>VWZZ01002793.1:1001380-1263273 GCA_013399095.1 Psophia crepitans
AAAAAGAAAGGAAGGAAGGAAGGAAGGAAGGAAGGAAGGAAGGGAAGGAAGGAAAGGAAGGAAGGAAGGAAAAATACACATGAAAAATAAAAAAAATGACTGTATGTTTTCTATCCTAAATAATAATTTATATGCATAGGAAGCCAAAAAGTGCATTTTTGTCTGTTCTGCTCCTTTTGTTGACATTTATCCATAAACATTATACAAGAAGAACCAGAAAGAATCAACATTTAACAAATTATTATACTGTTTCTTCAAAAAGTCAAGAACTGGGAGGCAATTTTCCTTTTTTGAAAAAATATATCTAGAAAATAACAGCAGTAGATGATTATATATAAATATAGGTGAGGAAAGGTAATGCTTAAGTAAAATAACTCCTTTTCCCTCTCTTCACTTTGTTAATGATGTTCCCTGATGTGCCATACATAACCTAACATTTCTAGTTTGGGGCTTTTTACCATTTCCAAAAATTGCTTCCTGTGAACACTTATGTCTCATTTTCTTCCATTTGTTTTGTTGGTAAAATAGATATAATGCTTTTAAAGTACATTAATTTTTTAAAAAATTGATTGAGTAAACATCCAATGGTTTGTGTTTTCTTGTTGTTTTGGGCGTTGTTTATGAGGGGTTTTTTAGTATGTGGCATGAATATTTTCTTGGTCAAAATCCATCAAAGAGTTGTTTCTACAAGTGTTTGATGCACTATTTGTGTGTGCCAGGTTTCTCACAGTCTGTAAAAAAATGGAAATCAGAAGGTAAGTGGATTAATTCAGGTTGGAAGGGATCTCGAGAGATCTTTAGGCTGACCTCCTGCTCACAGCAGGGGCAGCTCTGAGATCAGACCAGGCTGCTCAAGGCTTTATTCAGTGAGGTAACCAGACAACTTGGATAACCTCCGAGGGTGAAGTCTGCTCAGCCTCTCTGGGCAGCCTCTTCCCTTGCCTACGTGTCTTCCTGGAGGAGCTCCTCCTCCTACCCGGTGTGAACCTCTCTTACTTCAACTCATGTCCGCTGCCTCTCGTCCTCTCACCACACACTGCTGTGAAGAGTCTGGCAGTGCCTTCTCACCCTGTCACTCCTTTTCCACCCCACCCTAGTTTCACTTTAATGATGTTTTCTGTATTGGGAGCCCCAAAATTGGACTATTCCTGATGTGGTCTAGTGAGTGTCAAGTACAAGAGTGTAATTCTTTCCCTCCATTGACTGGATGTGCTCCTGTTGGTACAGCCCAGGATGTTGTTGTCTTCTTTACTTTATAGGTAATCCTCTTGCTTTTTACTATTTATTACTGTTTCAAAGACACTCTGAAAGTCAATAGAAAGATTTTTGCTAAATATAAGCACTCCTATAATGATGCAATGTAAATGCTCTTACTTCAGGAAGAACTGGCACTCAGTTGATTTATATTCACTGACATTCCTTGATATTCCTGTGATGGACATAGCAGTACTGGGTCCTGGTTGAACGAATATACAGTAGAGGAAATTGAACGCAAGGGAGAGAAAGAGAGCACACCTTAGTGTGTTGAGTTTGGAAGCTCTTAACCTGATCTTTTCATTTTTGTAATTGGATCCCAGCATATGTGGATATTTTCTATTGATTACTAGAAAGTTAATTCCATCTCACCATTTCCTGAGGTGCGGTTAGAGGTAGTCTGCCAGTTGTCCTGGAGGACAATACAAGAAGATGGTGTTTTGTTTACCACTGTACCCTGATACAGTAGGGAATACATATCATCTCCACAACTTTCCAGGAAACCTCAAAAAAGAAGATCATGTAAGTGCCGGTGCTGTCTTTTGATGGAAATGTTTGAGTTATTCTAAGCTTCCCATCCACACGTGTTGATTACATGTAGTCTTGCATCAGATGCGATCTCATCTCATTAGATTTTCACCATTAACCCTTCATCAGCATTTCTCTCTTGCTATGGTACTAACTCTTTTGCTTCTCTTAGCAGACAATCTTGCTGATATTACTGTTCTCATATATTCACATAAATTCATATACATATTTTTATATAGTATTATATATATACATATATATATATATAATGAACAAAGCCTCTTGGAGGAAACCATGTCTCTAGCATGCTGGGTTTAATGCAATAGTTTTTGCTTGCTAATCTCAGATTTATCACTGTTCTCTTAGGTTTTCGGATGGTAGGAGGAGATGACGTTAGCTTTCTAGGGTGCAAAAGACATCTAGGCTGCAGGAAATCTTTTGTCCTAGAAAGTATTAAACCTCAGGGGTGTTTTAAACGAAGGGTTTAATGCTGTAGTAATGATTGGAAGTGCTGACTTTTCATTAGCTGTAATAAATACATAAATAAGTTAAATTTTAAAAAAATAAGCCAAAAACATTCAATACTGTTTTAAACCAGAAATGCAAATAAACCTCTTTTTTGTGTGTGAAATTATACACAACACTAGAAAAGTTGTCTTTTTTGGTAATGAATTATTTTTTGTTATCAAAATCTCTATATTAATGATACAATGCATAAACTATATTCTATATATTCTGGTCTAGCATTATTGGCAAGGTAATTTCAAAAGGCAATTTGCAAATGATTAACAGAATTTGGTACCTTTAAATCAGAATGAAGCTGCAAAAGGTAGTTTCATGGAAAAACTTTGGATAAGGTGTATGTGTTTTGTTTCCTGACTCTTCCAGCTGCCTTAACAGCTGAGGCTTTGATGAATACTCTACTAGTGTAGTGAAAGCCTTTTTGTTTGCCTGTGTTCAGTAAATAATTGATTACCAGCTTATAATGTGGTTCTAAGAGCTGGAAGTGCCTTCCTTAACACTGCCATGTCACTTGTAATGGAGCTGAAGTAGGACACTGGGTGAAACAGACTGTGCTGGAATTTCCCCCTGCGCTGTGTGCATGTCAATGAGTCCCCATCAACTGCCCATTTGTTTCACTTTCTCACACAGTTATTAGCTACCTGTAGCTGCCCAAGCAGCCTGGAAAGCGATGTTGTGGTCTGATGATTTTTCTTCCGTTAGAAACAAAAGAGTAGCATGGATCTTTCTTTCACTGCCTTACATCTCTCTTTTTTTTTTTTTTTAAATGGAGTCTTAACAGCTGATACAGTTTATATTGGATAACAATGTCCTTCCACTTAAAATGCTTTTAGACATGTAAAACAAACAATAATTTCTATTTTTGGAGTTTAACTCACTACCAGGACACAAAATAACCATTTTATGCTTTTTCTTACACTCAGCCTTATTTTTCACATGATTGTGTACACTGCCAAATGCACATCACCTATGATATCTCTTAAAGATAACTGCACAGGCTCAGCTTGTCCTTTATTGGAATCTACTGTTCACATAAATCAGTACTGTAATTAATACATAACGCAGTATTTTTAGGTGTTATTTTGAAGACTTGCATATCTCTTGCACCAGCTCTTCCGGGCAGTGAAGAGATGTTGGGTGGAAATCCTCAACAGCCCGTTGACTTGTTTTTGTGTATACATAAGTGAGTGTGCATTGGAAGTGTGGCTCAAGCAGATCCTTTGCTCTGCCGCTGGAGAACACTCAGCTATTTCAAACTGAAACACTTGGATCAACTTGAGATTTAGGATTTACGCTCCTATTTAGGTTGTTTACTATTTTTTTTTACCCCCTAAAATCCATATTAAGTTTCTAGAATTTTTTCCTCTGAATATGAAAGTCACAAAATTCTACTACAAGTAGACCACACTTGCATGTGTGTATGCAAGTCTAGGTACAGGTGGTTAAAAAAGAAATAAATTACTTGGATATATGGAAAAAAGTGTCCTGTAGCCTTTTGGAACCTACGAGATAATGAATCTCAAGTGCTTCAAATGAGAATTGCACTGAATGTTTAATGTAAGTGTTGACAACAAAGGAAAGAAACCCCAAAGGTATGTGATGTTTTCAGGAGCTGTATCTGAAGCTAATCACAGGTGGGACCTGGGGAATACCATCAAGGGTCAGAAATCACACAGGGGTTCACTGATGGAGATCGTACCATAAGGTCCAGTTTGGATCAGCCTCATTTCATTTCCCATAGATTCTACAATACCTTTTTTGGCAGTTCATCTTAAAGTAAGAAAACATTTCAATACTTTTGTCTTTTAACACAATTATTAAATATAAATATTTAAATCAGTAACTTCACTTGTAAGGAATGAAGACTACATATGCTAAATACATGGGCTGTTGCTCCTTTGTCAGCCCCTTTGTAGCCCCACTCCAGCTGCAGCTCTCGGGTTTGTGTCTCTCCTAAACCCTTGCCCTCTACTTTTTTACCCACAATGGCTGTCAGCTTCTAGCACCTGGGGGCAGAATAGGCAAGGCACTGTCAGACCAGAATTATACCTGTGGCTTTCACCTCCGAGCTTCATGGAGCTTCAAGACTCCCTTAGCCCAGCTTCCCTCCCCTCCCCTTCCCTTCCCTTCCCCTTTTGACAGAAAATGTGGATGCCCGTGGAAACAAAACTCCATTTTCTAAGCAAAACTTTATTGTGGGATATAGTTTTGCATCCATTTTTAAATGCGGTTTTGTTTAACCAAAAAAAGAGAAAATGTTACGTCAGTTTTTGTTCAGCATAAGCGCTGAGCTAGGATGAGAGAGAAATTGCTTTCAGCAAAAAGTAATAATCCTTAATTGTCCTGATATTCACTCATACGGAGAATTTTAGGCATACTATGTTTCTGGAAGTTCTTCTCCAAATAATGTCAAGTAAAATATTTAATACTTTTAGAATACTCTGCATATGCTATTATTAAGAGTTATAGAGTAATAAGAGTAATACTAACTCTCTAGCCCTGTGCATGGCATATTATTGAGCATTCCCTGGCTGAGGCATATATTATATATGCCCTACTTAACTTGTATTCATTTTGTACATCTGAAAATAATTTGCCATCAGTTGTGCCTTCGGAGATCCCTAATGTTCAGAGAGTTAGAATGAGAAAAGGACACTAGTCTGATATTTAATTTTAAAACACGCAGAGTGTGAAAACTTTACGACACCTTTCGAGGTGAAACTGTCAAATGTTCCCAAGTCTTTGATTTACACATTGCAGTGACCTTTATAGAATTTCTATAAGTAATACGTGGCAATTGTCATCAGAATTAAGGACAGCAGTTGTCAACATTTTCAAATGTCAGACTTTCAACTTTCTTAAATCTTCGAGATAAACACGCTCTGTGAAATAGCTGACCAACTGGCTTCTGAAGCACTCCTGTGCTTAGTATTCCCTTTGAATATCCAGAATGTCCAGAAGACATCTTTATGTTGAGTTGCAACTCTGATTTAAATCAGGGTAAGAAAGTCTGGGAAACTAACTATTTATTACTGATCCATGACTGAGCTTGATGGGAAACTGCACATTTTCCCAGATGATACCAAATACTGGAACTACAGACTAGCAGGCTGTTTTTTCACAGGATGCTACTGAACTACATTTTAAATTTGCATGGAGTACGTGCCGTTTTCTGAAGGTACAAATAATCTAAAAGCAGAAAATTAAAATTATAAACAAATCCATCCAACTAAATCTGAATGCAATTTAAAAGGAAAAGATATGCCAAAGTTTTTATGAAGTGTTGCTTAATATCTGAGAGTTAAGTATTACAGAATCACAGACCAGACTATTTCATTCATGGGGAAAAATGCACTTCTTTCTTGAATAATTCATGTCACTTTTTCTTGAATAATTGGTATTATTTAAAGAGCATTGGTCTGATCTGTTTTTTTGGTGAGGGCTGGGGAATTGTGTTGGTTTGTACTGTGCTGTGTCTGCCTTGAACTTTACAGGTCTAAAATTGCTGGGCATTGAGTATTTAATAGGTACACTATCAAAATAACGGGGGTTTTATCCGTGTACAAATGACCCTTTTCCTGTTTAGTATGAACTGGCAAAACAGCTGCACTTTCCAAACTGTAGCACAGCATAGATTTTTTTATTCTGGTTTCTAAGTGATCCATTTGCTTCTTTGAAGACTGCAGCAGCACAGCTATTGCTTATAAGTGAATACACAAGTTATTAATTTCACTGCCTTGCTCACCACTTCAATATAAACAGCAAAATGCTTCTGTGATAGACTATAGAGCTAAACATGAACCAATGAATCAGCATTCTTCTAATTCCCACACAGAAGAATAGTCTATCTTGAGAAAACTGGCTGCAGGTCATGGAACAGTGTCCTATCAGCAGCAGCAGTGCTGGAGGTGGAAGGAATTTCTGAAAGTAAAATTGTCCTGTGTAGGTGTGATCAGTATTTCACCATTTTCTATGCTTCCAAAACCCATCTTCTCTTCCAACAGAACCATTTGGTTTTAAAAAAAAAAAAAAGTATCTTTTAACCAATATGAAAACTGGAAAAAACTCTATTCTTAAAGTCCTTATGTTCACTCCATATATCATGAGTATTCCTCCATAAAGGTTTTGATAGGACTTAACCCTCCCAGAGTTCCTCTCCTTCAAGACAACAATGAATCTGAAAAAAGGGTAGAAAGAATCTGGTTTTGAAAAATTACCCTTCCTGAAAACCATTGCCAGTGAACAACCTTCCTTACTCAGAGAGGAATTTTCTCCATAGTATTTAACTCAGGAAAGAAGGCGGTTGGAATAAGAAGCCAAGTGCGATTAAAACTAAGTGTATTTCAGGGAGCATTTCCGACCCCAGTAGAAATGGTGCACAATCTGTGGACGTTGTTCTTGGTTCAGACTTATTACGGTAAATGTTGTTCAGTGAGAATTCTCACTCAGCAGTGAGGGCTGACGTGTCCTGTCATGAGCACTCTTGCTGATTTGCCCCCAGCTGCAAAGTGGGATGACATTTTGAAAGCACTTAGTCACTGAAGTGTCTGCTTCATTCTTAAAGGTGAGCTTCCATTTCATTGACCATAGAAGAGAAGGAGACTACTAAGAGCCAAAGGTGCTTTGAGGACTTTTGCAAATTTCACACAGGACACTTGCCGCTGTTGGTAATTTATGTGCTAGTCCAACATAATCTCCCTCTTAGTAATTTAAAAAGCAACGGCTCAAAATGCTAGCGTTGACCTGGAGTCCAGCCTGTCACCATGCAGCCTCAGGTCTGCCTGGCAGTACAGGTTATCATCAAATGTGACTAAATGGAAAAATCCACAACAGAGCTGGAAATCCTGCACAGAGTTCTAACATTACTTACACCATATGCAGCAATACCAACATGTGGAGGTGTCTGACCATATTACTAAATTGAAAATAAGCCACTTTACAGTCATGTCATCTCCAAAATGTAAGTGCAGCGCAGGGAGAACATCTTCTGAAGGTGTAGGGTTGCGTTTTGCATTTTGGACTGGAGGGAAAATGGGTACGCATGGGATGGGAGATGTCCGGAGTTTTGTCTCGCTCACCTTCACTGACCCCTCTGCGGCAATGGGGGCCAGAACTTGCTCAGTTAAAAAGGAAGCGAAACTGTCAGGAGCAGCGCAGTACTATGAAGTCTTGCATAAGACACCACAGACAGTGATGACAGTCTGACTTCTGTGGCTGGAAACTGTAGGTTACTGTTCATGAACAAGGACACTTGGATAGTCGCAAATGCCAGAATAAAACTGAAATTAAGTATTTCTCAGACCTTTTAGGACAATAGTGAATTCTGTGTATTCCTTATAGCAGCACAGTCAATGAGCCCAGCGGTCAGTCTTTATTTTTGCCTTAGGCAACAGTCTTCATTGTTAGTCTAATTCTTATAATTTGTATTCTACACAGAGTTGGGAATGTAAATGGCCTTAAACTTAAGCAGCATTTAGTACCTAATCCCGATTGTTCTACCCAGCCCTGGCCTTTTAAACTCAAGCGTTTCAGGGGGGGAATCTAGCTGAGGCATTAGATAACCTTTCACAGATAAAGTTTCTTCTTTAATTAAACAATATCCCTGAAAGTGCAAATCACTTTCTAAGAGCTGAGAGACTGCTGTAGACACACCAGAAAATAAATTGGGTAACTCCCATCTCCCCAGCAGTATGTCTAGCTGCCTTTTATACATCTTCCACTCAATTTCCCGATAAACCCTGAAAATGCATATTCAGTGCAGCAATTTATCCTCAACGCTTCAGTGCAGAACTGTCTTAATTTGCCAATTAACACTTCACCACCCTCCAGCAGGGCCATCAGTTTCTTTACGACTGTTAAAGCAGCAGTGGGATTGTGCTTGCTCACTTCACAACTTGGTACTGCCAGGGGGGTTACCTAAAGGTGAAAGTCGTTTCCATTACAAAGTTCTCACTTACAGAATATAAGATTTGAAATAGCTTGTTATTGTCCCCAGTCGTCACACTGGCAACGGCTATATGGGCTGGAGTTTTTCTGCACAGTTCCTTTGCTTTTTCGAACAAATGAAACAAAAGAGTAAGAGATGAATATCATGAGAACAGAAGATGTAGTACGGCTCCTAAAGCAGCAGGAATCAGAACTAGAGGGAAGGGGGAATGGAAAAACTACTGATTATACTCAGAATTTTTTCTTGTTGTCAGACCATTAATGACTCTCCTGCACACTAAACCAGTATCAAATGGGATATTTAGAGGCTTTTTTCTGTTTATAGTGTTTCACATCCTGGTCACATAAAGCAGTCTAGTGTTCAGTCAGGCCGTAGACATATTTCCTCAGTGTTGTAACTTTGCTTGCTCTGCAGTGCTGGTCTATCTTCCAAATAATGAATTTGTAAATAGTAAAGGTCTATCCATGTGCATATGTCTTCAAAGCGATCGCATACTGATTCTTAGTAACTTTTCATAATCATATTAGATAGCTTTAACAGTCTAACCTTGAGAGCAGTGGGAAAGCAATAATCATATTATGTCTCTTTCAGCTTTTAAGGTGATAATTTGCTTCAGATCTTGCTCTGGGTGTTTTGTTTCAATCAATTCTGTCTCATAAAATGTGTCTGTAACATTCCAGGACTTAAGTGTGATTCTTAGTAACATTGTCTTTTTAAAAGAAAGGTAATGGTTCCATTTTCCCTCAACACTGTTTTAATGTAAGAAATTACATAAACTTGTTCTCCGGTAACTCCTGCCAATCACCATGCATTGAATCTTTGTTCCAGAGAAAAGTTATAATCTTGATGATTTTAAGTTTTACTGGGGGTAGATTTATTTTTTCATCTGATTTTCTCATTATCTGCTTTTGTTTTCCAGCGGTAATTCAGATGTGGGAAATGCTAGCGGTGAAGCCCTAGTACACTAATTGTTCAGGTCTTGCTGATTGCACTCTGGCTGATCTACAAAAGGAAGAGCCATCAGACTGTTTTCCTCATCTCTGCACAGGTACAAATTCATTATTTGTTCCCAGTTCTTTGTTAGCTTTATGTGCTGGCACTAGAAGCAGCGTTCACATGTTTAGGTACTGGGAAAGGTAAATGATAGAAAAGGAGTCTTGGTGTAAGTGTTTGGGACGAATTTCTATCAGCTCCTTGATGTTATGTAGCAGCTCAACCTGTAACAGAAAAAAATGGCTAAAGCAGAAGCTGGATCAAAGTTACAGGGACATCTTAGAATTATAAAGCAAGCTGATAGTGTTTAAAGCTAATACTACAAAATCTCATCTACAGCTCAAAGAACCCATTTAAAGTCAACAAAAGCTTTGGTACTGATTGATGTGAATCAGGCACATAAAGAAAATCCTGCAGGTTGGGGAAGGATCACAGCTGTTAGGGCTCCCTTGGAGTTACATCTGCATCATTGGCATGTTTGTCTGAAAGGGACTTCATTTCCTTGTGAGCTGTGAGGGAGTGCTCACGCCACGCTATCTTCTGGAGAACCTGGAGTCAGCAGAGGTCCAGGTTGATCCTGTGGTTGATAGATCTATGGTTACCTAAGCTGACAAACCAAAAACATCAGTGGATACAGGGAAGAGTCAACGTGAAGACTACTGCTTTCTCTAACAAAGCTAAAATGCTTACAGGGAGAGTGTGATAATGTTTGGCAGTTTGTTTGCTCCTGGAAAGAGCCATGCAACCCAAGCACTTCTTACTTTAATTTTGCCCAGAGGCGTTAATAAAAAGACAAATGAGTGTTTTTGTTGTAAGAAACAAATAAAGTGTATGTTGCTACCTAATACAGCAAGTGGACACATTCATTGAAGAGGAAGCTTTTGCCATTAAAATATTATGGATAACTGCTGTAGAAGCCACTTTATTACTTTTTGCACTGCGGATTTCTTCTTAATCTCATCTGTGATGGGCAAAAGACTGTAAACAGATGGAAAGACCTCTGCCAGTTCTGTTAGACTACAAGGTTGGATTAGAGCCAACTGCTAGAAGTTTGTTGCAAAGCATAGTGCTTTCCATTGCAATCAGACTTCAGCTAAAATACGTTTCTGAGATAAATGCAAATCTGGCATTGTCTTCTGTATCTAAGTATTCATACATACAGCTGTTCAATTTCCAAATAATTTTCATTTTGAAAAGTAGTTCATTTGCTGCAAATGTGTTTACAGGGATCAGATGGAACTTCTGTGCAGTGGAACAAAAAAAGCTCTTTAAAAACGAGCAGTACTTCTGTATTACAATGTCCTCCCTCCAGTTTTGGGACGCATATAAACATATGGGGCCCATGGTTTACTTTAAGTTACTAGAATGTATGTTATTAGCTGATAATGTGATAAACTTAGTGGTCATCAACTATTTATCATAGGAGAATGTATTTTTATTCTTTACTAATTGTTTATGTTCAGCGAGTTCTTAGATCTTTTTAAAATGCTTATTCTTCATATGCAACTTTGAGTTGTACACTGCTTTTTGTTGCAGTGTTATAAAACATGGTAATTTGACTGGAAATGGGTAAACTTTGTATATCTTATTTTGGTTACAAAACCAAAACAGTCAAAAGTTTTGGTACATTTTTCATCAACTGAGCTACTTTGCAAGACAGCAGGTTTGCAGCAGACTAAGGTCTCACATGGCAGACATCTGCCATTCAGTAACTCTACCCAAATCCTGTTGATTCGTTAGGGAGAATGAGATTGCTAGGGCTCTTTTCCTCATAGAAAGATGCGGTTCCAATTTTCTAGGTTTTTCTGGTTAGTCAGTAGTCTTTGGATTGGGTTTTTTTCCCCTCTGTTTTTTTCTGTCTAATCATACTAAACTGTGTGATTTGTCTTTCATCCCCAAATCCCATGCTTCCTTCCAATTTGGCTGTGCTTTGCCTTTGTTCCATTTGTTACTTAACCTACTTTCTTCTCTGCTTTATGGGAGATCCTGGTTATGATTCCTTATTGTGGCACTTGCATGAGAAATACTTATTTAAGCATAATACTATTCTGTAAAAAGACGTTGAAGCACTGTGCTTTTATACTAAATGTGTTAGGATGTCAAGATGCGCTGAAGTAAGTAAATACTGAAAGAGATTTAGACTCTTACCGGAGCTTTCTGTTGCTCACGAGAATGATGCCTGACAACACATGGATTACAGTTTGGGTGACTGGCATAGTTTTGTCATTATTTGCAAGTGTTAAATAAGTTTATTGTAATACTAAGTAAATATGCTAAACAAAAATAGCAAGTAACAGTAATTTGAATTAAGTAGCGGCTATATTATTAAGCTTTCACATGGACATAGAGGTGGACCAACACTTGCTTGTGTCAGGCATTGTACACTATGTACAAAGCTAATAGAAATTATGAAACACTGTGCTTTTAATTTGTCTCATTAAAATCCTAGCATTATGGAAAAATAATTTCATTTGAAAGCTGTTTTTACCCATCTTCTACAAAGTGGTAGTTGGCCTGTTTCAGTTCTATTTTAAACCTATTCTGTGATGTCTCGTTTTATCTTTTTGCTTGTTCCTTACATTTACTTTAACTGTCTCCCTCGCTATTAAACTATTCCTGTTGTGTGAAGTTAAACTTTGACAGATTTTATTTGCTTTTTCCTTTCCTCATGAAGGGATGTTGAATAAGTAGTTTATCACTACTATTAAATAGTCGCTCTTTTCTAGTCACATCTTGAAACACATCTTATAGCTGTGACTTACTAAAGAAATCCTTCTCTTGGGAAGTTTTTGGACTAGTCGCAGCTTCTGTTTACAATCCAGTATCATTTGTATTGTGTTATTACAGCATTCTGCATATTATCACTTCCATAACAAGGAACGCCACATTAATATTTTTATTAGAAACCTGGCACTCATTTTATTTCATACTCTATTATCATTTGTGTAAAGGCAGTTGTGCATATCTATTATGTCTTCTTTTTTTTTTTTTTCCTCTCTCCTTTTATTTTTCGTGCTGTATTTTAAGGACTTCACCTTTAATAGCTGCACAATCCCACAGAGCTTGTTGCTCCATACCCCGGAGTTTCTAAGTGCCAGTCAGGCACATTCCCTACTGTTTTAAGTGGAGCCCACTGCTCAGCAGGCTCATTTGTATGCCAAAATATTTCCCTGATCTCAAGAAAAGACGCTCCTTTCTCTGTACACTGTTACTCAACCAGTCATAAAGGCTCTTTGTCTCTGGATTTCAGTGCAGCATGGGGACCACTGCCATGTTGCTCTCATTCATATTCACGATTCTTAAAATGCCACTCTACTGTACATGAAAGGAGGTGCCCTAGATTTCGCCTTCATTGCCTCCTTGGACACTTCTGTCAAGTCGCATGCCACTCTTTCACTGGCTGGAGAGCTCTTTCCCTTCAGCTTTTCGTAGAAGAAACTTACTGGAAACCCCCTCCCGTGTTTCTCTCCAAGCAGCTGTAGAGGGCCACTAAAAATTATGAGGGGGGCTGAAGCAGATAGGAGATGAGGAACAGCAGAGTGCTGGCATTGCTCAGCTTTGTGAAGAGAAGGCTGGGGACAGATCTGATTGCCAAAACATCCTATACGGCACATCCTAGAACATCCATAGTAATAGAATGTGATGGCATCACCAAAATACAAAAAACCCACAACCCTTTCCATACAACCCTGTTCCTTTTCTGTCCTGTAAAATCATACAGACATGTTTTTATCTCTATCACAGATGATGCAGAGATCTAAAGACTTCATACTCACAGAAGTTTCCAAAGATTCCTTTAACTCCCCTGTTGGAAAACAGAACAGAGGGGAGTTACTGATAATGCTCTCAAGAAATCTTGAGAGATCTGAAGGTCTTAAAGATTTAAGGTCCCTGAGACTAGTGGGAAGGTCTAGAACAAGGAAGATGTTAATATAGGGAGATGCAAAGTTCTGCACTTGAGCAGAAATAACACCACTGCACCGGGACATATTGGGGCTGACTGGCTGGAAATCAGCTTTGCAGAAAAAGACCTGAGGTCCTGATGGACATCAAGCTGACCATGAGCCTGCAATACAGCCTTGCAGCAAAGAATGCCAACAGCATCCTGGGCTACATTTGGGCAGAGCAAGGAAGGACGTGATCCTCGCTCTCTACTCAGCGCTGCTGAGACTCATTTGGAGTGCTGGGTCCAGCTCTGGGTTCCACAGCATGAGAAAGACATGGGCATAAAGGAGCAACTCCAGCAAAAGGCTGTGGAGACCATTCAGGGATTGGAGCAGCTGTCATGGGAGGAGAGGCTGAGAGGGCCGGGATCTGTGTGCATAAATACTTGTTGGTGAATAAAGAGGAAGCCTGGCTCTTCTCAGCGGTGCCCAGTGACAGGACAAGAGGCAATGGGCACCAACTGTAATGGAGGAGCTCTAGGTGGCTCTGAGAAGGATTTTGGACCACATGATCTCCAGAGGTGCCTTCTAACCTCAACAGTTTGGGGACTCCTGAATGAATGCTCTATGATTTAAGGAAAGAGATTGCTTAGGAGCAGGGCAGTGACCACTGACAGACAGGGTGAGCGTGCTGACCCTTGCTTTGCCCTGCATTTTTGGCAGAGAACTGTGGTTTCAAGGTCATGCAGTAAACTCACAAAATAAATTACACATAACTGGTGGTGACCATATTCACAGCGGTTCTATTTTATGTGTATTGCTGTTTATGGTTTCTCAGAGGTGGGTTTTCTGTGATCTTTGGTGAGGACTTCCCTCACTAGAGCTTCTGCACCAAAGCCCTTCCACATCACTTGAAAACAAGTAAGGAATCAGTTTGTTTATCTCCCTCCCCTCCTTCCGCTCTGCCTTGCACGTTGAGGATAACGCTGCTGTCCTTCAGCAGCTTTGCTCACTGAGCTCACTGTTCTGGGGAATGGCCGCAGAATTTTCTCCTCTGAAACAGGCCCCAGGTTTAGCAGGTTTAGCAGCGCTGAGAGGAAAATCATTCTTCCTGGAAGATTTTTGTTTGTATTTATTTTAGGCTGCTGAGCCAGACACTGTATTCCTGCAATGGTGAGAAAGCTTAGGAATTCAAATGTACCTCTTCTCCTGTCAGTGGCACTGCTGAAAGAAAAATCAGTCAAATGGACAGCAAGGCATAGCTATAAACACAGCTGAGCACAAGGAGAGAATAGGAAGAACATGAATAAAACTCTTAGTGTCTTTCTGGCACCATCCATTACTCAACGTTTCTCTGATGATCTGCTAAAGTGAATGAGCCTTCTGTAAAAAGTTTTTTCAGCATATTGAAATAGCAGTTTCAGTATTAGCAAATACCTTAGATTATTTTGTGGTATTTCTTCCAAAACGTCAGACAGGTTTTTTTAATTCTTCTATTAGATTTTCTTCAATACCTGCTCTGAATGACTTGAAGACAGTGAGATAGGGAGGGAGGGAGGCAGGGCAATTTGCTTGAGGTCAGAAAGCTAGCTACGGCAATGAAAAGGGGTTGGGTAGCAGCGGTGGTGTGTGTCACTTCTTCCTTCTAGAAGAAGATGCCCATTCACTCATCCTTCTGTTTCCCTGGCAGGTGAATATTAGCTAAAAGAAGGGCAATTGTGAAATGAAACTTACATGATCATCCCTGAATTCAAACCTAAGCCAGACTAAACTGTACATAGATCCTCCTATCTTTGTTTAGCTGTTTTTCTTTACTATTTGTATACAGGCTTATTTCTTCTGCTGAAACAATGAGCACTGAACTACTGACTACAATACTTCACACTTGAATAGTTAAAAAAGACATATTGAAAATCTTTTTACAGTAATTCAAAACACAATTTAGATTTAGAGGCTCAAAATTGATGTGCTTTGTTTGGTTATGGTCCGGGGTATTTAAAAATGTTGGCTTCCTTTGTCATGAGGGAGGGGTCTTGGCTACACTGATATTTTTTGTATTTACTCAGCTAATTGCTCTTGGATTTTTCCATACTTCACATGAAATTTAAGAAGCCAGTAGTGTCTTTGCCTCATTGTTCACTGAATTAAGAATGTATTCACATCATCTTCTTTTTGCTGAATAAGCTTGATCTTTTCCAGAAATGAAGTTTCTTTTAGAATCAAATCTACCATGAAAAACTTAACTTTATAAGAATCAATAAAAAGCACAGGAGTTTGGCTCTTGCTTTCCTTCAGCAGATTTTTGAGACTAAATTCTAGCATAACTTAGCAATAGGATAAGTGAAGACATTGCTTTGTTTACTGGGAAAAGCGCATGCTTCACCTTTTTTGTTTGTTTTTACACTTATGAGTGGCAGAAACTTATTTTAATATAAGCTGAAATTCATTCTATAGACCCCTAGTGACAGCAACATGAGTGTTTTAGAGCAGCGGCATATTGTAAGACGTCTGATAAGAATCAGCTGGATTATTACTGCTGCACAGTAATATTTTCACACTAGAAAAATCTAAGTACTCGTATTTTTGCCTTGCTGAATTCTCTGTACTTTACTATGGTCACATCATTAATTGTCACATTGGCATATATTACATGTGATGCACAAAATTATTTTTGGTTGGAATAAAATGTGGCCTACAAAGGTCATTCCTTGTCTAGCCTACAACACCTTCTAATATCAAGCAAATGGATCTAATGTCATCAATCAACATAATCAATCAGTCACAATACAAATCTGTCATTATATTTTGTTTCCTTTGAAATTGTTCATTGAAGGAGAAAACTCATTTTGATTAATTTATATTAATACACACCAACATTGTTTTGCTTTGAACCCTACTGAAAATTTCTAAGAAAAGTTAGATTTTAGGAGTGCCAGGGTCTTAATTATTCTTTGTAAAATTTTCTTGTTACACCTAGCAATTTTTTCCGGTTGTTTAAACCAGAAGATTACAGGCTGTAGTAATGACTATAGTTCATTTTTGTAAGTATTACACCTATTTTTGTCTTCCTTCATCTGTGATGTTACCTAAGGGTAACTCAAAAAGGATAACCAGTACTTACTACTTACTACTCAGAAAGTAGTTTTCAGCTATACAAAGGAGTCACCTGGATTCTTTCCTCTCTATCTCCCCTTTCTTGTTGTCATACTTGGTGGGGGTTTTTAAAAATAGTGATTTCAATATACAATCAGATTTGCCCAGGTAGACAAAACATTTCAGTCCTTTTTGTCTCCCCAAAAGTTCCTTCCAACCAATTGATTATCAAATACAACCTGAAGTGAGTTAGAACAAGGCTGCATCTTGGCCACAAGGAGATGCCCAGCACAGAGTAAAAAAGGGCAGGTATGTATGGTACTTCCTCTCATATCCTTGCATTTCCATCTATTTTCCAGTTTCAAACATTAACACACCTCTAGAGCCATCTCTTCCCATTCTCTTCCCCCATGCCTGGCATGGAAATCCTGGTCCTTGTATTGCTTTCATTAGTTTTCCAGAAAAAGAAAGTGACATTTATCAGAGAATGGAGCATATATATTTATGTATGTATGTATGTATGGCTGAACTGCTGTTAAAAACACAGTCATTCTTTGTTGACAGACAAAGGAGAAGAACATTTTCAACAGACTGTAGATTAGAAAGTGTTCATTATGAAACAAAAACTATACAGATGGTCTTCAAACTGCAGACTACAAAGGTGGAAATAACACTGAGCTGAAAACTCAAAGGGTTAAGTCTTTCTCTGAAAATCCATGGTATTTTCAGGCAGATTGAAAGAGACATTTCCATAACTGTAATTTATGCAATTCTGAATCAGAATTTAGATTAAAACTTTGAAGTGTCTGCTACAAAGAGCTGTGATGTTAAAAACTCCAGTTATTACTCTGGGCTCTTGCACATCAGACAAGAGTTTTGATTGTAATGGGATTTTCCTTCTTTAAGATATAAGAAAAAAGTGAGTTGTAAAGATTTATGTACTATGTCACAGTATTCTTAGAGATTGCTGGTTTTGTAAGATCGGTTCTTTTATGAAAGCATTTTTCTTCCACTCTCCATCAAAGTTAGATCTCTGGCTCTGAAAGTAAGGTGTTTCCTGCTAGTGTGGTTGTCATATTTATTTTTTTTTTTCCAAATGTCACTCACACTTTGAGAGTGTTATTCTTTTGACTATTACCTAGCTTTATGATGCTGTCAAAATTATGAAGTATATTACTAAAGAATGAGAGGAATAGAGAGGAAAAAGGAATGAATTTATAACCGTGAGAACTGTCCAAAAGAAAACATTTTACTTCTTTTGTTCATGAAAGTAGTATTCTTATTTTACAGTGATCCTCTTAGAAACAAGAAAATATATTTGGTTGAGTCGCATCACTGCAAGCCTGTACATCAGAGATTTTTCTGAACTATAATCTTGGGATTAAAATGAAAATACATTGCCATCTCCTTTACACTTCCCTGTTCTCGTTGCAACCTATAATAATGCTGACTTAAAATTACTGGGGATCTAGTTTTACATTTCATCCAACCCTGATGTCTCATGGTAGATTCAGACAGCCAGTGAACTGAACAAGGTGTCCCAGAGCCATTTTTGCAGCTCCACAGTAAGAGTGGCAAAGAAGACATGGCAACAGCCTGTGACAGCATCTCCTCTATTTGTCCTGGGAAGCGGAGCTCCTTACCACGTGCGGTCCTTCACCATCTGAACTTAGTCTGGCTCTGCAAAAACGAAAAGCAGATTCTTGATCCAAAGTCTTTTGTTAGGTCTGAGTTGAGCTGTGTGGTAAGCCTCTGAAATTTAAATTGCAACTGCTCTTAATGACATATAAAGCTTAGCCTAAATGGCAACCCATTTCACTACACTTTAATGGGATGAATTCTACAGCTGAGAGCCTATCAACTCTTGGTGTCATTTATTAATTTTGTGTGTGCAGTTACTTGTGGGTGAAGAACAAAACTAACAGCCTTTAATTGCCTGGCACTGCTTTGAATATGAGAACTCTGAAAGAGATGCTATTTAACAATATTGATTGTATTATTTTTCTTATACTGAGCCCTTTCTGCAAACAATATTCATTACAGTACTTTTTAATTTTCCAGCACAAAATGCTGTAAGCCATTCTATGTTATTTATTAGTTCATCACAAAATGCATATATATGCAATGAAATATTAATGCACAATTCCATATTAAAATATTTCATTTGAATGTACAACAGATTTCCCCACAAAGAAATTTAGGAATGTGTAATAGTTTCACAGTTCTAATTCTAAAGTTATTATACTTTTTTTTTGCCAGTGTAGAAGTTGCTGGCCTTTGTTACAATATAATGATGCTCAAAAGTTCATTTTGGAAAACAGAACAATGGTGTAAAAATAATATGACAAAATCTGTGAATATCAGTATCAAGCCTTGTTCACTGTTAGGACACGGGATAACTAGTCATGTTACCATCTGAATTTTTTTAATGATGTTGAGCATTGTTTAAGAAGGCCAAGTGTTAGCGCTATTGGAGAGTATATTCTGCGTATCACGGCAGAATCTTCATTTGAAATATACAGCACTTAAGGAATGATAAGTTTAACATGACATGAATTGCCGGAAGGTTTTTTTTGCAATTGCATTAGAAGGTATCCAAATGTGAAAATGAAGCAGCTTTAGACTCGTGCAGTGGTATTTGCTGTTAGAGAACTGGGAATTAAGCAGGAAAAGTTTTCCTTGCACATTTTCAACCCAAGATCTGGTACTGACTTGCTTCAACTCTGAATGTTTCAGAGTATTGCTGTCCCTTAAATTTATACACTAGAGGAACTCATGGCTTTTTTGAGCATTTAAAAATTATTTGCATTATAAAATTTTATCTTTTTCTCTGCCAAGGTGTTTGGTATACTGTAGATCTTATAATAACCTTCTAAAGAGAGGTGTCATCTCTTTTCAGCTTTGCAATCTAGTTAACAAGGAATTGAGATACAGCTTGGTGACATGCAAGATTTCAGACCTCTAACTGTGTAAGAATTATACCTTTAGTATGCAAATACATCTCCTAGGGAAGTTCTGATTAAAGGCAAATTAAATAAATCTATGTGTCATTTAAAGTCAATGATATGTATAAAACTGTAAAATTATATGGTAATTAGTATGCTGGGTCTGTCTATCAGGAACGATATTTCTTGTTGAAATTACAAATTGATGAAAGAGTAGATTCTTCAGTAAGAATGAACTACCACTAGACTCCTGCCACATTAATATCCCAGAATCTCTCTCACCATTTCCAAACAGATTTTGGGATTGTTTTTTTTCACATACTTCTACTCTTGCAAAGCATCCTGTTTATGGCTGTTACCTGAATCTGACAGCAATTTCTACGAAGAGGCAGTTTTCAAACTGCCACTTTCTGCTTCCATCTTTGCCTTTCCTTCTTCCCACAAAACTTTCCCTTCATTTTCTTGTTATTTTTATCCTCCAGACAAAAGCATTTCTCCCCTTATCCAATATACTAGGCAGAGGAGGATTTTTGTGTGTTTAATAAAAAGACTGCAACTCAGCCATTCATTTTTGGAAACTGGTCTGCAACTCTGACATAATCTAAAAAGGTCCCCTTGGATAATCAGAATGTAGCTTTGAAAAAGAGCTTATCTTAACAGCCAGATTGTGCTCTCAATTATATACTCTGCATAATGTAAAGGTGGCCCAACACTGGAATTGTTTGTTTAGCTCTTGTCTACTTCCTCCTTTCAATTTTTTTGTATAGTATTTGCTGCTTTTAAAACCTTCTGTTGGGTGAGAATATTGTAGGTTGAGTTGTTTCTATTTGTTACTGGATGAGGTTAGCAGAGTGTGAAAGAAAAAAATGAGTTTCCGCAACAGGAGTTTTAGAAAAGTATTTCAAATCTCTTTGAATTGACGATTACTGTTTTTATGTGGCGGGTGGGGAGGGGTGAGCTCTAGAGAGGGCAGGGAAGAGTAACTAAGAAATGAGCTTTGTGAAACAGCCGAAACAGCTGAAGAAGGCCTTTATGAGACAAAATGTTGTAAGGATTGTTCGTCTTTCTACACGCTTCTTTAAAAATCTGTATTTATTTGGTATTTTTTTCCAATATGCCAACATACATGTTGGACACATTTAGTACCATTTCTGCGTGTGGCAGATGCCCCGGTCCATATTCAGTATGCACTTGTTCAGTTGGGTGTCTGACGGAGGGGACATATATTTGAACTGCGTGGTTTTTAAATACTTCTCACTACTCCATTTGATTTTTACACAACTACCGTTGTGCTGATTTTAAGAAACTGGCTTAAACTAAGATTTTTTTAAAAAGAAATTGTGATGAAAATTTACACTGTAAGCTCATTGAGGAAATAATTTTCTTTGTTCTGTGCCATACCCAGTATAGTGTGAGTCTGGGCTCATCACACAATAATGTTTCCTAACAATTTAATTTAAAGCAGTAGTCTTTCTATAAACAAGGTCTAATCTGGACAGGGAATACTAACATCCGTATATGCTCTTATACCTGGTACCTTGTTTACCTAACCAAATTGCACCCATATCTGTAACTCCTCCCAGCAACGTCTGTGTCTGATGGCCTACGTGTTCCTTTGACGGCGGTAATGGTGTGGGACTGGATCTTAACTGGAACTGGTGCCTGCTACAGAGACAAGGGAAGATGCTTCTAATATGACAAATCATAAAAAAGTAGATAAAGAAACTGCAGCTTCATCCTTCATGGTATGTCAGTGGTATTTGTGTAATTATCTTGCTTGGGCTCTGACTACCAAAGCCAGGATAAATGAAGAAAATTCTTTGAGAGATTACTGGAAAAAGAGTAGTGGCAAAAGGGAGCAGAACTGCGTCCTTTGGTACCTGCTCGGTCACTGTTTGTAGCCTGCCTGACAAAGACAACCAAAACTGCAGGGTATGCTTCAGAAAGATCACACACAGGTAAACCCTTTCATTTCATTCTTCTTCAACAAGAAGAAAGATGTCCCCAGAGATTATTCTTAACAGAACCATCAGAAATAGAACAACATCAGTTCGTTGGTTGAAAGAGAAAAGCAGTGGTTTTCTACGTGTCTAATAGGGAGTTTATTTTTACACTCTACAAATACTTCATGAAAATACCTAATTCAATTAATTGCAATTCAATTAGTTATATAATATTATTTTATTAGTAAGCAGACTTTCAATGTTTTAATACTATTTCATTTTCTAAACATGGAAATAAATCAACATTTTTTGAGAATTACTACTTAAGTGTGAATTCACTAAATATTGACTAGTTTCATTAAAGGAGAAAACAGGAGTGCTTTTAACTGATTTAAGTGAATCAGTAAAAACTGTTGCAAAGCTTTGGTTTAAATATTTATAGGTATTTGGAAGTCATCCTCCACTGATTTACATAGCTTAGCCTCAGTCTAGCTTTCACCCTGAAGGTTTTTGTGTAGCTATGTCTTCTGTAAAATTTCTTTTAACTTTCCTATGTAAAGAAAGCTAGGAGTCTCATAACCGTTATTTCCGTGCCTTCCTCACAGAACAATACATCACTCTTTATTTGTTATTTTATTTCTTTCTGATTTTTTTATTTACTCCTAAAATATTTACAAAAATACAGACAGAAGTTCCAGAAGTATTTTCTAGTTTAATCCTCACTATCAATTCATTCCATGCCTTCTAGATTACACTAGTCTATATTAATTTCTCTCCTAGTTTTAGTTGTTTTGATGAGCTAATTGCTGAGTACAAAGTAAACCTTAACAATGTAGTATGTATCCGAAATGGATTTTTTTTTTCCTAGATGCTCTTGATTTAAAAGAGAAACTTTTTGTCATATTTTCCCAGACTTTTTACTGTATCTCTTAAATCTTGGCTAACCTAAACAGAAAACAGCTGCAATTTTCACTCCTATCGGCATTCCCACATGTCTGAGTACTGCTGAGATTGTGTGAGGAAAAGCCTCCTGTGAAAAAAACTGGGGGAGTAGACAGTAGGTGTTATTGGTATATTCTTCCCATTTCCTGCTCAAACAGCTTCGCACCCAGGATACGGCTCCTGCAAAGGGTTGAATTTTGCCTGTCTGCTACACAGCGTAGATTAACCAGGTCAGATCCCCTAATGAAGCAATTATTTGGGTGAGCAGATGAGAGAGGATAATCAAGCTTATAAAGAAACACTCACTTAGAAAGAGATTGGGCTTGGAAGAAAGCAAAGGCAAATAATTGGAGCAAAACAGTGGAATTCTCAAACAGTAACATGGATGAGGCAATATAATCTCTAAGTGGAGATGTCAGGGGACTCAACACAGCTGGAATAAAAATTATCTGCCCAAAATTCATAATTTTAAAAGTATTTAAGATTATGTAGACTTTTAATATGCTCAACATCAGGTCAAAGATGGGGTGTCGTGCTTCAGGTGATAAAACTAATTTACTTATAATTATTGGTGCTTTGATTAAAATGGGCCAAAAGAGGAATAGCAAGTTTCCTAGTAGTAATTACTATAGTCTACAAACATTTTTATTGTGGGGTTTTTTTTTAAACTGGTGACCGTGATACTGAGAAGTGTTATCAAAAGATCTGCAGTCTAAATTAGACTAGTTTGCTATATTTAAAATTAAATGAGGGGTACCAAAACCTGAAAAATGCCTTCCTTTTTAATTTTCAGATAATATCTGAGGAACTGCAAGAGCTAATAGTTAAGGAACTGCAGCAGGCCACTGACGTGGTACTCACTGTTAATACAGATAAGCTTTATTGGGTCAGAGACTTCTTCCAGACCTGTTTACTGATCTGAAAATGGTGCTCTAATATTTGATTAAAGACTACTGCCACATCTGTGAGAGAAATAGCGCCCTTCGTACTGGCTGCCCTTTCTTTTTTGTAATTCAAAACAACAATCTGTGCCCAGTCTATTAGAAATTTGACCCATAATTCTTTGGAGAAATCAGTGGTAAAAGTTGAAGTGAATACAGGTCTTTTAGCCATATCATATCTAGAAATAAAATCTCAAGAATCAAGATGTCCTAGACAGTGATGAAGTGTAAACAGATGAAAGTTGCAGGGGGTTGCAATGTCAGTGAGTAAGCAAGCAAAAAATGGCAAGTGCTACAAAATTTAACATGCAAATTTACCACATGACATTTTCTCCCCAATAATGACACTATAAAGCCTTAACATCACAGCCACAGACCTTACAATTACTAGTCGTTGCTGTTAGATATGTATTAGTATTGTACTTTTGTAAAAAATACTATAATACATGTTGAGGCACTGGAATGTGGTGGACTTCAAAAGTTATTCTGAAATAATTGTGTGAACATCATGAGAAAGTCACTGGGTCATTTCTGTGCAGCAGAGACAGAACTGTGCTGCAAATGACAGAGGTGCTTCCAGCTCTCCAAGTGGGTGGGTGCAGGGAAATGAAGCTATTGTTCATTTCTGCAGTAATTCTTTGTTTGCCTTCCATGAGACAGTACAGCTAGGAACAAGTTTAAATTTGCCCTTGTGAAGAAAAATGCACTATTTATTAGAAATCCGGTGTTTCAGAGTATGTTCTTATTGGGAATTTTTGACATTATTAATTGGGAGTCTGAGCTTCTGGTCAGAAGGCATCCCTGAGAGCAGATGGGACTTACTGTTCGAAGCGCTGGAGTAAAGAAAAGCTTGGCCTGAGATAGGCTGGGGATCTGGGCAGTCCTTTGGGGAAAGGGCAATTCATACAGAAGTTCAGTTAGCTCCATTCAGTTTTTCAAACAACTGGAATTTAGCTAGAGAATTTGCTTTCCAAATGGCAAGCAGAGAACAGAAGAATCTCTTAGCTTTTCTCTTTCCCTCCTGTCTTTCACTCTATCTCTTCCTCTCTCCTTTTTTTTTTTTCTTTCCCCACCCCACCCGGTAAACCCTCTTTCTGACTGAGGATAGAAAAGGAGAGAATGAATTTTTTGAAAACTTTTGCTGACTAGAAAAGCTCCTTTATGAAAAATGCCAATAGGACTTCTGAAATTTTAGGTTTAGTTGTGTTAACAGTCTGGAATCTTACTCATGGGAGAAATAGCTACAACCATTCCAACTTAAATAGATACATTCTTGAAAAGATTTTATCCACTTTATTATCTGCCATTCAACAACTTCAGCTGATGAAATGAATGTAAGGAGATTAAAAATTGCACGCTGTCCATATTTTCAATATTTTCAATAGAAAGATTGGGCTGTTTCCTGTAAATTCTAATGACTTAAGATTTAAATAAGAATTTTTTTCTGTCTGTGATCTTTTGAAGTTGCCAGGGCAGAATAATTGAAGGGTCTAAAGAACTGTAATGCTGTTTGGTTAATACCTGCTTTTTATCGGTAGCAGAGTAATTTATTGTTGCTCGGATGAGACCGGAACAGACCGGATCAATAAACTTCCATTTCTGCCTTTGTGTTTCTGTACTTGTTCAGTGGTAATGCCTGCAAATCCCTAAAGATGCTCCTGGAAACTGAATTTTTTAAGAAATTAAATTACTTTATCTTTTGTATAGAAACCTGGGGGTTTTTCCCCCTCTTGTATATAGAATATTTAAGTCGGTTGTGTTTCTTATGCACTTTAAAGTGAAATACGCATTTATCTCCTTCACAAATTTGGGGCCTTTATTAGAAAGCTGTGCTTTTGGGAAGAAGACTGCACTTAAAAACAAAATGACAAACTCTTAAGCCTGGTCTCTAGTCTTCCTGTGTACCTTTATGCCCTGGCAATCCCGGTGGATGCTCGTAAAATTCAGTTTCGTTCCAAACCGACACTCCAATATTAGCAAGAAATATGATGATGGTACCGTACCAATGAAGCGTTTAGCCTTGTCTGGCAATCTAATCTCAAAATCTGTCATGTTGTGTCTCTGATGAACTCACTTGCATATAAATTTTGTGGGGATGTATGTATATAATATGCATACAATAGAGGCTGCTGCTTCCAGAGATTTGTGCATTATTGTCTCATTAGGTTATTATATCATATTCTGTCATCATAAAAGTCTAGTCATCTTCTCTTGAGCCACATTAATTTTATAAAGTAGAGAGATGAGAATAGTATAAACCAAGTGAAAACTACAAAAAGAACACAGTGCTCACAAAATGATCTGCCTGCAGGACTTTCTGAAACTATCCAAGGATAAGAGAGAGCAGTAAGAACAGTTTTAATCACAAAATCTGATTTCATCAGTTTATTTCTGTTGCAGGTGGGCCAAATCTTTGTGACTTAGCACCAGACTTTCGCCTACCATCACTAAGTCTGTGAAGAACAATCACAGACAGCATTCTGCCATGGTCTTCTCTATCCTTGATTTACAGAAACACAGAAGGTGTTTCACCCACAAGCATGTGTCCTGTATTATTCCTTATTTCCACCTTCTCTTAACCTCTGAGAGCTGTAAAATGATTCAGCGATTTTGAACCCAGCTTTCAGGCTGGCGGCTGTGGAAACCCAATGAAGACTGAACGATGAATGGACTGCAATCTGTATAAGGTTCGGAGCTGTTTTCTGTAAAACTTTTACTGTAGTGCAGAACAACCTCAAATGCTCATGGTGCATCATACGAAGTAGGGTCATATCAACAGAACTTGTATTTCCATCCCTGTTAATGTGCCCAGGTACCTGGACACAGGCACTGGTGGCTGCAGCCTTTGCAGCTATTTGTGTCTCTTTTCTCCAAGATGTTTTAGTGTCATGGCTAGAGATTTTGTTTAGGTCTGAATCAAACCAGGTCAATCAAAGGATGCTGGGCTTTGGACCAAGTTGTAGGCATTTTTTATCCAAGGATAAGATGATTGCTCTTACTTCAGGAATGGATAAAGAGAGGCATGTGTTTTGATTTGTCCAAGACATATCATTCAGCCATACATAGGCTCAGAACTGACCTGCTTCTGAGTATAGGTTCCAGTTTGAGCCACCTGCCCTGAAAAGAAGAACCAAACCAACTAGGGTATGGATGGGGGCAAATAAGAGTTCAGAAATACTTTCAAGTTATGGTAAAATTTTAAAAGCCAGGTTCCTAAACAAAGTGTTAATTGAGCCACTCCCTTTTGAATAAGCATAAATAGTCTCTTTTCCACCTACTTGTCACTTACTTAGTGGATTTAATTATCACCTAGCCAGAAGGCAGAGACACTATTACACCCAGCCAGAGGGGACTAGGGGGGAAGGCAGTCACTTTAATGAGCTGGCACAGAAGTAGGTCAATGAAAAATATATGTATAATTTACTAGAGTGCTTCTATGTATATATATATATATATGTATTTGATCAGTGGACTAAAGGTGACATTGATTCTTGAAGCTTAAAACATCAAACTTAAGTTAGTTGAGTGATTTTTTTTTCCCTTTTCACCTTTTTCATGCTGTGCCTTTACTCTGTTCTCATGCTGAGTTAAATCTTTAGTATTCCTCAGCTTATCTATTACTTTTGTTACTATGTCTTCCTGAAGAAAAGTGGATTTCAATTTATTAGGTCTTTTCGTAACAAATTACTACCATATCTATTTGCTTTTTAAAATAATTGTCTTATGCTAACAATTTAATTTGTTTACTTGAACTATAGGGTATCTCTATAATATATCTTCATACTTCTATTTCATAAACAAGTAGCTGTTTAGGTTAAAAGGAAAAAGAAGTCTCATTTTCTCAGAATCCTCAGCAGTGCTTTGTTCATGTGACACAACTTGCTGCTCTTGGGATGCATGTGCGCAAAAGCCATGGAAGGACAGAATGGAAAGAAGAAAGAATTAGCATAGCAAAAAGTTAGGTTATGTTAGTCTTGAACATAGCTGGTTAGTAACTGAACGATGTTCCTCAGGAGGATGGTTTCCACTGATTTCAGAAAATCAGTGAAAGTGGTCCTTAACAGCAGTTTCTTGTGTATTTAAGAGTTCTTTTCTCTTCACTACTGTTTCCTTATTCATGTTATACTCTGTTTTCCCCAACTGTAAGCTGGATACCGTATCACTATCTAACATACTTCAATGAACTACTATTTACAGTGCAACATTTATTCTTTCTCAAAGTTTATGTTAGCCAACTTCCTAGGGTATGTTTTCCTCAAGCAGGACATTGAGAGGACATTTCTTCTGCTCAAAGGGAGGTCAAGTTGTGATAACAAGGACCTCATAACCATTTTGTGGTTGACACTTGTGGGATGTGGCATAATAATTTCTGACATTTTTTTATTGCAAAGAAAATAGGAGAATAAAATAATGGAAGGACCTGAAGTTGTTAATACAAATGCAGGCAACCATGCAATAAATTGCTAGTCTGTGAGAGCCCCAGAATATCTTCTCCTCATTACTTTCCCCCTGCCCTGGCCACAGCATACTTCAAAAACATACAAAACACACAGCTTGGGAGAAAAAACTGAGAAGGCACGACTGCAATATACCGCAGATCAGATCAGAAAAGATTGAGGGTTTTAATGTCCTATATCGCAGATCAAAACAAAATAAAATCAGCCCATGGCCTGTCAAGTCAGGGAGGAGAGGGGAACTGGAAGGGAGGTTTTCTTCCTGATCCCAGTGTCAGCAGCTGATTTAGGCATGCACAAGGAATGGAAATCCAACACAGGAGAGAATCTAATACTGCCTTTAGGAGTTCCCAAACACCTCCCCGTTTGTCGTGGCACTTGGATGAAGAATATATGTAATGCTTGAGAGGCACAGAACAGCAGCCCCGAAGGCACGCTGAGCATCAGATGGAGGAAAAAAGCCTTTTTGGGTCTAACTCGTAACTGGCAGAAGCTTGTAAACCTGCTGTTATCGCAAATTCGTACAGAACAAACTGCCTTCTTCCCTCTCACAAGCAAATCCATCCTTCCTCAATGATTCCCACAGCATGGATACCTGAGGACAAATCCTTTCTCTGTGACGTGCTAAGTGCCTCCTGCACAGGTTTTTAAATCTTCCATTTGTGCTGAGTCAAAACCTGATTTCCTAGAAACCACAGAGACCCGAAGGCTTCCTTGTTCGCAAGCACAAAGTATTTGTAGGCAGCGTTTCTGTGTCGTGTGAGATCAAACGTGAGCACTAAAAGCACAGGGAAAATTGCAGTTTGCAGTTATGCCTCTCTTGGTGGAAATTATGAATACTTCTTTCCAGATCACTACAGTATACTTTTTTGTCCCTGTCAGTCTCCTCCACATTTGGATTACCAATGCTGGCTTCTCAAGACTAGCATTATTAATATATGTTTCTTCTTGGACTTAAAAAAGCTTTGCAACCTTTCACAAAGCACTGAAGTTTCAGCTTAATGTTTCAAATAGAAATAATTTCCTGTAGCTCAGCTGCCAGAATTAGTACAATTATGTACTATGTACAAATAATGATGTGCAAATATGTAGTACAATTTGGGGAAAAAATGAATTCAATTTAATCCTAGGGGCTAATGTTATTCAAATAAGTCTATATTCCTGGCAACAACGCTGAAGAATCATCTTTGCTCTGTGCATTGAGCTTAACCCGGCCGATGAAGGCCAGTGGGACAAGAACAAAAACGCTGTGCAGTATTCATTTAAACTCCAGATCCTCAAGGGGTAAAGGCATAATCCTTTTCCCTGGAATTAAGATTTTTGTTCTTTTCTCTAAAGCACCAGATAGATTATTGTACCTTTCCTGCTGTGATCTTAAAGCCTTTAGGTCTGACTTTCCCATATAATTTTTGTACTCTTCGCATAATTTCTTTTTTAATAACATTTTCCAGTACAAGTCATTTACTTCTGCTCCTGAGTGACACTACTGTAAATGGGATCACACTGTAATCTGCATTGTTCTGTTCCAGTTTACTGGTTCCTATTAAAAAAAAAAAGAATCCCATTGCAAGCTGATTGCTAACTTTGTTAATTCCCTAAAATTTGGTTTCTTGCAATTGAATACCCTTGTACTGCTGTACTGTATTGATTCAGTCCCAGCAGTACTAAATCCAAGTAGTTCCTGATTCCTGGTCTTGTGATTTCCTACTGAAGTTCTTTATAGTTATTCCCTGCAGGCCAAAAGAATAATTTCTCCTCCAGCTTCAAAGGTTAACCAATATAAACTAAGAGAGAAATAAAATGTTAGATTACTAGTAATTTCCAAATGAGATTTCCTGTAAATTCGATATGCCGCTGTCAACTACATGAAAAAAAAAGAAGATACAGAGCGGTTGGTTTGGCTTTTTTTCAATATCTCCTTAATGAAATACAGCCGTTACTCAGAGTAGTTCTCCCTTCTTTGTTACCAGCTATGAAATCCATGTACAAGTCTTACATATTAAATCTTTAGGTTTAAAAGCTGCTTTTTTTTTTCCTTATCAAAATCAGAAGACTCCACATCAGGGCAAACAGCCATCCAAAAAACTGAAAAATTTCAGTTTTTTTCCTCTTTTACAGCAGCAGTGAAATTAGAGCTGTTTATAAAGAATCATTTTTGCTCAAAATTTAGGAAGAACTGATATAGCCAGTGGGTCCTTTCAAGGGAGCCATTCTGTATCCTGAATTATTCTCACTGCAAGGCAGGACCAAGACTGCATACAGTCTTAAAGATGCAACAGTAGGGTGGATTTGCACAATGAGGTAATGACATTTTTGTTTGCTTTTCTGTTCCTTTCTTAGTACTTGCTAATGTTCACTTCTCTGTTTTTGCACTCCTGGGTATTGGATTTATGTTTTCATAGCACTATCTACAGTGACCTTAACATCCTGTTCCTACGTATTAGTGGTTGGCTTATCACTGTGTAGGTAAAATTATTTTTTCCCTTGTGCATCATTTTACAACTATCCTTCCTGAGTTTCATCTGCCATTATCTCACTCAGTTGCTTGGTTGCAAGGCTTTTCTGCAGTTCTTCACAGTCAATTCCTATCTTTACCACCATGAATAATAGCACCATCCTGAAAGTTTGTCATCGCACTCTTCACGCCTTTTTTTCAGATAACTTAAAAACATGCTGAACACCAGGGTCTCTAATAAATCCTGTGAGACTCTGCTGAGTATCTCTCTTCAGAGAGAGAAATGACTTTTAAACTAACCTTCAGTATCTTTCTTTTTAATCAGCTATTTTATTCATGTGAGGACCTTCCTTCTCATCACTGCTCAGCCTATTTGAAAATCTTTTAAAAAGATGCTTGTAGAAGGCCTTTTGGAAATCCATGTATGCTGTATTAACCTGATCTCTCTTATCCTTGTTTTTATTGACTCCATTATTATTGAGTATAAATGTTTATTATTATTGAGTATAAATGTATTTTTGATACATGCCTTTATGTAAGCTGTGTTGATTCTTCAGTAATAGCTCCTATTTATCATGGCTTTGCTAATTCCAGTTTTGATTGGGTTGTTGAGTTTTTTTGGGTTTGGGTTTGGTTTTTGTTTTTTTTTTTTTTAGTTTCCAACAATTTCCCTGGAGGAGATTTCAGAATTATTAGTTGGTAATTTGGGAGAAATTTCCCAGAAACCTTTAGAAATTAGTCTTTCTAGTCACCTTCCAGTCATCTGCCAACAAGGTGTTTTTGCATGGCATTGCATACCATGGTTCTAAATAACTCATTTGTTTCATTTTTAAGCCCTAAATGCAAACCACCTGAATTTGGTGCCTAGATTGTTGTTCATGCTGCCATAAACTTGCAGTTTGACACATTAATTTGATGCAGGTCCTCTGATGCACCGCCTGTAGAAGGGGTTACAGTACTTTTTCTGCTGTGGGAGCTTTACCTTCTGCGATGGTTTCTTCTCTGCTATAGCTCTCTAGCAAACTTGACTTAAAACAAAACGAAGCATCCGCTAATTGCTTCCTAGTACAGCAGAAAAAGAACACTGTTCAACTTCCACTTCAGAGCAGCTGTGACCTTGCTGGGTTTTGGATAGATCAGTAAGTAGCCACAATGTTCTCAGTCATTTAAATTGTTTTCACAACAGCTTTCCGGTGAGTTAAAATATAAGGTCATAGCCTTAGAATTATCTCACTTTCTTATTTATTGTTTTCCAAGTTACTAACCAATAAATAAAAGTTACCCAGTTACACAGTTACTCAGAGCAAATAACTGAGTCACTTCTCGGAAGTTAATTTCTGATGAAAGCTTGTTGCCCTGTTACCTTGTCACACTTTTTGAAGGAGCAGACCCTTTGGAGCAGGACACACTCTTTGGTTCAGCTCCCACTGCACAGTACTGGAAACCAGCTACACTGAATTTGTATATTTTTTGTCATCTCCATTTTTTGGGGGGAATGGGAGTGTCTGGGCTCTTAAAAGGGTTTTAAATCCTCTAGTGAACAAGAAGATAAGAAGATGACTGATCACAAATCCTCAGGTGATGGGCTTCCCTTGTTTTCTCCTGTCTGGAGTTCTGAAAGGAAACTGGTAGTATAACTAGATTTGTTCAACTATCCAATCCTCTGCAGTTGACAAAAAAATGCGGTATGAGATTATAAAATTTCATTTGGATTCTGTTTCTTGATTCACTCCATTCAGTTTGAATTGAGAAATTGTCCGAATGTCCATTATAAATGTCTGTATAAAAAGGGTAATAAACCAGATGTATTGCCTTATATTCACGCAAGTTTTATTGCCCACCTCTCACAAAGGTAAAGTACTGAAATTAAGATGTGTGTGAGTTAATTCTAAGAAAATTGTATCAAAGATGACAGAAAACACTTTCTTCTTAGGAGAAATTTAAGATTCAAATAAGGTTTTTCTAGTACTTCTGTGGAGGAAACACTCGAGTGCTCCAAATGATCGATGCATTCTGTTTTGAGAGCCTTATCAACAGTAGCAAATTGTAATTCACAGACATTTGAGTTTGTACTGCTTTACTTTTTTATAAAGCATATGCAACATGTAACTAAATCTGAAATGACATCCTTGGTTGTAAATGCGTCTTGCAAAGACCAGAGCTGTGCAGGAGGAAATTAAGTAAACAGTCATTCCAGCCATATAGCTAAGTAATGGGAAATGTTCTTCCTGCTAATTTACACATGCAAATTAGATCAGGCTCTTGTATCAATAAATCAATACAGCCTAATGAATTCCTTGGGTGGAATTCAAATATGGCTGATGGCAAGCCCCGTTTGTTTGGAAGACAACAAACTGTACCTTACTTTCGGTGGAGGTTTCAAATCGGCCTGAAACACAGTGTTGTCATTAACGGGATAGGAGTGTTATCATCACAAAATTCACTCAGCATCATAGTAACCACTTCATTTCTAGTAATCCCTAACTGTTCAGGCATTAGTTGAAATGTGAAGCATCCTTATTTTTCCCTATTATTTTCTGACCCAAGAAATCATGTCCATTTCCCATGACGTAGCTGTCACAGTCAACACCTGTGGCATTTTCTCCAGATGCCTATATGTTATACCTCACTCTGATACTTCACCTTTCCTTTCCTTCAGTACGTGCACACCACTGGGTGGCTGCAGGCAGTATGGAGCTGTCATTCATATCCTTTCCTTTTTTCTGCCTTGAGTGAATTCTGGTTTACAAACCTGAATAATCATTCCATTCAAAAATTGTTCTAATGACAAAGTCTTAATGAAGTTATGATTTTGTGGGATATATCTGATTTATAAGAGAAATATTCACTTAACTAATTGTTATTTTCTTAGTTAACACCACCCTGCCATCATCCTTAGTGATGTACAAGAAGTTAATATCTTAAATATGGTATAGATGCCTAATATTAAGTTCATGCTCCAAAAAGTACTGCATCGATCACTCCAAATATAAAGTGACGCACTCCTTGTTTTGTGAGAAAGTAATATTGACATTTTATGTGTTTTATATAATAGACTGCACTTAGAACAAATTGAACAAGATTTGTTCCTTTAGTGGGTAATGGAGCTTTCTTTGTCTAGCTGCTTTTAGTGACACAGAAAGTAAACTTGGGTCATCTCAGCTGGTAACCTCACTCAATAATGGAGGATATATTGATCTAATTATGTGAAAAAAACATTATCTGCAAAGAGATGTTTTAGATTACAGATGCCTTGAATTTTCTATGTAGTAGTGAAATTACTGATCATTTTTTATTTGAATTAAGTTAGAATTTTTTCCCCTCAGAAATGAAATTTACCCGTACGATATTACCCAAAACGTTTTGCAGGTGTATGGCTGTGTAGATATGCCCAACAAAAATCTGGATGTTACCCTGGTTATCAATGTATCTGATACCAAATGTGAAGCCCATAGGATATAACCACTTCTCCAGCATTTAATTTCCTCCCCAAACAGAACTTAGAGAGTAAATATAACTCTGTGCTGAATATTTACACTGGGCATAATGGATTAAAAAACATCCAGAGCTGACAATTAAGGACAAATTTCTCAAATTGAATACATGTTTGTTCTGCTTTACATGAAGGAGAAATCTTCTAAAGTTTGGGGTGATTGACGTTAATATGACAATTGTAGCGCAAGCTGACTCTCAAGAAAGCCACTCTGCAAAAGTTTTTTTATAGTATTTAAGTATTAATTATCCATTTCACTTCTGAAATACTAGAAATGCTGTAATGTTTATTCAAAGATTAATGTCAACTTCTTAGTTTTCTCTTATCAGTGAGTCAGCCTAGCTCTATAACTACTATCTAATACACTTTATTCTGTATTTATTGAAACACAGGACGATTCAGCCCACTTCTACATGCAAAATAGAAGAGAAATTTCAATCTAAGCTTTCCATCCTGTACTACAGCCAAGTTACACTGTAACTCATACAAGTGCATGAGACTTTTCTTGGGCGTTATCTGCCTAAAATACCAAATGCCACTTATTTCACTCATCTATATTGATACATCTGCATTTTAAAATTCTGCATATTCAGGTCACCTCTACCAATGCAGCGATATTTTAGATAAATTTATTTGCGATATTCCACACTCTGTGTGCAATACGCTTCATGGCCATAATGACTTGGATCACCTGTCAGCTTCTTCTTGGTTTTCAAGTTACCTCGTGTAATCAGTATTCAGGTTAATTCAATCTGCACATGACCACAAGGCAAGTACATAAATGTATCTTCATCTTAAATGGTGGTGTATGGATTGTCTCTAAGTAGTAATTTGCTCAGGGTTTGAGCTGCTTTTTGAAATTCAGCATTTTATGCTGTTTATCTGTCTTGTTTTGATTTTTAAATATGAAATCACTATTCGCCCTTGAAGCCACCTTCACAGCTGTTCAAAAGTGCAAACTTCATCAGCATCACACTAAAATTGATTTTACAGGCTGATATACATGAAGGTTTTTTTAATTGCTTATAAAGACAACATTCTCTCACAGGCCGAAATGTGAGGAAAGATAACAGTACTTGGCCCACAACTAAAACCACCAAAGATCACAACGGATGTCTAAAATCTTGAAAGCAAACTTGACTAGCAACTGATCTAGTAAGAAATGCATTTTTATAATGTAATATTTGAGTTCAAAGGAACAGGGCTCCTTTGCTGGTACTTGATGATCAGTGTGGTCGAGGACAGTGGATTCTTTCCGTGCAGGTAGCTGTTCACAATCTACGTTTCTAAGTCAACCTAAAGTGAAAAGGTGGAGGAGAACATGGTATGAAAAATGGTATGATAAAACATTGTAAGAATAACTGGGTTTAAAAATTCTGTCTGTATCAGGATACAAATGTTGTAGCGTGGAAAATGATGTATTTGGTATATTTTAAAGTGTTCCTGTAAGGCTTTTTAGGGTGAATTTCAAGAACTACAAGAAGATCACTCCCAAGGTTGTATTGAGTAGCTGATTCCTGTCCTTTCGGACATATGACCTTTTCCTTTATTGAGATGTTTGAAGGGATCCAGCTTTCTTCAAAAATAAAAATTTTTTAAAAAAATTTAAAAACCCCACAAAACACCACACACAAAATAAACCCCCCAAATTCACCTTTCTCCTACATATACATATCACAGAGAGAAAAGCAGCAGTATTTTACTCCCTTTGGAAAAAAATCAATCTCATAAGAAAATGGAAGAAAGCTCTGTATCCCTGCCAGCTCTGGAGATGTTTGGCCCCTCATCAGAAGATTTGTCCTGTGTTTAACCTACTTTCAGTATGACAGGAAATGTTTTGAAAGTTACAAGGGATAATGCAGGAGTAGCAAGATTATCTGTGTGAAGCATAGGTGGAGTAACACCAGTATTCACAGGAAAAAAACTTGCACCTGTGAGCAGAACTAGTTCAAAGCTCTAAATCAGCATCCATGAGGGTCAGGAGCATAATAAACCTGTTATGGATTAAATGTATTTACTGAAAGTAAGTAGTATAGGGAGAAACTTTGCAAAAGGACTAGTAACTCAGGTACACTGAATTTTTACCCGAGACAGTGGCAAGTGCTGCAGTGTTCCTAGGATTCCCGTTTATTTATTTTTAATAGACCCATATCTATATTAGTATAAAATAGCTGTAAGGGTTGTGGTGTTGTGTTGTGACAAGCAAATCTGGCCCTTAAATCATGGAAGTAGAAAGAGGTAAGCCAATTTATATTTGTTGAATAGAAATTTATGTTGCATGTGAGACTTTTTTATGATCCGTGTAGTCCTTTCTTGTCCTCTAAATATTTTGGACTCTTAAAGAAATGATGTATCAGCACTCATCTTTCCTTAAAATCAAATGTATCAAGTCTTTACATCACACAGTAGCACAGTCATCTTCTATATGGTTCAAATACCCAGTGCATACATTTTCTTTAATCTTAACATCCTTGAGAATATTTGCAAAGAAATTGATGAGCTATTTTCAAGTGTTCATTCTGTGCTTTAAAAGTTGGAGGGATGGGTTTGAATGAGTGTTGTTCAGGCACTGAGAACAGGTTGGCCACCTGAAAACAGCTGGTGATACACCCACATCCTTTGTCCTGGAATTGTGGGCACTAGGAGCTGCGGCCTCTGGAAGAGTCCAGCAAGATGCCATTTGAAATCTGCAGCTTCTAGCGGGTTCGTAGATGAGTGGTGTGAGAGGCATCCATTAAATTCTACTTAATTAATTAAATCTAAACAAGATCAAGAGAAAGGTGAGAAAGCAGAGGGACAGTTGAGGTACAAAGGGAAACAGCCTCAACTGTTATAAATTATCTGAATGCTGTAGCCTGCCCTTGCAGTCTAACAGATCTGGATTCCAAGAACAGTGCGAGACAGCGGAAGGGGCATTCAGCGATGTCTGTGAAGCATACTGGTGAAACAGTCATGCCTTTTCGCAAGCTTTACGGTATCTGTGAGATTTTAAACTATTTTCTGAATTAATTTCAACTGTAGGTTAATGTTAAGAGACAGATTCTGGGAGGGGGCATGGAACGGAGGGTTGGACTGTATGTATCTTTATAGTCATGAATGAGGCTTAGGATGTTTTCCTCCCTCTATTCCCAGCTAGCTTCACGTGCGTTCTCAGTTGAGTGGCCTGCATGATTATCAACTTTATGATTAAATGACTGAGCCTTACTGTGAAGATTATTTTGTATTTTTGTGGCTGCTTGAACATGGCACTAGCAAACAGCCTGCTCCCTGCAGTGGCACTGAAGGCTGGAGTGTTATTTTAAATGCATAAGGACAGACCCTGCAGCGCGGTTACATCGCACAGAGTAGAAAAGCCATGCAAACCCTGATGCGCTGCATTAAAGCAGCACAGGGGCAGCTCTGACTTATTCTTAACTTTTCCCAAGGGAAAAAACATGGAAATCAGAGCCAAATATTAGTGTAGTAATGCACAGTTCTTTACCAGGATAAATTTCTAGTCACTTGGGAGTTTTCCATAGGAGGAAGTGGTGAAAACAACCGTTTATTAAACGGCTTGTTTTCAGAGACATACACAAGCCCAGCTTTAGGCACCCTCCTGTGCCTGAAGAAATTCAGTCCTACTTTTTTTCACCTTTTATCACCACTAGCCAAAAAGGTACTTGGTCTGGAGTGCTGAGAAATTAATTATGAGATTTTCATTTGTTCTCCTCATGTTCCTCCACTTTAAACATCCAGTAGCGCAATGGATGAAAGTCTGATGTCTCATCTCCTATCTAAGGACTTACCTTCCGTGTCCTCCTAGATAAATAAAGAGAAAGACGTTGAGTGTGATACACTCGGTACAGCTGCCTGCGACAAAGCAGTGTATCTACTTCAGCTGAAATAATTTGGAGGATGGAATCACAGCTGAGGAACATACTGTGGAAAAAGAGGGAGGTTAGAAAATTGTATATTAGGGAAGTGAGGAGGCAAGTGGCTGAAATCTGGTGAGCTTTCCTTGTGAGTAAATAAGTATTAAGGAAGTGCTCTTGATGAAGAGTGAAAAGCAATAAAAATTACAGGAGTACGGAAGGGCTAACTTGTTGATTTTGGTACGATGCCGAACTAGAAGGCTGAGAACTGAAGAGCATAAAATTGTGTCTTCTGCCTCCCTTACCTTGGAGCCACCGAGTTGGGACAAGGAGATGGGAGCGCACAACTCACTCCAGGCATGACAAAGGCTCGATGTGAAGACCTTGGCTTTGTTTCTGGCAGAGCTCTGATATTTTTCTCAGGAAAGAGGAAGGCTTTGAAGTGCACACTTGGCACATGTGAAATCTGTTGGGTTTTTTTCTTTTTTCATGTGATTGTAACATCTGTTCCCTTAAGCAGTTCTATTCTCCTGCTTTTGCTTACTGTCCTGAAGTATGGATAAACAGCAACCACATCTCATCTCTCTTTGTGAGACTAAATAACCCCAGCTTCTTCTTTTGCCTTAGACACTTTGTCTTCAGCTCATCATGGTAGCCCTTCTTTGATTCTGTTACTGTCTGAATTCATCTCATCAGCCTTTGAGAAATCTTGTTACAGTAGTACTCAACTGTTGCTGTGACAAAAATCAAGGATGGGAAAACTGAAGTTGAAAGCTCTTGCTTCAAGCACTTGCAGTGCATGATTAATGTGGAGAGCTCTCCTTGTACTCCTCCTTTGTTATTCAGTTCTATGCAATTATTTAAGCCCTGAACTAACTACAATAATCCATTTTATAGAATCCAATGTATGAGTGTACAATCTCCAAGTGTTTCTCTGTGGTTGACTAGTGGTTGATTTCCCTTATATTCCTGCACAGCCACCTGGGATTCTTTTAACAGTGACTGGAAGGAATTGAGGCATATTAAGTGTTACAGGGGACACTTGTCTGTGGGTTTTATTAATTGCTATTCATTGCTACTCTATGGAGCTTTAGAGAGCAGAAAAAACATACCATAATGCCCTTGATTTACCTCATTTTCCAAGGCATTCAGTTTAACCATTTCACATTAACAGAAGCATTTCCAGTCTACATCTTAAATTGGTGTTTTTCTTGTACTTCAGTTTTCTCTTTACACATGAATGCTACTTACGTACAACTTTTAGTGTTCCTTAGTAACAAAACTGTACCGCTGTGTTCTAGAAAGCATTCAGATTAACTTTGCAGATGTTGAAGGTTTGTATCCTTCGAGTGTTATTTCAGTTCCTGCTCCTGATTAGAATTAACACAAAAATCCCTTTTTAATGTGTATCCTAACAGGAAGTTATTCGTATCTATTATATATATTGTATACATATCTATTCTTTTTTCCCATTTTTACTTTGTCCCTCTGCAGTACTTTAATAGCTTATATACTCTGCGGTATGCCCCTCACCAAAAATATCAGATTAAGCACCAGGGAAGGGATTTTTAAAGTGGATTTTTATGGAGGGAAGGGAGTTTTAAGTGGATTCCCACTGACTGGCCTGCTCTCAAAATCAAAGATATGCGGGGTGGTGCGTAGAGAGGGAAAGACCCTCTCTATGAGATAAAAGTGGGGGAGGCAGGATGGATCGTATGGGAGTGTATAAAACATATTTCCACTGAAAGTGAACAAAATAGGAATAATCACAAAAAGAGCGGAGCTAATATCAGGGTCAGGCTTCTTTTCATGGATATTAATTCAGACCAGGATTAAGGATATGGGGGATTTGCATGTTCATGTTGGTTTTATGGGTCTGTGGCTTTTTTTATTAATAACATCAACTTGTTTATCTAAATATTGTGTGTTTTGTTGAGTTCCTTTTTTCATAACTATTATTTTACACAAGTGGATGAATGGAAAAAAAACTTTCTGAGAACCAGAAAAACGTTTAAACAGTGTCAGTAATAAAAAATCAAATATTTTTAACATACCAAAAACTTTCAAAAAGTTATGTTCAAATATTTATTAGAAAAGGCACACAGGTGACTATTTGGAGAAAACATAGTGGAGGGACTTAAATGTGAACTGTGACTGATTTTTGAATACTGGTAGCATTTACTCTTTCACCATTTCAGTAAATGTGGGATATCATAGTTTTTCTGCGTTTTAGGTATTTCTTGTTTGTTCCACTATGCTATCTTTTCTCACACTTATTAAAATGAAGATGACATTAAGCATTGTAGCTGTTGTTGGTTGTTTGCCTAGCTGGCCAAAACTTCAACTTTATCTCAAATCCCTGTTCTGGAAAGTATGGGACCAGCAGTACTAAATGTCTCTCTTTTGATCCAACCATATACAAGCTTAATTCTCTTTATTAAAACTGTTAAGTATTTCATATAATGTGAGGGTAAACAGAAAGTCTATCACTTTCCTTGTACAGCCCAGATTCTCCTGCAAATAAAACAATTATTATACTGATTATAATTTTCAGTTAAAAAAAAGAAAAAGAAGACAATGATGCTTTGCTGTTGCTGCTGAAAATACAGAAAAAGCTGAGTTAAGTACAATCTCAGTGATGTAACCAAATATATTGGAGTGAGAGAGACCAGCCAAGAAAAAAATAGTTAGCCGGAGGGAGAATAGCACTGGATTAAAATCTAGATAAAAAGGAAAAAAGCCCCAAAACCTTAAGGTTAGCCATTTTATTTCCATCTATAAAATATAACCCTGAAATGTTTGTTTTTACCGCAGCATAACAGATTTTTATCTTTTCCCAACCTGCAGTAAAATCCACAGGTTAAAAAAATACAAGTCTTGCTTTTGTCCTTGAAAACTTTCCTGAGTACAGATAATAGTTGCTTGTTTACATTGAACATAAATTTTACATTGGACATTATTTTTTTTCTTTCTCTAAGCATTGGATTTTTTAAGTCTATATACACTGAATTCTAGTTTTGACCCTACATTTTAATATTTTATGCTGAAGACAAGTACAAGGAGAATGTAAAAGAAGCAGACATAGAAAATTAATTTAATAGCAGAAAGACATATTCCATTGAGAAAGCTATGTTAAGATTACATGATTTGCATAATTAAGTGCTGAAAAGTCATGAACTATGAAATTCAACGTTTCAGACAATTTTTATTCTTTCTTCTTTATATATCTGTTACTGATAAGTCTTAATACAATTTTAAATGTTAAAAATGCACAAGTTTTAATTAGAATTTTTGTTCCATGTACACGTATAGACTTTGTAGATCAAACTATTGTCAGACCAGCAAAGCAAGAAAGAAGAAAAGGGTTTGAGTAGAAAGCACCTTTTCTGTTTATATTAAATATATATTTATATATTTTAACCACAGATTCATTTAGTTAACTGTACAAAATAGAGCACCCTGGAAATAGTGGCATTAACAATTTTATGGATTTAACACCCGGCTCACCTACTTGCTCTGCTCTAACCATCATTGCTTCTTTTCTGAAATCTTCCTATGAGTTTTAAATGGAGTGGTGGCTGTTTCTGTCTTCATTTGGGGCACCTCCAGCTTTACTGTCATTGTGTATGTCTGGCAACCTCTTTAAAACCTGTCTTCAAACCAACTATTTGGACCTTCTCGTCTGCCAATGCCCCAGCCGTGCAGTCATGCTACTGTCACAAAGCCCGAAAAGAAGAGAACAATAGATCTCAAAATTTTCTTGTGGTTTATAGCTGGAATAGAAATACATTTTTTCACCTTTTTCATGCAGGAAAAGTGGCTGCGTACCAGCTGTGTCTGTTCATTGTGGTCTTTAATTTACACCATCTGATCCCCTAAGCGGTTTTTACAGCATTGCAGTGAGCTTGACCTACAAATAGCTTTGTTATAGTGAAGGAGCATAGACCCCTTAGCCATGTTTAAAAGATCTTCTTGTATCTCTGGTTTTGTTCTTGTCTGAGCCATGTACTTCTGGGCCTATCTAAGAGCACTTGCCTGATATTCATTCTTAAAACAGTCACTGAATGTACAGTCCTTGGAGAAGAGACCCACCATGAACAGGGTCATTCTTTTTTGCTGTGGTCCTAGCAATTTTGCTTTTTATTGTAAAGTGGAGCAGCTTATAGGGGAAAAAAAGCTGCAAGTAAAGCTATTTTACAGTGAAACGTAGCCTGGTGGTGGAAGCCCTTTTCTGGAAAAGAGGTACTGTATGTAGTCCTGAACCAAGTCTCCTGACTCTCTGATGACACTACTTATCAGCATGCTGTTGAGAAAGGGGGTGGAAGCAGAGGGAAGCGCAGAGTGCCTCGATCTCCTCCAGCAGCTGTGTTTTAAATGAAAATGGACACTCCTTCTTCCACTATATTTTCTGAAGTCTTTCAGGCTAAAATGGTTTAAACTGGCCAGTTAGTCATTACTTCTGGGAAACAGCTTGAGCCATCTCGCAATCCTGTACCTCACCTCTACTGCGAGAGCAGCTCCTTCACCAGGGGGGAAAACTGTTGGAAATCCAGCAAGCACGCTGCCAGATGGAACTATCACTGCTTTTAACTAACACGGTTTGGCTGTCAGCCAAGGAGGGCTTTATGCTGTCATGCTTTTCAGCGTTACCTGACTTGTGCCATCTCTCAACAACTAGTCCGAGAACAGGATCCATCAGCAGGCCTTATATTAATTTAATGGTACACAACAAATTACTGAAATTCACTACTATATTTGTCCATATTCTGTGTCTGACAATATTCAAGTCATGGGGTTTCAGTTTCAGGTAACAAACCAGATCTCCACTCGGTCAGTGACCTGTAAGGAAAGAATTGCTTCACTTCTAATTAGTCTAGACTTCGCTAAATTGGCCATAGACTTTTAGTGACTGATGCTTACTAGTGTTGGCATTCATACCTCAGTTGATTTGCGGTAGCTTAATATCTAAAAGACAGCACCATCAGAATCAGACCTACAGAGGGGCTTGCAAGCTAAAAGCTTGTCCTTTCTGCCAGTTATATCAGCTGATCTAGGAAATGATATTACTTTTCCCCGCAAATCTTGTTTCATTTGAAAAAGAAGCTGTAAAAAAAAGTAATGGAAGTAGAGAGGGGATTTTGTGGGACCCTTAATCTTCGTAGCCAGAATTCTTTCTGAAGTATTCTGCTGAATTTTTTTCAGCTACTGAACAATATATTTTGACAATAAAAATATTGTGCATAGGAATACATATTTATCTGAAAATTTAACAAGATGTGAATATATACCTCTTGCTGCAGGCCAACATAAATTTCTAAGTTATTACGCGAGCTTTTTGTGTGTGTGTGTAAAATGTTTGGTATTAACTACTAAGCAATTTTCTTTCTTTTCTTGGCTGTAAAATCTTATAACAGGAAAAAATGCAACATTAATAATACTGCAACAAAGGGAATCAGATTTATGACTGGAGCAGAACACTGGCTAACTTCCTGGCATGTAACATTTTACAGCTTATGTTGACAAGTAAATCTTTATTTATGACTAGGATCCTAGAACACCAGGAAGCTCATCAATAAAGGATCCTGTAATGGTGTGAGAGAAAAATTCTTTATAAACAACATTTTGCAAACTTAGTTTAACTGGATGATGCCTTGTTAATTTTTGTAACGGATGGTGACATTGGCATGAATAAGATTTATTACGTTAGTCAAATGAAAGTGTATGTGCTGAATGCACAAGTTTAACCACCGCTACCTGCACAACAAACCTAATTAAATGGTGTGTCATTGAAGATGATTTAAATGAAAAGATAATGAAGCAAATCGCATGAAAAGTGTTTAACAAAATTTATTCCGAAAGAATCGGAAAGGTTATTATAATTAGAGGAGTAGTCTTCCACGTTAATATTAAAACTGTCTCAGTAAAATCCCACGCTTAAAACAAAGTCATCGAAACTCAATTTTTGATTTGAGGTAAAAGACAGGATTTGTAATTTTTTTTCAGAAATGGACATGCATTCTTACTGCTGAATTTTGAGGAAAAGTTTCGAGTCTACAAATGGCTTATGCTGGTTTCTGTCTGTGTCTGAACTGGGTGAGCCCTTTATTCATGAAATAGAGTCCTGTTGAGCCATCATTAAGTCACTGAGGTCGGGAGTTTTTAATCGGATATCTTACATGACAGACCAAAAATAGTGAGGAAAACGGTTCATGAAATTATGAGATAGTAACATCAGTGGGGTAAGAGCAACAAAATGATATTCAGTGTTTTACTCAGTAAGGGAATAACTATAAGAGTTTTCACTAGATATCTAGTAGGGGATATTTTTCCCAAATGCATGGCCAGAAAAATAAAATTTTGGAATAGGGTTGCCTTGGTTAGTAAGCTTGGGTTTTTTAGGTCATAAGCAAAAACTACACTGGTCAAAATATTTTGATTAACAAGCCAATAGCTAGGCAAATACATACTTTATTCTCATGGGTTGATACAAGATCTGTGTGTATATTTGACCTGTATGATAGGCTTCATCAGTGGGCACTCCAGCAATAGGAGTGAAGAGGAGGAATGAGGACCCTCTGAGTTCCCCTGGGGAAGTTACCCTTAGGTAAGGAAAAGGAAAGGAAAGAACTAGAACAACTTTCTTCTACAAACCAAGTCTGAGTTCAGACTTGAACTTTGACTTTCAAGTCAAAACTTGAATCTCTGGGCTGCAGCGAAGGACAGCCACACATGCCTGAACATATGGCGGGTGACCAGGCTAGTACAGGAGTACTGAGGACTGGGTCGATATTTGCTTACATTCCCGTGTAATGTCTGATTTTGGGAAGGCTTTCAGACAAGGCCATTGCTTCCCTAATCCTTCTCCAGTCTCCTGCCTACGCCCCTTTTAGAGTAGAAGCATTTGTCTTCCTAGCTGTGAGTTTTTGGAAGCAGTACAGTGACGCTGCTACTAACCACCCAACCAAGGATCTGTAGCACCACTGGGAATGTACCACATCCCTCCGGAATTTCCCAGCATTGCAGTGAGCATTCACACACATGTTCTATCACAAAGTTTCTGGAAAATTCCTCCAAATGTCATGTCGTGTCATGTCATGTTGTGTCAGCCATGGAAAAATATTTTGGGGATGACACCCTTGCCAGATCACCTCCCTGCTCTCATTTTTGTGCTGTTATCTTTCTCCACCTCTTTCTAGGGCCTTTCTTCTGCAGGGGGAACAGCATTTTCTCTCCCCTATGAAGCTTTCCAATAGAATTTAGAGCAATTATGTTGCAGATAAAAATGTAAAATAAGTCCTACCACTGATGAGAAAGGAAAACTGACATTTTTATAGAGACACCTGTCAGTACAATTCAGAGCAGTAACAAGTGGTGAAAGAAAAGGCTATTAACAACAAAAAAGGGGGGGAAAAAAAAGAATTGGAAACCACTTCTGAGCAAAGAAAGTCTTCTGTTTTTCATATTTCACCACGTTGTTTGCTCAGTGAGACATTTGGCAATGAAGCGACTCTCACCAGGCTCTGTACTGCAGGTGCTTAATTGCCTAGGACAATCACTTGTCTGTGAAATAAGACACTAAATGGCACTGGAGCTTCAGTCAGTTTCTCCAAATGCAGAATAAAATTTATTATTAGGCCCAAAGGTAGCTAAAAGTGCTTTCTGCAGGAAGTTTTAAATGATCTTCTGATTAATATCCCATAATTGAAGGTTACCATGTACCCCATTCCATTATGCTGCAGGAGGAGGAAAGACTAACTGCCAATTATCTGTTTGTTAGCTGCATTAAACTCCGAGTGACAGACGTGGTACTGAGCCACGAATTTCAGAAGTCGGGTTTGAAGTCACCCCCCTTTGCTCTGTGTGTGTTTGAGATATTTCCATTTTTTTTTTCAGTCCGTGATTGAAATAGATCATTGTACCTTTTGGATTAGAGCTCATTTCCAGATTTAACAACTTTCTCCCCAGCAAAGCCCCTCGCTGTCTCTGCCCTTCCAAACACATGTACGTGTTTAGGCCATTTGTCCAGTTCAAATTTATTTATTTAAGGTTTTTATTTTGGGCCTATCTCAACTGCAACGATGTTTTCAGACAGTGCTGCAGTGCTAGTCTTCATTATTGCTGCTCTGCAGTGACTTACAGCGGACAGTACAGTCACGCGCTGTCTTTAAAGCGTTATGTGCAAGTTGCGTCATGAGGTGAAAGCAATGTAACTTCAGTGGTGAAAGCCTATATAGATACTTTAAACATCATCAATTAGGTTAAGGTAACAATTCACTAGCAATGGTAGCATGTACAGCAGGGACTTGCAATTAATATGAATTATTGATGGATACTTTCTGAGATACATGCTTTTTAAAAGATTTCTATCATGTTTATCCTTTCAGGGCTTTCCTGGATGAGGTGTTTAATGAGATCACAGTCATGTGTGAAGTGTGACCTGTTGGCTGGCAGAAGGCAGACACCTAAGAACACATCCTGGTAGGTGGCTTATTTTTTAAAATTAGGTTTCATCTTCACAAAGATTCTGAGATCTATCAGCGAAAAAGCCAGGAGAGAGAAATTGCAATGCCCCCATCTGAAATTTAATCAAGAAGTTAAACTTACTGTAACAAACATAAAAGCTTAAGTTATTTAAGATACAGCTTTAGATGTATTTGGTGAAAATTAATAGGGTATGGGAAAACCTATATTCTCAACAATTTTGTGTTGAACCTTTGTTGACATATCTTACTCAATACATTAATATTTAGCCGATAATTAATCCATCAGAAGTGCTATAATATATGATTGTTTCCAAGCAGAGCATCAAGTAGAATGCTTAATACATTTTTTCAACTCATTTCATAATCGCATACAATAAAGCAAAAAGTGAAAAGGTTTTTTGCAGGCAGACCATTTGAAGTGACTGTAGCTCCTAGTTCTGATCTTTGCAGAAATACTGCCACTCTACATGAAAGCCTCTTTCTCTCTGATCAGCAATGAACATTGAAAATTTTAAAACCTGGCTCCACTTAGAGTATTTTCTCCCCTTTAAAATGTTGCAGGGTATTTTAAAAAGTACTTTCTCAGAGAGTTGCATCAATTCCGAGTGTTGTCTTCCGTCAGGACGTGCCAGAGGGCTCCTAATGAAATCTGCCTTAGGTTTCTTTAATCTCTCCTTTAACAGGTGATAGAGTAAGAGCAGCAGAATCTGAGACTCATGACTGTAGAATGATCTAAAGAGTTCAAGACATCTTCTTGCTGTTTCTTTTCTATTTCACTTGCCTTGCTGGTAGCTGGCTCACTATCACAAGATACATCTACAGTGTCCCTCTATTTATTGAGGTGCCCAAATGTTCCTGCAGCTTAAATACCAACACAAAAGTTTGAGCACAAAAAGCTATGTGTCCATTGGCTTTGTGATAGCACCTGAAAAAAGTCAGGTCGTGGTGCTACGGATTTCCTGAGCCTTTGGAGAAATCTTACAGGAGGCATTAGTGAACAGAGCAGGCTTCTGTGGTTAGTCCTCTCCATGTTGCATTCAGTTTTCTTGTATTTCTGATCTTCTCCTGAAATGCAGCCCGTCACATGAAATACATTGCATCTTTTGTTCTGTAGCGTAAACACAGTTTTTTATCTCAGTCAATATGCTTTGAAATTAGAAGTTACTTGGGGTACCAATTTTTGCTATGGCTTTTGGAAAAGGAAATTGCATGCAAAACTATTCAATTTGAACATATTACATGTGTCACCTCTTCTGCAGATAAATCTCCCTGGAGTAAGATGCTCTTATCAAAAGGAAATGTTGTTTCCTTTGATATCCCTTTTACATTTATGGTTAGAAAACAGTATTCATGCTAAAAAATATTGACAAGATCTTTTCTTATGCCCACAAAGAGTCGGACAAAGTGTTAACATAAAGCTACATGAATGGGTGCAACTCTGTAGGATGAATCTGTTGAGGAACACAACTTTGTGGTTAAAAGCTTAGCTGAATCCAGGGAGGGATGTGAATAACTTTGTAAGCTAAGTGACATGATTCCATCTGCCTGATTTGGGTGACTCCTGAGCTGAGGCAGTCTTGCTCTTGGTTGTCTTTTACAAAGCATGGACATTTTCAAGCACACAAGGGGAATGGTTTGTCCTTGCGCAGGCTGGCTGAGAGCTGGCAAGTCCTGCAGCCCTCTGACTCAGGAGGTAAGAGTGCCATTGAGCCCAGTTTTCCTCCCTTTTTTGATCTCTTATCCACATGTGGAGGAAGACTAATGATCCTGGTAAGACCGAGAATGGAAAGGTCAAAACAGAGTGTGGCATGGCTAAAGGAAACCGTAGCTCAGCCTACAGAAAAAACTGCCTAATCCAGGGAGAAATGAGCTGAATGTTTTAGTATTGTTCCCTTGCTTCTTTTCTCTCCAAGGCTGTTAATGTTGGACAGTGTTATTTTGGTTTGTTTCATCTATGCCTAGGAGAGTAGGTTGGATCTTTTCAGAGCACATTCCAGTTTGTTCTTAATATATAGCAGATAAAGAGAAAATAATGCATCCATGCATAAAAATCACTTTATGCCAAGATTGCGTTCGAGAGCATCTGGGAAACTTTGAAAGCTTTATTACAGTGTGATAAGATTTATTATGTGAAACACAAAGAATATATAGTAAATTACCTTGTCAATCTTGCTTCCTCTCTTTCCCTCATCTCTGTTGCTTTTCTTTTTCTCATACTTAAGCTGCCCAATACAACTTCACACTTACTCTTCAGAGGAAAAGTGAGTACATCTGTCCTTTTCCCTTGGTGCTAAGATTAATACTGTACTGTCAACATGTTGTCTACCTCCCCAGGCTGGTCCAGCCATTTCAGCGAGAAAGGAGGCATGCCCGGAGGGGTTTTTTTTCAATGCTTTCAAAAGGCAATTGATGTGATCTAGCACACGGAGAGAAGAGCTGTGTTACTACCATGGTTACAATTCCCACTGCATCCAGCAGAACTGCAAGTACAGTCCAGTCACACAGAAATAGTAATCTCTTCCCACTAAGACAATTAGTTTATCTTGTAGCCAAAACACTGTTTAAAAAACCTCAAACGCCTGTTGTTTGCTTCCACTTTGTTACATAGCAGGGTCCCAAGAAAGTAAAGAACAAGCATCACTAGTCACTTAGATTAATTTGTAGTCTACAATTTTCCTAGCTTCTTTTTGCATTGATTTTCACTTCATTGAAAAAGACTAATCTTATGACTTTTCTTCACTGTTTATGACCTTTTTTTTTTTTGCCTGACTACACAGAAGTTTTATGGAAGGGTGTTTCTTATCAGAGGCACAGTTATCCTTTATTCAGATGGAAGTGCTTTTCATCTAAAACCAATCTCCTTACATCCTTTGATGCAACTTCGATCATAAAACGTGCACCATGAACAAGAAGGTGCCTCCTTAAGAATGACTAAGCATTGCTTAACCTGCCCTCAGCTAATGAAATAAATGTCGTGCTCTTTAACAGCTTCAGTTAAATTTTAAGATTCGCTGGCTTTGCTGTATTAGTCACACACTGTATGCGTGGCCCTGCTGTGCTGCTGGAAAATAGTCATCTTTTTTTTCCCAATTAATATGGTGAACTGGTGCCTGAGATGATTTGCCTGGCCCTCTGTTTAGGCACCAAGGATGGCTCATTTGCCCATAGCTACGGATCAAACTTCTTTGGTTTGCTGCTCTCTTCTTGTCATTAACTCTTTTGTAGGATAATTAATAAAAGCAAAATATCTATCCATTGCTCATTGTACCGCTCTAGTTTTACATTGTTATAACAACCAGCATTAGGGTATTCTGTTTAGTATTTAGCTGACTGTTTATTGATGCTCCCATAAAAGATAATTCTGGAGAGTTTATGGGACGCCGAGGCCATTAGTGATTTTGATCTGTAGATTTTATGTTACAAATGAAGAGGAAGTATTTCTCTCCATTCCTCACTGTTGATGTTTCTTAAGTTCCTTCCGTAAGTCACAATGCAGTAAACCCCAGAAATTGCATGCCCAGAAAGGCTTTTTCTGAAGTATGAACTCACACAAAAAAACCCACACCCCTAATATAAGCATTAAAATTCTTAAGAGACAGGGAGGGAGCATTAATACCCTGCCTCTAGTATAACTGCCAGGCTTGCTTTGTACTGCCACGCTGGGCCGCCTTTGGGCTTTGAAATTCAGCAGGAGGGATACATGGGTTTATAGAACAGCTGGAGCACTGCCGGGCCTCCCAGAGTGACCTGCTCGGCTCGGCGGCTGGGGAAGGAGGGGACATAAACCACCGTGTGCCTCAAGCCCTCAGGCCGGGCGCTGGGGAACGCTCTGGGGAAGCTGCTGCTCCCTCACTGCAGAGGAGCGCGGGCGCAGCGCGAGGCCTTGGCGGTCGCTCCGCGGCGTCTCCCCCCGGTGCTGCGGGCGCCATCTTGGGGCGGCACCACAGCGGCGCCCGACGGCGGCTGGGAGGGGCGCAGAGGACGGGCAGTCACCTGAGGTGGGGGGCGAAGAGCGGACTCTTTCTTGCACTCGGAGTGGGAATAAAATGGCCACTGCAGCTGCGCGTGTGATGAAAGTGTTATCTTGGCCTTTACAAAGAGGGCAGAAGTGTACGGGAGGTGGGTCCAGGTCGGAAAGAGAGATGAGCTGAGAGAAGCTGATGAGTCTTAACTTCTCACACCTGGCCAGTGAGCAGAGCATGCAGCAACAAGGTGCCTTTTGGCCATTGCTTCTTTGAAAAGACATGACTAGTGACTGCTTTTCCTGACTGGACCCAGTGCAAATGTTGTTGAGAGGTGCCAGAGACAAGATACACATTTATATACAATGATAATGCTCCTGAGGGATGATCAGTCAGGAGAGGGGCATGAGCGATACAAGGACTTCAGAGAGAAGAGCAGGTGCTGAGGATCACTTAGTCAAAGACAGGCAATAAAGCAAGCATGTCTTGGTCTGTTCAGTGCTGCCTTCTGAAGGGGAGAAGATAGAGCTGCTTTGTCACGGACAGAGCAGGGAGGCTGGTGAAGGCAATGGTGGAGCAGGGTGATCCTGAACGCTTTCCTGGGGAGTCTTGTTCTTGAAGGTTAGTGATAAGTGCCTGACAGTGGCCCTATAGAAGGTTTTGTTGCCACACAGCACCACTGCTGAGTTACTAACATGTCTGGTCAATTTTACAACTTTGAATACTTGCAGCTGCTTCAGTTAAGGAAAAACAGGAAACCAGTTGAGTTTTGTGGCTAGTTTGTAAGTATACAGAAATTGTTGAGGGGAAAAACACTCCCTTATCTGTTACTGTAGAAACTTACAAACCTGTCAGGTTTGTTGTCAGTGAGACTTCATTTTGTTTTCCTTTGAAGTATCAAGTATTGGTTTTGTGTATGTTTGTTATTTGTAGGTTTATAAAGCATGAATAGCCTTCCTAGTAAACTAGGAACTGTTTTTCTCTCTAGAACAACAACAACAAAGAATTTAGTTCTGACTTGTGATATATTTATTATTTTAATGGCAAATACAGCTAAATTCCAAACCAACCTTGCTGTTGGTCTACAGATGTACTAGAATGCTACACTGTGTGGTCCAAATATTTAAAGCATTGTAGCAGAAATATTTAATGCGAGCTAAGTGCTGTTGTCGTTATTCAAACAAAATATTGTAAGAACATAAATGTGAAGTATGTTTTAAAGAGCAAATAATATGATTTTTTAATGGAATTTTCTTACTCTATGTGTCTGACAATCTCTGCCAAACATGTTCTTGGGCAACCCATGAAGCATGCCATGTTCAGTCAACCACTACTTTTAATGATTCTTACTTAAACATTGAGAGATGTTATAAAGTTTGCCATCAGTGTTCAGAATACTTTAAAGTAATTGTGGGAATATACATAGAACTTATAAACAGCAGAGGAGGGAAAAAAAGGTGAATGGGAAAAAAAAAAACAACCAACAACCAACCAAAACCCAACAACCAAGCAATCTGGTCTGAAACCCATATGTATTGGGGGATAGGGCACTGAGAATTACCAAAAATCAAGAAGAATTTTCATTAATGTGTCATTAACTCTGAGTAGGAGGATAAATGTTTTAGCCCAAGCAAACCTTGCTAGCCTGTGAAAGGGTTTTTAAAGGTAAAAGTATTCTGTACAAGTTGGGAGATTTTTGAATTTGTTGCAGCTAGGATTAAAAAGTACTTCATTGAATTACTGGGTACTATTTGACTTAATAAAACTTGTTTATTTTTGTAGTTGTTAGTGCTGGGGCTGGTAAATATCAGGTGAGGAGAGTAGGAAGCACAGCATGGGTGTTCAAACCTCTTACTAGCAACAGCCTGACTGTTTCTATCAAACTTAATGCGTTTATCCAAATAGTGGATTTTTTTTCATGTGTTTATTTTTTTCTTAAACAAAGATTGAGTATTGCTACATGATTGCCATGTACCGCTGACCTCTGGCTACTGTCAGAGAGCAGGGCCAGGCAGTTTTCATGCAGTGGGTCTTGGATGTTTAGTTGCAAAGAACTTTGTATTGAGAATGTTTTTTCTGCCCTGTTGGATGGTTTAACCTGGCAGGCAGATTGAAAAAATTCCACAACTATACTTGTTACTGGAAGAAAACTTACTGTATCCGAGCCAAAACCTGGACATGCCCAAACAAAAACTTTGATGTGATGGGTTGTAGTTTTGGTTGTACAGTTTGTGTTGGATTTTTTTTGCTTTTTTGTTTTTAATGTGCTTCAGTGATGCTCTCAATATTGTGGTTTTTGTTTTATGCCACGGTAATCGTCACCTGCTGGGAACTGATCTTTTAAATTTTGGCATTAGAGCCCCTTTCTTAAAGGGTGGGAGGATCAAGAGTACAGTGCGCTTGAGAATTCAGTCTTTCAGCATTTCAGGATTCATTCCATTTGAACATTATGGAGAAAAATGTGTAGCCCTGACTTTTATTTTTCCCCACTTGGGGAAGAATGGCTTTCTTCTTTATCAGAATGTTAAGCAGCTCAGTATAAATCTCCCTGTGGCCTCTATCTTGAGTCATGCATGTCTAAGTGCTGCTGTACTTACTACTGCTGCAGCAAGCTACATTTCGGAGGTGGTCGGTGAAATCCGCAAGTATCAGCAAAGTTCACCTGGAAGGTGTTTAGCATAATTTTAACTCTGACCATGATCCTCATGATACCTAAAGCAGTAGCAGTTTATGACCTTCTTGAATTACAGCCTATTAGTTAAATATTTACTGGTTTACAATTTGCTGTTGCATTCATAAACATAATTACTTAAAAAAAATATACAGGACTCAAATCCTCTATTCCGCTGCAAAAAGACAGAATAATAAGACTTCTGGTTCCCTTGAAGTGTGTCTATAAACTAATGTTTCCTCATGACAGCATGGTAGCAGAGTATTTGGCTTTCAAAATAGTGAAGAAAAAATATTTAAAGTATGAAAATCAAGCTGTATCTTTTACAAGCAAAGAGGGATAGATGTTACTGAGGTTCAGACTTACTTTTTTTTTTGGAGATTCGAATCTGCATTAATACTGTCATGTGTGGTAATTTAAGTAGGGTTTCACCATGGAACATCAAGATGGCTGTTATGCAGTATTGCTGTGTTTACTTCCTGATTTCTTGGTATGTATGTTGCTGGTGCCTTTGACAGGATAGTATTTGTTTAAAATGGGTAACATGAATCTTTAATGCCTGTTCCATATTTATGTAATCATTGGTCAACCAGCATGACTTGGAGAACAGTTTAAAAACCTATTTTGTCACACAAAGTATTCATTTGAAAGCTACTTCTATTTATTTCTTAAGAAAACTGATGTGTCAGTTCTGTCAAAGTTAACAGTCACAGAGGAAGTGGGCGGAAAGAACTTTTACCTAGACCCAGTCTAAAATCTTGGTATTATTTTTTTGCAGTTTGTGAAGTTTGGCGAGTTGTGCACTATGATTATGTTTTTAAATGAGGTGCTCCCTTTACAATTTCTGACAGTGTACTTGCTGCCTGTTGTGTTTTTTAGTGAGCAGTCACACATTTGAATTGGTTGTCCTTCAACCTACAAGCCCTGAGCACTACTTATGCAGCAGAGTGTCTTGCTTAGCGTGCAGTAACATGCTTAGGGTAGCAAGAAGAACATCTTGTAATGGAAGGAAGAGAGGATTTAAGGATGGTAGTAGATGAAACATCAAGCAAGGAGATTGTGGCTATTAGAGAAATTGTCAACTGTATCTCAGTGAGAGGCTGTGGGGGAATTCAGGAGGAGTTTAACCGAATGTATGGTATGGTATTTGTTGGTTGCATAGGCAGTCTGAATTATTTCTTTCCTGTCTTCTGTTTGCAGTGAGCTAAGGCTACAGTCTTTCATGTCTAGAAATACTTATTTGTTTGTTTTGAAAGGTTATACATAGAAGCAAAAGACTTGCTGTCAATATTCATGTTGAAATTAAATGCTTCATAAAAACCTGGAAGAGTTTTAATTTCTTCTAAAAACTATAATACTTTCCAGAAATACAAGTACTGTTTGTTACATGCCAGTTAATTCTTAGACTTTTTTTTTCCTGTTAAATTCAAAGTCTATCCAGTGTTTCTGTGCTGAACCCAGTGGCAGAGATAGTTTCTGATATAAAATATGACAACTAAGTGATTAGTAGTATATGTTGAATACTGTATTGTTGGAAGGGCACATTTAAGTGTCTGCCAGGTACTGAAAATGTCTAATGTTCAGTGCTTGTGCTTTGGGTTGTTGTGGGTTTTTTTGGTGTGGTGTTTTTCCGGTTGGTTGTTTTTTCCTTAGTGTTACAAAGGTAGGTTCTAGTTGCTTTTGTTGAAATAGGTGTTCTGTCAAAGATAAATTTTCAAACTCTGTTAGCTGCTTTGGTCTGTTTTTTCTTTGCTTTTTTTTCTTTGATTTTTTTTTTTGTAGCCTCACTGCAGATTAGGATGTGAGCTGGTAAAGCATTCAAAAATAATGTTATTGGATATCTCTTTACAGCTTCAGTGTAAGAATTTGGTAAGGAAGTTTTCCCACTCTGATATATTATAAAAAAAATAAAATTCATTACTTTATGCTACTTGCAAATTATTTAAATCTGTGTTTTGTCATGTTAATATTTAATTTGCCAAAGTTCATGATCCTTTCTCTTTTTCATGGTGGACTACTTATCACCTTTTTAGAGGATGCTGTCTATTTTTCTCTTTTCTCTTTTTTTTTTTTTTTTTTGTACTCATGTACTTAGCCATGCTGCAGCTTTTCCTCCTGTTTTACTCACGTGCTTGTTGAGAAGTTAGGCCTTTGGTTTGTTCCAGTTTGTTTTGAGAACCTTTACATTACTTCTGATGATGTTTCTTTTTTGGTTTTGTGTTCATATTCCCCTCAGTATTTTCTCATTTTTATATAGCTCCCTTTAAAAAGTAAACACATACATTACATGTGTATAAGATACACTGTAGTACTAATGAGGATAATATAATTATTACACAAAACAGGGATTCTCCAGTAATTTGCCTGTTTTTGATGATTCTGGAAAGTGTTACTACCAAAATGAAAATGGAGAGTCAAGAGGGTTCTTAATTCATGAGCTTATAACTGATAAAGTTTAGCTGACATGAAAATAGAGGAAGGCTTTTTCAAAATTTGTATTTAGTACCAGTTAATACTATCTAGTATTGAGAGTCAGTGCATTTGCTAAGTGGATTTATTTGTTAAGATTGAATAACAAACAGGAAAGCTACAGAACGATTCTACCATTTTACAGTGGTTTTGTTCTTGGTTTTGCCCAGAAAAATGTTTGCAGATTCAGAAAGGATTCAGTTTCTGGAAGTGGAGCAGAGGAAATGGACTTAATTACGTTTATGTCCACTACTGAGGATGAAGAAACTCTTGATCTACTTTGATGTGGTTGATAGCATGGGAGATTTCAAAACCCCTCAGGGATTACAGTTCACAGTGTGAACAAGTACTTGAATTTTAAGAAGTTTGCTTTAAAATTCTACTTTCATTGTAGCACCACTAGTTTTTAAGAATTAATCGTGATACCAACTATCATAGCACTTCAGCTTTCCACCAGTCTGTCCTGGCACTGAATGGAAGCCTGAAAGTGAAAAAATAGTTCTGCTATCAAATGTATATCAAATATTTGACTTATTGGCTTACATCTGTGAGTCCTGTCAAAAGTTGGCATAGTCTCTGTTTGTAATGGTACTTGTTGGGTGTTTTTGGTTTTGTGGGGGTTTTTATTGTTTGGATGGGTCAGTCCATCTTAGTTTTCTTCTTTGTAGATGCAGAAAGAGAGTATATGTAATGACTAGATTTAAAAAAAACCACAACACCGAAACAAACCCTAATGTGGTCCCCCAAAATACCACACCACCTCCAAAACCACTAAGAAACCAACAATCCAAACCAGGTGCATATCTCTCCCTCCAGTAAACTGATCATTTGAGCTGCAGTGCTTTTTTATTTAATAAACAATGGAAAGATAACAGAATGGATGTTTAAAATGTCATACAGAACCTGGAACACATTTAAATCATGTTTGCACAGTGTTTCAAAGAGAACCAAGTCTGGCAACAGAACAAATCGGTAAATCCATTTATGTGAAAGGATACCAACTAAACTGTTTGAATTTCTGGTTGCCATCTCAACTGTTTGCGGTCTCCTAAAAATAACAACACAAGTGAATCTGTCCTTATTGTGATTTCAGATGTTTGTACTAGTGATAGTCACTTTCAGTGTTTCAGCCAACATCAGCAATATTTTTCTGTTGTCTTCTGAAAAATACAATAGATTTTTTTTTTTTCCGCAATATTTTTTTATCGGAGGAGCTGGGAAACAGTTTGGAGAGGCATACAAACAGCAGGCAAGAACACTTGCCTGTGTTTTATCAATGCTGTCTGCAAGTTGTTTTTTGTACTTTTCTCCCATGTTTCTACAGTATTTGAGGTAGTAGCTGCAAATTTTTATCATACAAGTTAGTTTCTAATCATAATCTGAATTGAAAATTTTAGCTTTTAACTTTTAAGAGAAATTATGGGTAATATTGATATTGTTGTTATACTACTAGGGTTTATTATAGAATAAACTCAAACCTAAGGAACAGGCAAAACATGGTGTTAGAGCTAAACTCTTGTGAATACTATCAAGGAACTATGCAGACCAGCCAGATTCTTTCCTTTTCTGTCGTAAAAGAGTAAATGTTGGGTCAGTGCACAGTATCATCAGCCTTTGGGATTTTTGAGACATACAGAGGTTGAGAGCTTTAAAAGATTGAGATGATGCTACAAAACACATCAAGTGCAGTGTTGGTCCCTCTGGTTTATTTTGGTTGAATAAAAGCTGAGCTGCTCTAAATTCCTCTGGAGCTGGAACAGTGTGTGTGACTGTCTGTTATCAAATAAGCATGTTTTTCTTCTGCACTGTAGAGCTTTCACTGTTGCTGAAGGTTAAAAGACTGGGCCAAATCTGTCAGTCAAGACCCTTTTTGCTGTGTACTAGGATAGGAAGATGTGAAAACTTTATTCTAATATTTTAAACGTTATAAGCAGCATTATACTTGGTCTAAATGAATACATTGTGTCTGTGGCTGGAAGAAATACCAACTTCAATCTGGCAGCCAAGTAGTACATTGTATTCTGGCATATTTTCAAAACAGTGAGCAGTGCATTCTTTCTTTCCATGTCTAATTGGTGGCATCCTTGCTGCAGTCTGTGGTCACTGAAGTGTGTAGCCCAGTTAAGTTGGAGTTGTTCATTGTCCTTTGTCTGGTGCTGTATTGTGTCATCTGACTGTAATAACTTGTGAAATGCGACCTAGAGTAATTGCTTAGGATACTGCCCTGTGTCTTGTTTCCTAAACTCTGGTTCTCTCCCTCCACTGGGCTGTGAGGCAGCTAATGATATTCCCATCAACTGCTCATCTTAAAAACAAACAAACAAAAAAAACCCCCACACCATGACATATCGGTACTGACACCAGTGCAGAGAGCAGAGCACAAAATAGAACCGTACTCAGCTAGTGTTTGCTTTCTGTGACTGATATTAGAGCAAAAGGGAGTCTCCAAGTTAAGTACTGGCAGGCTGTTCTTCTACAAGATGTACTAAGTCAGCTGCTGTGTGTAGTACTAACCTTGCAGCATGATTAAATGTCACACCTCCTTCTGCCAGTTGAGACTGAAACAATATTTTGGTATCTGCTTAATGCTCACTGCCTCGAACACTGTCCTTGCTTAAATACGTTCTCTTTAAATCATTCTTTCCCTTTTTTGAAACATCTGGTATCTTTTATGACTGGTACACACAAAATGAGCTTATAGCATATGCTTCTGCAGAAGCTGCTGTAGGGGAATACAATGCCAGAGAGGGTCAGTTCAGCAGGTGTCACCTTGTGGAAGTAAAGGGAAAGTCGGTTATCAGCCCCTCCGGCATGCTCTGAACTGCATAGCTGCTACTGATCTATGGATCAGAGACCGTAGTACATTTGCTATCACTTTCTTAGTCTCTGTGGGCTTTCTCTGTCCTGAAACCAGTTGGATTGTGTCTGCACAATCAAGATTGTTTGGAGAGGCTTTTTCAGTTTTTGTTTTATTCACACACACCCCCACCCCAAACTGCGGTTGTTTAGTTTGGAGAAAAGGAGTCAGAGGGGAGACCTTATAGCTCTCTACAACTACCTGAAAGGTGGTTGTAGCCAGGTGGGGGGTCGATCTCTTCTCCCAAATAACAAGTGATAGGATGAGAGGAAATGCCCTCAAGTTACACCAGGGGAGGTTTAGATTGGATATTAGGAGAAACTTCTTAACTGAAAGAGTTGTAAAGCGCTGGAAGAGACTGCCCAGGGGAGTGATTGAGGGGTCATCCCTGGAGGTATTTAGAAGAGATGTGCATGTGGCGCTTAGCAACATGGTTTAGTGGTGGATTTGGCAGTGTTAGGTTAATGGTCGGACTTGTTTTTTTCAAGAGTCTTTTATTATTTCTGCATCCTAAGTCTCATAAATAATTTAACTTGTTTTTATAAAGTGTAAACTGTGCTAAGGTTCAGTTTTCCTTGGAAATGCTGTGGTTTCTCTTGCATTTCTTGTAAGAAATCTAACCCCCAAATTTCAGATGTTTAGGAGCTATGACTAACATGAGAACAGCATAGAAGAGTAAAAGATAGCAGCTATTCAGTGTACTGGTGTTTTCCCAGTGCACCGTGATTACAACATCATTTGTTTTGAACAGTGATGTGCTGATCAGCTGTGGAAATTCGGTGTTCAGTGGCTCTTGACATTTCTCATTTCTCCCATGTGGCAAAGTGATGAAGTGGCTGAAAATAGAGCTGCAGTTTAAAGTACAGGTGGACAATGATTCAAAACCTGGGGGGAGAATTGTAATACTGCCTGAAGTTAAGGATATCTGTTTTTAAATATTGTGACTTTTATTTGCAGCTGGTCTTAACATCCATTCAATGAGAGGAAAATGCATGATACTATGGCTAACACATAACTGTGCAGGAGCAAATTGAATGAATGCTAAACTAAGATGGGTCTAACACTAGAAAGTTCAAATGAGTACAGGAACAGTTTTCAAAATCTAGTATTTTCTTGCTGCCAGTAAATTAAAGTATTTATTGTGTACCTGGTTAAGCCTAGCTGATTTAAACTGAAGTTAAGTTGTGTTTTCCAGGTTTGTAAGAGCAAGCATACTTTTTCTTTAAATCTGGTATGTTTAAGAGCAATCTGGTTAGCTTCAAAGGCTGAGCTGTAGATTTCTGATATCTGTAGCTCTGAGAAGTATATGCCATCTGGCTTGGCATATTGGTTGGCTATAGAGAGGCTGCACTTCAATTAGAATATGATAAATCAAGAATGTTGTTGTGGAAGGACCATTTGGTGTCCGTAATAAATCAGTTCTTGATTTGTGCTGATGCACCTGTTACATGTTAGGTTATTGTTAAAAGTAATTCCAGAAATGTGTATCTATACTCAAGTCTACGTACCAGTTTTTCCTGTATCTTGTATGTGTGACTCAGAAAAGGCATAAAAACCCAAAGCAGATATTAATTTTTACCAATCTGCACAATAGGGGTCATGAAATGGAGAGAACTGATCAGCAGGGAGCAGGCTTCTAACCTTCATGTACACCATCTCGGCTAATGGTAGGCAAAAGTGGGTCGCTGTCACATCCAGTGTGCGTTTCAGGAGTGCTTATCTTGGAGATAAGGCATCTGTCTCTTGCCTCCATAAGCAGATGATTGAGTCATAAATTATCTGAAGGGAGTCACAATCAAATGTGTTTATAGGCATAAGTGCTGCTTGCATTAAAATAAGGATTCATCAGTAAAATGATGTGACCAAAACAAATCTTAATCCAAATAATTTCAGCAAACATATTTGCTGTAGCTACTGTTGTAGACATGCAGCTTCATTGTTACGTGTAAGACCAGATCTTCAAGGTCTCTGGAGCAGAAGTAGCATTTAGCGGAATTAAATATGAATGTTACAGGATCTGTAGTTCTACAGGCTGCTGTCAGTTCTGTGGAATGTGAATGATTCTGACTGAACAGGTAAGAAATTGCATTAAATTCCAAGTTGAGCTTGATGTACTGAAGTACTTTGCAGGATGAAGGACAAAATGCTTGGTGCTGTAGTGAGTTGAACTCTATATGATTTAGTGTTGTGGCTGGTTCCTTGAAAAGTTGCTTGGATGGGTTTGGGTGTTCATTACTCCATTAGTTGATGAAAATCCTTAAAACATGAACAAAATATGTTGTGAAATGAAAAAACCTGCAGGAATAATTGTAGATTTATTTTATCTAATTATAAGTTTGGGAAAAGAAAAATAATTTAGGTATCTGTTTTGGGTAGTTCTAACCCTAAATCACAACATGCTTTAGTTCCTTAGTAAATTTGATGCTAATGGTCTGTCTTCACATATAGCTTGTTTTATTTAGAAATATGTAACTCTTAATCCACGAAGGAATCAATATAAATTAAAAACCCTGATTAAATAGTTAATTTTGAATGATGTTTTAGAAAAAAACTAACATCAAATGCAACTTTGAAATAAATATTTGTATGTTTTAAAGTTATTAATTGTTCATTGTAATCATATTTCTGGGTAAATACGATGTAGAATGAAAAAGACAAAGTTTTGGTTTGTCTGTCTTCAGAGAAAAATGACTAGAAACTCATGGCACAGGACAGTTACAGCATGAGTCTGTCTTTTAAATATTATGATTTTTTTTTTTTTTTTTTTTTTTGCTTAAAACTTACTGACACAGTAATACTATATCAAAGAGAATGTATTGGTTAATAGAGTAATTATATAGAGCACACAGGTATTTTTCAGATCTCTCTCCAGAGATTTTTGCCTTCTCAATGAGCAAGCACTATGTTTTGGGGCTGGGTCAAGTATGCCAGATTAGGTCTCCAGAAAACCAAAACAAGTTGCAATGTTGTCAAGGAGAAAACACAACAGATGAAACTGTATATTTCTCAATAATTGTATTATGTTGTTATAGGAACAGGCCAAAATAATGTTCTCTGATTTTTATTTTGATTTTTTTTTTTCTTCTAGCACAGCAAATTTCTTTAGTGGTTATGTGGGGGCACTGTGGGATCTCAAATGTGGTGCCTTTTTATCCCTCAAGAATTGAGCAGAGGAAGATGCAGTGTTCATATGGAAGCTATTATTTTTCTTGTGCTGGCTGCCTTTCAACTGGATAAATTCCCCAGGAAAGAAAGATGTTACCAACGTATGCACTGGCTACTCATATGAAGGGAGTGATAGCTATGCTGTGTTCATCCCCACAAGCATGGAACAGTTTAGCCTAGAGCATTTTCAGTATCTTCAGTGGTCTCCAATACTCTTTCAGTGCTACTTTTGTCAAAATCTCCTCTGCCTAGATGGCTTATTTCATCTTTCGGCAGCATTTGCCCAAAGGATCTTTAGATTTTTGTTACATCTGTTCAGTGTTTCATCCATGGGATACTATATATTGAGTAGTTCCATCAGGCATGAGGTGAATATTATTTCTGAGCCTGTCATGGTTTAATTCTTGTAAATATTTTTTTTCTATTTCTGCCCCTCCTTGTACTGTACAACATAAAAGGCTTGATATCCTGTCTCCTTTGAGTATTTTTAGGGACTGCCAGATGGCCTGCTAACCTTGCTGTGTCCTCAGTCAGTGTACTTAGTGAGCCAAACTACCCATCAGGTGTACTTTGGAATTTTGGCCGTCAGTGTTTCAGGCACTTTGCTTTTTTTATACAGCACAACCCAGAAGTGTTTCATAAGATCCTGATGCAGTTGATGTATATCAAAGTCCTGCTGGGCTCTAAAGTTTATTTTAGAAAGTATGGTAATTTGGCTCTAAAGCATTTGTGCAAGTTGATTTAAAAAAATAATAATTTGCATTTCTACTGTCATTCTAATCAGTAAAATATGGACCAATATGTTGACAGTGCTGATTAACTCTAAGATGGGCCTTACTTTCTTGTCTGATCCATAACATAGATTATCAGATTCATTAGAAAGAAGTGTATTGAATATAATTAACAGGTCATCTTTTCTATGCTTTTTTCCTTCATGATTGACAGTGATGTTTACTGCTGTTTACTGTCAGTTATTGTGGGCTGTTTTTTAAAAACCAGGAGCTAACTGTATGAACACTTTAGAATTTTACTAATATTTTCTATGATGTGAGTGATTTTCCTCCGTTTTCCAGTACAGCAAGTTAATTACTGTCGTCTTGGAATCAGTAGGGTTACTTGAAACTTTAAGGTTATGCTTATCCATGAAGAAGCTGGCTGGGAGTCCTGTTTAGGCAAAGACCTTTTGGGAAAGAATTTTAATGATTTTTTTTGGAGTTAGGAAAGAATCCCTTATTTTCCTGCTGTGCTTAGAGGAGAAATGGATGCTGTTATTTAATTAAAATAGCTTCAAGGCACAGATTTAAACTGAAATACCTGAATTGTTTTGCTGCAGCTTTACAGCTTTATTTCAGTAGGAAGCATAGCATGTTTTAGGGTGAGAGATGCTAGTGGTTGCTAAGTCCGGCCTCCCGCCCTGCCCTGGCTTTATTTTATCACAAGTTCTTTATTGGATTTCTGTAGTTCAACTTGCGCAGTATTGTAATTTTTCTTTTTACACATGCCTCTCAAAACAGTTGCAACTTGTGAACCAGATCTGAGTGCAAAAAACTACATAAGAGCCTTTTGAGGACTAAATTGGGAATGAACTATGATTTAGTTTATTCTCTGGTTAGGTTGTAGTGGTACTTATCTTGTTTTGTCAACAGCTGTGTGAATTGTAGAGCGAGAAAAAGTGTATTGGTTACCACTGGAATTGCATTTGCCTTTAATTTTCTTGATGTATTCTATGCTTGAGTTGCATAGCAATAACTGGTCGTGCACTGAGAGATTAATGTATTTCCCTTAGCAGTGCAGTTTTCTAAGAATATAATGTTAGATTGATTCTATATCAAATACATTAATTTTACTGAATGCAACATCTTTTTTCTAGAAATAAAGACTGAGGATGATTCTTAAAATAGGGTAAACTCCCATTTAGAATGGAGGGAGTGAAAAAGGTTCTGTGGAATTATACTGGATAATGAACATTTGCTCACTGCTGGCGCAAAAATGACATTGAAAAAAAGTCTGTGTCCTGCAATGAGATTTCTGAATTTAACTCCTGAAAATTAATGCTGAGACTGTTTCACTAGGTTTTATGCAGTGGCTTTTCTAGTACCTTTGCTCTATGGAACAAAATGTAATAAGAAATGTCTTGAAACTGAACCCTGGCTGATCGGAACCAGAAATTGAATGCACTTCATTACTAATGAGGATGAGCACCAGTTGGAACCAAGCAGTTGTGAAAAAGTCACGGAACAAATGGTTGCAATTTGGCTCACATCTGGGTACTTTATATGTGACAGTTGGAATGGTTATTGACAGCAAGAGGAGTCTTAAGATACTGTTGCTTGTAAAGTGTGCTTGGGAGCTTAATGGCTTGTGTCTGCCCAGCTTAATTATAAAAGGATGCCAATGACAATCTGAAATTTCTTGTCACACATCCTATCCAGCAGCTCAGGAGAGAAAAGCTGAGTTGCTTTTCTCAGCACTCAGGGATTCAAGGGGTGAAGTTTTACAGCAGTAATAGAACCTAGTTTCCTACATTGATCTCCAGTTTTTGCCTGTCTGAAAGCAGTCATTATAAGGTCTGCCAGGAGGACAGAGAACAAGGTGTTCTGTTCTTCCTGTTCTATAATGAAGATATATGCAGCTATGTGTGAATTAAGATGGAAGAAGAAAAATAATCAACTGTGGAGAAATAGAAATCCCTATATTATCGGGGAAATGTGGGATCATATTGTGGATCACAGCTAATACGTGGTAATAATGGCCATGGTATGCTTAACATTTTGGAACCTATTGTATTTCCCATTTGGATTAAATTAAATACATACATCATTCTAACAAACCTCTCGCAGCAGATTGTGAACTTTGGAAGTGAGGAAGGGAATTAATGGCAATGTATTTCATATTGGTGTTCCTCTGTCTAGTGATTCAATTATTTTCCCATAAAGAATTTACGGTTTCTACACAACAGATGTTGGTCAGCTTGTGAATAGACATTGCTGAAGGTGGAGTGAAAAATTACCTTCAAATACAATAAACTCAGCAGCTATTATTTGTCTTACTGTCTAAGAGACAGGTCTAATAACCCATTTCAAAATAAGATGGAAAGAGAACCAGGACACAGTTGAATTGCAGTGCCAAAACCCTACAATTGAGAGCTGATCTCAAACACAAGAGAAGTTTGAGATGCCAAATCATGATAGTTCATCAGCAAGACTTGTGATGGAGGGAAACAGTGGTGAAAGATAGCTGTCTTTAAAACAAGTATCTGACTATAGAAAGGTAGTCATGAAAATCTATCTCTTCTTGTTTTGTTTTGTTGTTTGTTTTTTTAATATGAATTTAACTTCTATAAAATTATCTACCCGAACTGCTTAGGAAATGGGCTTACAGAAGGGTCTTGTTTAAATAATGGCAAGTTAAACTAGTTCTGACACATCAAGTGGACTTCTGTGCCAAGTAATACATTTCTGAGAAGACACCAGCCAAGTAACAATGTATTCACAGGTGATCACTATTTTTCACTTTATAGTAATTTGTTAGAAAAAAAAAATCCCTTTCTGGTAAATAAATGCAAGTGCTCTTTTGTGTGTGTTTTGGGGGGACATAAAGGGGGTGTGTGCGTGTGTGTTTGTACTTGCTGTTTCACGTATATGTAGTATTTAAGCAAGTTTGGGTTCACTTAAACGGGGTGTTTTGGAGGAGGCTGGAGGGGCACTCTTGTTTTTACGTGCTAAAAATCACGTAACGAAGCTTCATAAAACTTCCTGTCTGCCAAATCCACATAAAGCAGAGAGCAGAAATAAGTATACTGTGAAAATCAATATAGAAATTAATCTTTAAATCCTTTAATGTATGGCTTGTACTGATGCATACATATAATTCCTCAGCTTTGCATGTGCAGCCATAACTTTTAAAGTTGTATATGAACTATGGGTGTAAGGATTGCTCCTTACTGAAGAGATCCATGTCTGCCCTATTTAGAGGGGGGCAAGCAGGGAAAAATCATCTTGTTTCTACTTAGAAAACACATTTATAAAGTGACTATTGCATTTTAATACTATTAACAAGCTTTCTGTCATGTCCTCAGGTGAAGATGTTGTTAATCAAGTATTGCTGCTATCTACTATGTAATAAAAGTAGGCAAGTATTACAGAGTAGCAGCTGGATGTTGATTTTTGACTTTTCAGGTAGTGCCTTTTAGAAAGTATTAAAAATAGTTTCCAAAATGGGTTTAGTCTTGCAAACTGTGGGGAAAGGTAGCTTAGAAATAGCAACTTTGTTTATTTGTAGGGTATGCAGTGATTCTGTAGCATGGTTGGTAAGGGCAAGAGTCCAGAACTAATTCAGGCTACATGACATAGACTGCAATCCCTGCTGCCACCCTGGAGGAAAAAAGTTCCTGCTTGTACTAGGTCTGCCACTCTGAGGAACAGAGCCACGTGCCACTTGGGTGCTGGTGTTAAATTGGAGCAGTTCTCTGGACTTGGTCGAATTTGGGCTGTGGCCCAAGATGTGGCTTGAAGAGGCAAAGGTGAGGAAGCACCTGGTCAACATTAATTGAATAGGTTGTGGCAGGAAAGGGAACAATAATTATGTAATAAGAAAAGCACCAGAGCACTAGAGCCTCACATGTCTGCATGTTTTTCTCTAAACCTCTAGTTGCTTCAATTTCAGACCTATCCTCTTGCGTTACTCTTGCCAGATGTTTTACAGTTTAATGCAACTGTGAGCAGGAAATGGAAATTGTATCCTTACTGAAAAGCAAAGTAGTAAACACCTTTAGGTGTTTTGGTGTTACCAGATAGTGGAAGTTTATAAAACAAGGGTTTACATAAGTTTTCACAAGTACAGTAAATATTTACTTGTAGGTGTTTTCCTCTTATGAATTATGCAGAATAATAATAAGCACAATCTTAGAGCTGGAATATATACAGTAATGTCAAAGACAAAGCTTAAAATTTCAAGCCTGTTGTGTAGCTTCTCTAACCTGTTTGGTTTTTTTTTCAGTTGAGCATCGGGTAGGTGCAGATTATATTCTTGCAGACCTGCTCCCAGGGAATAACTTTGTTTTCCCACATTTAAGTGTCAAACAGAAAAAGGGACTATAGTGATGAATGTAAAGGATTTTCATTTGTCACTCCTCTCCACATCCTGCGAGTTCTTGTGCTTATAGCATTCTCTGAATAATGCTCAAAATGGGGCCGTTAGCGTTTGGAGTTTATAGCTTTGCTCTGATGTGCAATACTCTACTCCTTCTGACAATAATTTACAAGTGAGGGGGGAAAAAAGAAGCAAAATTCAGTTGTCTACCAGCAGCTGTGCTGTGTGGTTGATGGGCCTCTAAATTGGGAGAAGGTGCTGTGTTTTCTGAATGCCAACAGGTGAATTTTGTAAGGAGAGATGTACTTATTTTGCAAGACAGAGTGCTGGGGAGTACTGAAAAAACTTAAAACTTACCAAGAAAACTTTATTAAAGTTGATTTATGGATTACAGACTTACTAGAGGCTGTCTTCATAAACTCTCAGTTGCTATCATCTACTCTTCTTTCCCTCTATAGGTTAGAGCTCGCTTCCTGTTGAAAGGCCTGTGTTGCAATATATGACCTGTATCTGATTTTAAAACATATTTATATACTGCTCATGTTCTTTACTGTTGAAGCTTTCTTGCTCAGCTGTCTTGGTGCACTATGAGAGGGAGTAAGGACTGGAATGCCATTGGATTTTACCCTAGAAGTTTTGGGGGGATGGACCCCACCCCGTTCTGAGATTAAGTTGTTTTTAAGACATTAGGGCGATCGCTCTGTAATCTGATTTGGATAACTGTTGAGATAAGGATTGTATTTACATCCAGGGATGTAGACTTAGATTAAGAGTTATGTGCATGAGAGTGCAGTATAACAATTCCTTCTCCTCTAGGTGATGTGTGTTTTGTTTTAAAAGGAAATAATTATTCCAAGCTTAAAAAACAACTGTTTTCCCACAGATCAGGAAAGTTTAACTCTTCTTGATGTGTTTTTTTCTCTTGACTCTGAAGGTCTATATTGCAACCAAGTGGTCCCTTTTGTGCCTACTGGTTGAGCCAATTTCTCCTTTCTGCTTCAGAGTACAAACTCTAGATCTCATCAATGCCTCTGGTAGGGCTTGCTTGGGAAAAGTCACCTTTCTGTGAGAAATGAGTGTGCTTTTTATGTGAGTCCTTAGAGTGGAATAATCTAGAGGCTGACGTATTGCATTTAGCAGCAGTGTGTGTCAGTGCATGCATTCTGATTAAGCAGTGCCCTTATCATGGACTTACTTGCATATTTCCCATGTCTATGGACTTAGAATGCCTCAAAGTTTAGGGTACTCCACTAGATGGAGATTATAGTTTTATTAATTGTGGTACTGAAATGCTTCTATATGCACATAAAGCAGTTTGTTAACTCAATGAAAACAGTAAGAAAAATAATTTTACAAGCTCTGAAATGTTCTATCTGAAATCAGTGATGACAGCAAGCAAAATAATACATTAAAAGTTAACTGTGTTATCCTAAAAATGAAGAAAGGAGATGCTGAGCTGACAAGTTTTAATTGTAGTTGAGGTTAATTTCTTATTCTTAAATTTACTTTTTTCATTAAAGGATGTTTTGTTTAGGTATTAAGCTTTTCTGAAATTTCCTACTGCTATTTTATCTTTGCCTTCTATGTAAATTAGGTTTGAATTCATAACAATAGTCTACTCTGAAGTTGTAAAAATATCCTAATTATAGTAATAGATGCACTGTCTCCATCTATGGTGGTTTTGGCCTGCCTGCCCATGTGTAAATCAAAGTTTTGGGAAGTGTGGTTTGAGATCACTTCTTGCTTGTTTAATTTGGGGTCATTCAGCTGAGAAGTAAAACAAAAGATGAGAGCAGCTGACTTGGTATTGAAGACACTGATTTGAAATTTGTTAAATTCAGTTTTTCTTGTGGGCATATTGCAGTGCCATAATTTTCTATGTAACTGTAGCAAGTCAGTTGGTATCTGTTTTTTCCTCAGTTTCCCAAAGGGGAAGATGTTAGTGGTGTCTAAGTTCTTTTATAACGCCTCGGAAGAAACGGCATCATACAAGCACTTGTGGAGATGTGGTTTGAGTAAACAAAGCTGAAATTTTGTATGCCTAATTCTCTAAGAAATAGTCACAACAAATAGTTTGAGTGATTTTTCAAAGATCTTTTCTGAGTCACCAAATCATTCTTTAAAAAAATATTTTAAAGTCGTTAGAATGTCTTTCAGTGAAAGAAGAAAAATTTAAATCTCCTGTATTTGTGTTGTATCATGAAGTCATTTATGCAGCCTGAAAGAGAAGGTGGCACAACAAAGTGGGTAGGTCTCAATCATCTGTCCACTGACAGCTGATACAGAGAGTGTTCTCAGAGTTCAGCTCCAGGTGTCAGTTGTGGGTGAAGCTGCACTAGGTGGTTTCTACAGCAATATAACAATCAAGAGGGTTGACAACTACTGCGGTGTCAGTGACACACGTTAATCAATGTCCTCGGTAGAAAGAAATTTGTGAAGAGGGTGGCGTAAGGACATAAAAGTAATTATGTCAGAATTAATGCTGCGTGGTCTGCTGTGCCCTTCCCAGTGTTTTGCAGTCTCTTGTTCTTCTAACCAAACCAGTTGTCTCGTTTCATTGATGTAGTCACATAAAAATGGAATTTGTTGTGATATGAAACACGTAAGAAATAAGAAACTGGCATGAACCAAATTTCTCTGCTGTTTAAGTCTCGGGGCAATAGTAAAATAGAAAACAAAGTGATATTGTGAGACTCAAATTCAGCAGGCTAAAATTTTTAGAACATTTACCATTGATCTTACTGTTTCTTGATGGGAATAGGTTTCTGTGGCCTTTAGTTTGTCTTGCTCAGATGAAGGAGGATGGGGAAGTTTATTTGCAGTGGGTTTTTTTGATTGTGGGTTTTTTGAGAGGATTAGAGGAGGTGTTTTCCCCAGAGTGAGGTTGTTTAATAGATACCATTTGTAAGCTGGTCTGTTCTTACAGCATTGTGATTGTATGGATGGTTTAGACAAATACATTACTTTGCATCATGTTCATGTATATTTAGAAAACTTAAAGGCACATACCATTTTTATAATGGTATCATCCACCTCAGAACAAATAGAATGTGTAAGTTACTTTTATTTTAAGTTATCTGTGTTTAACAGATGATAATTTGCCATTTACTAGGAAGAATACTGGGGAGAGGATGCTGTTTCAAAGTCCCACACTCTAGAGTCTATGAAAACTGATTTAAATTGACATTTCAGTAAATGCCACTATGGGACTAAAATGAATAGCCCAGCAATTACAGCCGAGTATATTCACTGTATTACAGTAAAATGACTTCAAAGTTCTCCAACTAGTGACAACACTGGTGAATAAAGATCATTTTATATCATTCTCTTATAGTCATTCTTTGTAGCCACAGTAATAGAGTGGACATGAATTGCTTTGAGGTGATGTGAGTTATGGGACAGCAAGATATACTATAATATACTGGCAGCATAGTATGTCAGAGGCTTGACTTTAAGCCAAAGTTTATCCTTGGTTTTAAAGGATAGTATATGTATTTTATGTAAATACACTTTTAAAATATGTTTCTGCATTTTCTTATTGTAAAAGTCTGCCCAAATTCTGTTCAGCATGTCTGTAGTGAAACTGGCCCTTTCAGAAGCTTGAATTGCAGTGTTTTTCTGTGGAACACGAGCAGATTGTTTGGGAATTAGGGTTAGTAGTTGATAGATTAACATAGCTCCCTTTCTTTCCTTCACAATCCCTTTACTCAAATACTTGTCAGTTCACTTGTTGTTAGAGTCTCATCATAGTGATAAGCTCCTAGGTGAACACTTCATTATTCTCTGTGAAAGAATGCAGTAGTAGCTCTGTCTGTGTAGTGAAGCCAAGAGAAAGTTTTTACTACTCCCCCCTGGAGTAGTGGATTATATATTGCAATATATATTACACTTCTGCAGATGTGATGAAGTCAATATGTTTATGCAAACATCCTTAACAGCTGTGGAAGTTTGATAACTATGAACATACAGAAGGGAGGACAGATGGCAGGTGAAAGATCATGTCTTTCTTAAACAGTTGCTCCTTCAAGTACAGGATTTAAATTATATTAAGTGATAAAGTTATCCTTTTCCAGTAAGGAGTGGATGGAGCACAGTCAGTCTGTGTTAAGGATGGCTGACACTCATAGCATATTCCTATCAGGGATGAACCTTGAGAGATGTAGAGAGGTGTTTTCTCCCCTCCATTTTTCAGCATCCTTTCTTAGAGACAAGTCACACATTCCATTCCAGCCAGATTGAAAATGTGACGGGGGAGTTAACTTTCTGTTGTTTGAGGGGAATTTTTTGTTTTTAATAAAGCTATCTCTAAGACATTGGTTGTCATGTAGTACAATACTATTCAGGGTAGCAATATGCAAGCAAAAAGTATGTTACTGTATGACAGATAGGAGTATTCCCATAATCTTTCTGTTCTAAAGAACATTAAAGCATCTGCACTTCTAGGTAACTTCCCAATGCACTTTAAGGCACAGGTAAGCATATCAGGCAACCACAAAGGTCGAAAGTCTGTTAAAGTGAAGCATAGCTCCAGCTACCCTCATAGCTACTAGAGGTTCAGCCAGCTGATGCAAGAAGTTAGTAATTTCTGTCTGTGGTCTTTAGAACTTTCTAAATAGGGTTTTTTGGGTGTTATAGGTTAGCCAGGTGGCACTTGCTGTGTTTCTGTAGTATTGATCCTTTGTGTGTGAGATGACTTGTGCTTTGTGCTGTATTTCAGAGTATATTTCCTTATACTTAATGGCTATAAATGTGCTCATGCATAACAATGTCATGTATCTGCTTGATAACAGAAGACTGGCCAGCTTAGTATTTTCTATCAGACTGTGTTCCTTTGAACTGGGGTTTGGCTGTGGTTTTTCTGGTTTGGTTTTGGTATGTTACTGTGGTGCGTGTGTTTTTTTTTAAACATAGTTTTTCAGTGTGTCTATTTTCCATAGGAGTGTGGTGATTTTCTTTAAGTGAATCTTTGAGGTTGGAAAATTGCATCCAGATTGCCTCAGGTATTTAGCCTTAATAGGATGGTCTTTATGGCTGGATCTTGCCTCTCTTCATGCATCACTATCTCTAGGTGCATGGTACAGTACCTTCTCTGATTTCCAATGAGTGGCAATGGTAGATTTCCACACTGAGTCCCATGAGACATCATGGGTGAATTAAAAAAAAATTTCCTCTTAATTTACTCTTGCCCAAATGGTCTTTTCCCTATTAAATGTGTTGCACTCGAAGGCTTTTTATTGGAAAATAGTGTTAAAATAGTATTTTGGGAGAATACTTTTGCTGATATCTGCCTTCATGTTTTGTAGTTATGCTCACCTTTCCAATGTCCCCCTGGAGCCTAAGGTTGATAGTTTTGGTTGTCTTCAAGAGTCAGGTTTTACAACGTGTTACTAGCATCCTGGGGCCCTTGCAAGGAGAGAGTATTATTGTGGGCATGACGAAATCCTGTTCCTCTTCTGTCTCAAGTCCACCTTGACTTATTTCTACACCTTCTCTTATCACAGTTTTCTTCCTTTTTTGGTGGCTCCCAGTTGAAGGCAGACCACAACATGCTATCCTCCCTGGCCTCAGGGCACCCAAAGGGCAGTTTTTAATTAGAGGGATGACCGAGAGATGCCATGCTTTTCCCACTCACAGCACTGACAGACCAAAGCACCCCATGGGAGCAAGGAGTCACTTGCCCTCTAAGTATTTATTATGAAAGAAACCGAAGCTATCTCAAGCCAAAACAAACTCTTGGCAAGTCCTGAGACCTTGTGGTGTCAGGTTAGCACAGAGTCTGTGGCCTTCTAGTAGTGGCAAATACCATGCTTAATTTCCAGAATGCTTGGTAGCTGTTTAAAACTGTTTAGCGGGGAAAAAAGAAATCTAGCCATTTTTCTGTACTGCTTGACTGAGAGTAATCAGGGATTTGTACAATGGCATAGAATGATCATAGGGTTATGGTTAGGATTGGAAGGGACCTTAAAGTCAATCTAGTTCCACCCGCCTGCCATTCTCCACCAGACCAGGTTGCCCAAAGCCCCATCCATCCTGGCCTTGAACACTTCCAGGGATGGGGCCTCCACAGCTTGCCCCAGATGGGGCACCCTGTGCCAGGGCCTTACTACCCTTACCTAATGTCTTCCTTATCTAAGTCTACCCAGTGCAGTTGATTTGTTGGTTGACATCTGTAGAAGATGAACTTAAAGTATGCATGAAGCTACCCCAAAGTTTTGCTTCGCAAGTAATGGTCAGCTCATAACCTAATGCTGAGTGCACAATTTTTTTTATTTGCCTGACTAGGTTTTTCTAGTATAGAAACTGCCCTTCTGCCATCTTTTTGAGGTTTAGCTCTTGCATCTACCTAATTACCAATTTATTTTTATTAGTTCAGCCTTTAGTGTTTAAGTGTACTTAATCCTGAAGTAATCGGAGTAATGATTAACATGATACTGTAAAAGGAATATCAGAAAAGAACAAATACAACTAATGTAATTTGGAATGTGTGTGTGCTACAACTAACTCCTGAAATGAAGCTCAAGATAAAATGTGTGGCTAGATGGCTTGGAGACTGTTCTATTAAAAGAAGTCCTTTGCTTTTATTACTGTATGTAGAAATGAAGTTGAATCAAATGACATGTTTTCTACATTAATGGAGAAGCAAAACTATGATGAAAGCACCTGCTGGAAAATACAGTCAGTGACTATTACTTGTGAATAAGCTTAGCTATCTTTGGTACAGAGTAGTGTGCTATCAGCCAGCTGTTTTTATGTACACAAAATAATAAACTGTTGATGACTTGGAGTGTATTTCTCCATTTTGCCTTTTAGTATATCTCTGGAGAAGTGATTATCTGTACCAGAGATAAATATTTCCTCACTCAAACCTGGCTATTATTAGCAATAAATTTATTATTACAAATGGAATTTCACCCAACTTGGCTTTTGTCAGTTACTCTTTGACGAACGGCTTTTGTGTATGAATTTCTGCAAGCTGTAGCAAAAACAAAACTGCTGGGACAGGTGTCAAAAATCTCAACCATCTGCTGTGCTAATAACCATGAGGTTCAGAGCACTGTGATGGAGATAACAGCCATTAGGAACAGGGCCATTATATCAATGTTGTTCTATACCTTGATAAGCTACTCGCTTCAAATGGGATAGATGACACTGGACTCCAAGTTGCTTAGGAACAGAGCAAATTTTCTTTGGAAACTGTGTAACTAACTTGAAGTGCGTCTGCAGGCACTTCTATTGTGGGTGTGGAGTCTATGTAGGAGCAAAGTAAGCTTTCTTGGGTTATTCTTGCTAACCAGAATTCATATCCTGATCTTTTAGTGTCATGACTTATGATTATGATTCCAAAATGTCTGGGGTTTGGAACTGTTTCAGTACAGAGCGTGATTTGGTTCAGAAATCAATCCAACAAAAATAACTGTGGTGTAGTATGTTGCATTTCTCTGTGCAAATGACTTGCTGTTAGTAGGTGCTAGTACACTGTAGAAATGAAGGCTGACTGATACAGATCTAGAGCATGCAGGTGAGTCCTCAATGCATAATTCTGGATGTTCTTGACCAGAGTAAAGACAGCAAAATGTATACCTGATCTCTAAGCTGCTAAGCATCTTTGCTCGTTGCTTTTTTTGGGACCATGTGATATCAGATTCTAACACTTATAAGTAATTATTCAGGTACAGCACAGAAAGCATTTGGAAAAGGCTGCAAGTTATTCACTTGTTACTGTTACGATAATTTGTTTACTTAATTATCAGTGTTGTTGGACAAATCAGCAGAAGTCGTTATGACAGAGGTACTTGAGAGAGGTATCTGGCAGCTTTTAAACCTGTGCTGCCATCACTGCCCTGAAGTAATGAATGGGCTTTATCATTTTGTCTTTATGCTTCTCCTGAACAGTGTTTCAGATGAACAGAGGCTCGTAATCATAATGTATTACATGAAGCTATTTTGGGACAGCAGGCTTGTGTAACATAGGCTATTGCTCCTGAGCGAATTAAGTTAACAGACATATTTTGGAGCTATCACATGTTGACAGGTAAATAGAAAATACTTTCTAAATTTCAGTGGTGTTAGGTCTTTAAAATAGTTCGTGTTTTCTAGAAAACACTTAATAATGTTAAGTTCTGTTTCTTTGATGGAAGAAAGTATAAATGACAAAATATTGAAATATTGACAGCTGTTGTTTGAGAAATCAAAGTAGCATTTTACAGGCAACAGGATGGTTTTCTTGAGCATGTCAAGCTGCATCAGTCCTCAATGTCACGTATGCCTAAATGCAGGCTTGTTATTTACTGGATAGGTTATGTCATTGTATAGTTAATACTGTAGAAGACTATCTGTCCTGCTTCTGCATTCAGTGCACGTAAGCCTCATACCGAAGCTTGTGTTTTAGTAGTTTGATTAATGGAGACGTGGATACTTCCAGCTGGAAAAAACTGTACGGTCTGTATAACAGTGTTGCTAAACAGTCTGGGGTTTTCATGGGGTATCAGGCTCTAGCACATGGAATCGTTAAAGCCTTTAATCACCAACGTGGTCCACAGTGATTGTGTCTTACTGGTTATAACAGAAAGAGGAATCTATTTTTTGTTTCTCTTGACAGTTGTGTAACTATGATATTCCATCATTTAGTTCTCATAAGAACTATAATCCTATACATAGGAAAGGGATGATATGAAGTAATGCTATCTAGTAGTATGGTTTGTACTTACCAAAATCACAAGGTAATGGAAAATATTTAGAAAGAAGGCAAGGAGTGCAAGACAACCTTGGAACTAGTTTTACTGTCTAAGTCTCTTTGCTCAGAGCATTAATGCATTAATTTTTGAAAAGAATGACATCAAAGCCCATGATGAAACCAGTTCAGTGGAAAACTGTGGGAAATCATTCAAACTCAAACTGGTATGAGTCTTGTTTGACTGTTAGCAAAAAGTATAGTGTGCATAGCAACTTGCTATTCTAGCATAACACCAAAGTAAGGTCAGGCAGTCAGCTGGTATTCATGAGACCACCAGGCAGCGATGCATCTGTTCAAAAAGCAGATGGTGAGGTGACCCAAAGGAAAAATCAGAACAGCAGAGGGCATTTTTACAGCCAGCCACCTAATCTTATATCTCTAATTTAAAAGCAAACAGAAGATGCTTGTAAGAATGAGTGTGTTCTCTGTGCATATATATATAGACTGCTCAGTCTATATATAATGATTTAAATATTATACCATTATATGTTATGAATATAAGACTATTAGTTTATAGGATACTATATAGACATATAAAATACTGCATATAAAAAAGAGCTGGGCAGTAACGATCTAGCAACACAGTTTATGCCCATAATATTTTAAATCAAGAATACTTAGTCCATAAAACTAACCTAAGGCATACATTGGCGAGGCAGTTTTTTGAGCAAATTTGTTGAAGACAGCTTGTCCTGAAGCCACATGTTACTCTGGAATTGTAACCTTAACAAATTGTAGCTTCCCTGCCCATCTATAAGAAAGAAGCTTATAGTAAGTCATTAGGCAGGCATCTGGCACCAAGGAGACTAAAATTCTCAGGCAAGCTGCTGGTGACACATTGCTGTGCCTATTACTGACTCAGAGCAGCATGGCATTCAGTGCATTAGAGGCCCACCTGTGTCCTGCAGTTGTGGAATGCATGGCTGTTGCAGATGTTGACTGCATGATTTTAATCATCTCACTCAAATGAGAAGTCTATGCTATTTACTAGTTGTCTGGGCCACTTGACTAATCGTGGCCAAGGTAGTGGTCATCTCATTAGTAGGCAGTCTTAGGTGCATGTTAACCTTCTGTGGAGGAAGGTATCTGCTTGCTGGTGTTTTGTTTTTTTTTTTCTCCTCCTAATGTTGCTTTTTAGGATGTTGAGAAGCCTTGGATACAGTTAGAAATGTGTTGCTTTCTGGATCTGTGCTGTCATTTTCTAGTATTCAACATGAGTGAGAAACGAGCATAGAATGTAATATTTGCTATATGTTGCCTTAATTGATAGTTGGGGAATCTCAGGTTTTCTTTCTTGGTTGTTTACAACTTGGAGGTATTGGAGTTATATTGATTAATCTTTCTGATCAAGATTGCATGTTATGTCCGAAATTCCTGCTCAGTGTTGTTACAAGCTGATGCAAGGCATCAAGAGCTAGTTCAGTGCAAACTTATAACTTCTATATGCCTGCTAGCAGAACCTTTGAAAGGATGTGGTCTGTCTTCTGTAGATCATAGCTTGTACATTCTTTAAAATGCAAATGAAAGCTTTGTTGGCTTCCACTTGCAGGTCCCAGCTGTACCTGTCATCTTGTCCTCCAGTGTGACTGACTTGCACTCAGAAAGTTGAGGGAGGAAGTTGAACAGTAACCAAAGCTATAATTGAAGCCATTAGCTACAAGACTAAATTGTTTCTGCTTATGACAAGGTCATGGAATATAATTATTATGCATTTTATTATTATAACTTTTAAATGGAGAACTGCTCAATTAGTTATTCCTGCCTGATTTTTGACATGTGAACGCTTTGGAATTGTGCTAGTTGTAACTGCAATGTTGTCCTTCGAGCTGTTAAGAGACAAACATGCATTATATTAAATGAAGCTATGTTTCATCTTTCTGGCTCTGTTTTTTTTGTTTCTTGTTACATTAGTGTTGTTGAAAACAAGCTGACTGCTCTTTAAATGCAAAAATCCTGATTCTTTTTTGTAGTTATTTATAGGGATAGAGCAACTAAATATATGGCACTAGGTTTCAATTGAAGTGGATTGTGACAAGAAATGCCCTTTTTAGGGCTTTATCATACATAAGTTTGAGACTTCATAGATAACCTTAACAGAGAAGACCACACATCAGTTCTTGATAATAATCATAAGGTAGATGACTGACATGGATCTACTGAGTCTATCTTTTACAATCCCAGTCCTATTGGAGGAAGTATCAGTGTTTTGGACTAAATAAGACATAGTCGTCTTGTTAGTAGAGGTTTTATAAAAGATACTATTCCTTTTTTCTTGTGCTACTTGTGATTTTCAGGATAATGCTAGACTGTTTCCTCTTTTTAAATTGTATTATACAGTTCTTAAAAAGTGGTAATTTTCCTAGTAATCATTATTTCAAAATAAGGGAATGCTTATCATGCATTTGCTAGTTAATATAAATGAGATACATACATATAAATGAGGTATGTTATTCTGGTGAGTAAAACTTGACTGTTAAATGATGTTTTAGCCATTTAAAAATAGACACGTGTTTCTAACCTGACCTTTATTTAGGAACTGTAACATATTGGAAGAAAAAAAATCAAGGTCATACTTCTAATTCCTGTTGTACCTTCATTGTGAGTAACCCTCATCCTTTTTTTAAGGCAAAATCAGCTGTTACTTTTGTTGTCTAGTAACAGTGATGTTTAGCATATTGACAACACCCTATGCTGCAGATGCAATCTTTGAAGTCTGTGATGTAAAATGGATAATGCTATACCTATTTACTAACAAGGAAGCAAAGACCAGTGTCAAACAAGTTTTGACAGCCCTTGATGTGAAACCTGGAGAGCCAACATCAGGTACACTATTTAACAGGAAAAACTGTTTTGCGTGTCACTCATTCAGGGAATATACTGGTCACATTGCCAGGCAGTCAGAAAAGAAATAAAACAAAAACCTGTCTTCAGAATCTGAGAAGAGATTCTGATTGTATCAATAATTTATTTTTTTTTTAAAATTAGTTACTTAGTGATTTTTTTTTTAAAGCCTATGAACATATGGATAACTTTGATTTTCTGAACACTGTTATTGACTCTCAGCTGTAGAAGATTAGAGCTTTTCTGAAGGATGACGTATATATAGGAATACACAGATTCTCAGAAATAAAGTAAGGAGGTTGAAGCACAACAGTGGTAGTTTCTGACTCCTAATGCTGTGAAAAGGAATCAGTGTTTTCAGAATGTTAAGTATAGTCCTTGTGTGTATGGAAATTATTTCTCTGCTGTAATAGTACAATGGTTGACTTATAGATCAGTATGCTTTACACATATTGTGGCCAAGTTTTCTAGTGTTCTTCCATAATATATGGAGATGAGCCTCTAAATAAAAAAGATAGCAAACTGAGATGCACAAATTTAATTTGTCCCAAATTAATGGCATAGCAGGAATAGGATTAGTATCTAATTTCAGATGTCTCTACTATCTACTCCCTTGATAGTGTAGAGGTAAAGTGCAATGTGTCTGGATGCTTACCTCAGCAGAAGGTAATGCACCTATTTCTGAAGGGAACTTAAGAAAACCAGTTCTGGCAAGTCCTTCCATTTGGGCAGAGGAGTGTTGTCTTCAAGGTTTTGAGTAGCAGTTTCAGGACATCTGAAAACAGGTTTGCTAGAAGCAATTGCAGAAGAGTGCTGCCTAATCACCGAATATTCGTGATACCTATTAAGAAATATTCTTTTTCCTTTGAACTGCAAAGTAATTCTAAGGTGTTTTTTCTTGGAAATGTAATTTGAAGTTCTGGAAGCTAGAGTTTTTCTAGGATAAAAAATGTTTTGATTCCAACCTGTGCAAAAAGATTGTGACATCATATGACATATTGAATCATCAGAGATTTCAGATCTGACTGATCTGCATCTCAGTTGATATTTGCCATGTTCTGGGAATTTTGCAGTGTAACAAAAACCCCACAGGTAATAGGAAGCTGGAATAATCAGCAAAAGCAGACTTATTTTGAAGTAATTCTATGGAATATTCAAGTAACTGCTTAGCTTTCCAGTTGTTTGAATGCCTGGATTTCACCATCTTCTGTCATAAGATACACAAAATGAAAATTGGTGCAACACATACAGGCTGTATAATATAAACATTTGAGGAGAAATACATCATTCTTATCAGAAGATGTGATCATGTAGCAAAATGTGCATGCGCAAACACTCACCAACCACCCGCCCTCAAATACATGTGAAGAGTCTGTGTTTAGAACTAGCAACAGTTGTATATTTGAGATTGGGAAAAACTGAAATGCACAGGGGAAAAGAAAAATTCAGTTGAGATTTCAACTGTAGAAATCTTCTACCTTTAGGAAGCTTTGACATTGCAGGCTTTCAACACTTCGTGTCCATCAACTTCTCGATTGCTTAGCTTTTAATTAGATTTCTTGTATTCTGCATTTAGGTGAACCATTTGGTGCCTCTGCTAGGAAATTGTAAAAAAACAGGCCAGTGTGCCATGTCTGCTCATGATACAGACTTTCTAGTAAAACATTCATATCTAAACTTTCATTTTTTACAACCAAAGGTCAGCTGCAAATCTTGTGGTTTTTCTCTCCTCCAGATTTCAGATGTATTGTTGTGAATGCAATGAGAGTGTTCTTACACTGAGAAATATATAACCAAAATTACATCAGTAGTGTATGGCAGAGTTGTGTGACACTGCAAGTAAATACGTGTGTGTATTCTATTGTAGGAAGATTTGGGAAAATCTATGGCAAATGGAACTTTTTGTATCAAGTATGTCACTAGAGCGTGGCAGGCAATTTCAGTTGCATACTAGTGCATTAATTGGGGTGTGTAACTGAACCTGAAGTCTTTAGTCTGAGTTAAGCCTTTATAAACTAAGTTTATGCTGTAGCATTTCATGTTCCAACAAGGGCTGTATTTAAAGATGTTTCAGATCAGGCTGGCAACAACCAAGATCTACATAGGAGGTATAGAGAATATTGTTAAAGACTGAAACCCGTCCCACCTGTCATCCACAAATACTTATACAGAAAAAAATCTAGGAAGGCTGTAGTTTGATTTCAATTGTTAAAATTCTGCCCAGTCCCTTTAAATAGGATTATAAATATTCTGTGGGGGTTTGCAGTTAATCTTTCCTTCTGACCATTTGGCAATTTTCTTATCCAGTTAGTTTTTCAGAGCATGATAGGTAAGTACTCCTATTCCACACTTAGAAATATACCTTTACTACAGTAAGCTTCTGTTTTCGTTGTCTTCTGTAGAGATTCTTTGCCAAGACTTTTTCTCTGCTGATGTGTTGGCTGTTTCATTTAACCACAGTAATTTTGCTATTAGAAAGAGTTGCTATATATGAAATTCTACTGATTTGATATATTGACATATTGACATTCACTAATGTTGCCAGAAGATTGTTACTTCTACTAGGGAGAGTGCTGCTGTTTCTCAAAGCACTATGCAAGATTCTAAATGCTATTAAAAAATTTCCAGGTTCTGATACTATTTTTTGCTGTAAAAGTCTTTTAATGACCTGATAGTCTTCAGAACTGACAACTTTGTAATTTGAAGACTTGATGCACGGATGTTTCATTATTGCTGTGGGTACAGATGATTTTCCTACATTTCATCAAAGTTGCTATAGTTACAGTCAATGCAGAAAACTACACTATTTAGTAGGTGCTGAGTGTTTTTTAAAGCATAAAAACCAGTGGGTTTTTTTGTATTTCCACCATGTGCGTTCTTGGATATATAAACCCTTGTGGAATTTCAAGTGTTCTGGTACTTTGCTCTTCTACAACTTGATGTTTTCTTGCCAGTTCTATTTAGTTCCATCACTTCACCTACCACACGCTTCCCAGATGTTCCCTTTGTTCCATATTGTCAGGCTGCTTTTTCTTGTCCTTTCTCCCCTGTTTTGAGGACGTAGGTGGTAAAAACTTATCAGACAAAAATGAGTCTGGTCAACTGGATCAGTTTACTTGCTTAAATACAAACAGGTGCTTCTGCATTCTCTAGGGGATCCACATCTCCTTTCAGCTGAAATCTTCCCACTGACATTGACCTGCTGTCCAATTTCTCTGTTAGCAAATCCTGCTTTCCTTCCTTTCAGACATATGTTACTTACTTAACCCTTAAAGTAGTAAGCCTTCTGTGGTCTACCTCTTCTTCATTTCTTTACATGTGTCTGAGATATGGTCATGTTCTGAAATTGTTTTTTGATATTTACCCTCATAAGACCATGATGAAGTTTCTGCTTTAGTTACTTATGAAACTGGTCTATTTTACAAACTGGTGAAAAAAGAACTCCTGTACAGCAGGTTTGCATTTCTTCTATTGAGTTAGACTGTCTTGCATTCAAAGTGCAAATACTGTAAGAACTTCACTGGCGCTTTCCTTGCATTTGTTATCCTGAACTAAAGTTTCCTGCTGCCAGGGATGACTTTAGAATTTCTCATTAAAACAAACCAAATTATCCCACACTATTATTATTATGAAGAATGTTCTAGAGGATATAAAATAGACATTTAAGATCTGCCATACATGTAAGTACTGTTTCACCTTGCCTCTGTATGGCAGCTTTGAAATCTGAAATGTACAATTTCTTTTGTGCTTTAAGATAGCCTGCAGCCTTAAAGTATCAGAAAAAGACAGAAGTTCAAACCAAGTCTCCTAGAAATACTTTTTAAGATCTTGCCCTATCAGAGTTTTTGGAAAAGGACTGCTACTAAGTGTGAAGTCAGCTCCTGTGGCTGCATGTTGGGGCTTTCTATTTCTATTCAGTTGTGTTGCAATCAACAACTATTAGTTCTAGATGAGACTAATCAGAAAAGAAATAATGAGGGTTTGAGCCACATCCCAAGCTACTCTAGTAAAACGGGCTAACTGGATATAGATTTTGATTAGCAGAATGTTACCGTAAGCTTAAAGCAGTTTAACCAAGAATAGCAGCATTATTTTTTAAAGCATTTTGTTCCAAAAATCTTCCTACTCATTGCCAGTGTTCTTACAAAAGATAGAATTATGATACTTTTTCTGTGATAACTAACTAATGTTCATAAGTGTGAAAAATCCCTTTGAGCTTTCTTAAAACGTAGCACCAAGCATCTCTGGAGAGAGACCCTTTGTTTCTTTAACAGTCCTGTGAAGACATAAAGAAACTTGCACTTTCTTGCTCCACATATAATGCCTTCTTTAACTTCTAGAGGGAGCTAGTGGGAAAGGAAAACAAATAAATAATAACAACAAACCCCCAACCAAACATAAGGAAACAGAAGGTAAGTTCTGGTTTTGCTCAGAAGAGAGAAGTGGGTCCGAATAAGGGTGTTCCCTGCTGTGAGTGCAGGATTTTGGAAGCTGACTGGCAGGAAGATGTTCTGATGGCACAATCTCTGAAAGACTGAGAGGTTGACTGAAGTCCAGAATATTAACAGTTTAAATGTGCATAATATGTTGCTCAGGTTATCAGCAGATCAAAATAAGTACTGGACATTGCTTTTGGGTGGTCTTTTTTCCTTCTACATTTGGGTAATAACAATGCTCTGTCTCTTAGGAAATCAGTTGAATGCTGATCAGAGTTAAAAAGTTTGCTCAGCAATCTGGGTTTTTTCTTTTCTAACTAGAGGCAAAAGGCTAATATTATAAGTCTTTTCAAGGAATTAATTATTGTAATTTTATTTCATCCATTATGTTAAATAGTTTCACAGAGTTGTAGATTATTACAGTGGCAGCTAGATAAATGAACTTTTTTCCTCTTTCATCATTTTATTTCTCCATGTACTGCAGTGAACTCCAAGTGAGATCTTGGAGACTTCAGTCCCTTGCTACAGTGGAGATCCAAGTGAGACTTCTGCAAAGCTTGGTCTTACTTAATAGAGGGGAAGAGAAGATGTTACCAGGCACTAGATTTTATGCTGACATCTTTTATATTAATTCTGAAAATGTGGCTTTCAGGTTCATTGAGCCTGATGTGCCATTGCAAATACCTTTACTGTGGTATTAATTGCAGTTTCTAAAAATCTAATTAGGTTAACTAAAGTTAAAGGTTATATAAATACAATGAATATGTAGAATAACAATATGTTAATGATAAATTAATAAGTTGCTGCTGATGCTAACTGGAGTTACCTGTGCATGTAGATGACTGTTTTTCCACAATCTATCTGTATCTTGTTTTTCTAAGAAGTTTCTGGATGAGGACACTGCTGGTCCATATCCTACTTCAGAAAACTGCCAGAAACAATATTCAGTTAATTGATTATCTGCTAAGAAAGCGCGTTTCAAATTGCTACTGTCAAAACATTTAAAATGCCCAGTTTGGCTTTGGGAGCTTGAAATGTGAACTGCTTATGCAAATTCAAACCAGTATGAGTATCAGTTTTGATTTGTATCCTGCAACATTTGAACAACCACAAGCAAAGGCCAAATCAATTATTTTCTGCTTAGGAGTCACTGAATCTTGGCACTTTAAGTTTAAAAGTTAACATCAGTTTTTTTGTAAAACACTGCTATATGCTAAACTTCTGGGAAAAAAATCTAGCTTTCTCAGAAATACCTTTTTTCTTCCCTAAGATTGTATTATGAATGTAAAATTTGACCAAAAAACTTGCTGGTGCAAATTGGTTAGCTCATCCAAAGTCATCAAGATTGTATGAATTTGTCAGCTTAAATTTACCTCTGCACAGAAAAATACTCTGGGGAAGCTGTATTTGCATTTTGCTCAAAATTATGTCTCTAATTCCTGTGATCTACTTCATACATTATTAAGAAGGGATACCCTTGTTCCTTTCTTGTATTTAATGGTATCTTGGTGTTGTGATAGTTAAAAAGCTGTCAACCAACATGTTCTAGCAAACACAAACTGGTCCTTATGAGCTATAATGTGGCTTTATATTTCATTAATATTCTTTTCGTATGCCTTAAATGCGGAATCCGAACACTAATCCTTATTCTATTAATTTTTTAGATGTGTGGGTAAAATAACACATTTCCAGGTGCAGTTTTTTTCATGTATATTTTCTGTCTTTGGGAAACCTTTTTTTAATTGTCAAAACAGACTATTAGTATTAACCGAGTTAAAATCAAATTTAAATTAATGCAGACAGCTCATCATATAACGTGATTCATATGCAAAACACAGTATCTGTGCATAATTTAGTAAAATACAGAAGATATTATCAGGAGTTTTAGGAAGAAGGAATTCCATCAAGTGTAATTTAACCTAATTGAGATTGATTTAAAATAGTTTTATTTTGAAGGGAGATATGTCTTTTTTTTTTTTTTTTTTCAAAAGCAGTCTTTTTCAAGGTACAGACTTCTCATCATTATGAACTTTTTATAATATACCTAGTTGCACACTAGGTAGATTAGTTTCCATCCTACCCAAATTTCATCAATTATCTCATGCTTTCAGTAACTTGCTACAATTCTCCATATTTTTTCCTTCCTCATGGTAGGTCTCATCCATAAAGAGTTTAATAAGTAAGGGTGGGGTTAATTTCCAGGAGCCGGGCCAGGTGAGCGAGCCGGCCGCTATTCCATCCCATGTGACACCACGCCCCTATAAAAGCGGCTGGCCGGGGGGGCGCGGCCCGGTGCTGCTCCGGGACGGGCTGGCTGGGGGCTGCGTGTCTGGTCCCTCGGGTCGGTCGGCGATCGGTAAGTGCTCCGTTTGTTATCGCGTTTGTTTACATCCCGCTATAACTACTGCGGCTTTGTTGTTGTTTCCCTCTCCCTTTGTTGGCCCATTAAAGGTCGTTATCTCAACTCAAGGCCGTTTGCCCTTTGTTGTTCTCATTCTTCCCCTTGTTTTGCTGACGGGGGAGTGAGCGAGTGGCTGCATGGGGCTCGGCTGCCGGCTGGGGCTGAACCACGACAGCCACTGAAATTGGTGTTCTTAACCTGAGTGTAAAACACTTATCTGCATAGGGGCACATGGGTGTAATAATACTATGGATAAACCAGGAAAATTCTGGTAGAAGTATTGGCTAGTTAGTTTTTTTTGTTGTTTCTTCAGACTACTTGGTGATTGATAAATTAACAACCACAAATATTATTAATAATCTAATAAACAGTAACAAAACTTCTGTAAATTGCATTATATATCTAAAAACATTCTTAGTCTTTCAGGGTGTAAATGCATAATAACCTGGTCGCTTCAGGTTCAAGAAGTTGTTGCTATTTTGGAATAATTCCCATAATTTTTTGTGTATATTCTAATTTAGAAAAAAAACACATTTGTCACAAACAGTGCTAAGACTATGCAACTGGAAAAACTTACATTCAGTTTTTTAGGTGTTTAACGTAAAACTTGAATAAGGAAAATATAGCAAGTAAGACAAAGGTCTGGGTGATATTACAGGTGATCTTTTGGGCAACACTTTTTTGCTTATTTATTAAATAGCTTTATTTTGGAAACTTCTAGTGTTTTTTTTTTAACATGGAAAAAAGTTATGATGACTTTGAGGAAGGGGAATGTTTTGTTGAATGAAGTAGAAGTGGTTGAACAGATGGAATGGTGTTCTGTAAGCAGGAGAAGAGGCACAGTGGTTCATATCTAGGTATTTTACAGCAGTGTCTCAAATCAAATTGAAGATGCTGGAAATGAACCATCTCAACTCTTCTGATTTAATATTACAGTGTAAAAGTATGCTTTTTATAATTTGTCAAAATATCAATATGATCCATTGTTTTTACAACTAGCATATTTGATACTATTTCAGCTTCATTGAAATTTTTCATTTTTGTTCTTTATATGGATCCATATAAACTATTTTGTTGGAAATATCTCTGTAAGTGCACTCTTTTCCCCCCGTAATTTAAAGTAAACAGAATTGCTTAGTTGTAAAGGTTTTTCAGTAACAGTTGGCTCTACATGCCAGGCAATTCTTACGTTCTTGGAACAGTCAGGGAAGAGTTAATTGGAGTTACTGCTTTGAAAGGTGTAGCCAGTGTATCTAGGACTTACCATTATGGAAAAATATGTTGGGACATAACATCTCTGTGCTAGTACTCTAACATAAATCTTCTGTATCTGTTAGCTGGTCCCTAGTTTGTGCCTTCTACACTGTCAGAAGACCTAACGGCAGTTAAAACTCAACTGTGTGTGTAAGAAAGATTCCTATATGTGTGCACACTAAATGTAGTGAAACAGACCTAGTATGCAAGCATGGATCAAACTGTTCAGTCTGTCCACAGCAGTTTCAGCACTGGGCCTTCTGTACAATGTTATCTGGCTGTTGAGGATTCATAGATGTGTAGGGATTGGAAGGGAGCTCTGGAGATCATCTAGTCCAACCCCGCTGCTAGAACAGGATTACTTAGAGCACACTGCACAGGATTGCATCCAGATGGGTCTTTAATATTTCCAGAGAAAGGAGACTCCACAACTTCTCCGGGCAGCCTGTTCCAGTGCTCAGTCAGCCTCACAGTAAAGAAGCTTTTTCTCATATGGAGATGGGACTGCCTGTGTTCCGGTTTGTGCCCATTGCCCCTCATCCTGTCACTGGGCACCACTGAGAAGAATCTGTCCCCTTCCTCTAGACACCCACCCTTGAGATATTTATAGGTATTGATGAGATCCCCTCTCAATCTTCTCGTCTCCAGGCTAAACAGCCCCAGCTCTCTCAGCCTTTCCTCATATAGAAGATGTTCAAGTCCTCTAATCATCCTGGTAGCCCTTCGCTAGACTTGCTCCAGTAGTTCCCTGTCTTTCTTCAACTGGAGAGCCCAGAAATGAACACAATACTCCAGCTGTGGCCTCACCAGGACATGTTCTTCTTGATGCACCCCAGGATATAGTTAGCCTTCTTGGCTATGAGGGCACACTGCTGGCTCATGGAGAGCTTGTCATCCACCAGGATTCCCAGGTCCTTCTCTGCAGTGCTGCTTCCCAGTAGGTGAACCCCTAACCTGTACTGGTGCTTTGGGTTGTCCTTCCCTAGGTGTAGGACCCTACCCTTTTCTTTCTTAAATTTCATGAGGTTTCCCTTTGCCCAACTCTCCAGCCTGTCCAGGTGTTGCTGAATGGCAGCACAGCCTTCAGGTGTGTCAGCGACCTCTCCCAGCTTGGTATCCTCAGCAAACTTGCTGAGGATACACTCTGTCCCCTCATCCAGGTCATTGATGAATATGTTAAGTAAGACCAGACCCAACACTGACCCCTGTGGCACACCACTAGGTACTGGCTTCCAGCTAGACTCTGTACCACTTATCACAACCCTCTGGGCTCTGCCATTCAGCCAGTTCTCTATCCACCTCACTGTCCACTCATCCAACCCACACTTCCTAAGTTTACTAATAAGGATGCTATGAGGGAAAGTGTCAAAAGCCTTGCTGAAGTCCATCTTAGGTGCAGTGACCATGAGATGGTAGAGTTCAGGATCCTATGTGGAAGGCAGTAAGTAGGACTACAACCCTGGACATCAGGAAGGCTAACTTCAGCCTTTTCAAAGACCTACTTGGGAGAATCCCATGGGTTAAGGCTCTAGAAGGCAAGGGAGCCCAAGAAATCAGATCGTTATTCAAATACCACTTCGTCTGTGCTCAAGACCAGTGTATTCTAAAGAGTAGGAAATCAAGCCAAGGAGGAAGGAGACCTGTGTGGATGAGCAAGGAGCTCCTAGAAAGATTCAAAGGGAAACAGGAAGTTTATAGCAGGTGGAAAAAGGGAATGGCCATGTGGGAGGAATGTAGGAACATTGCCAAAGTATGTAGGGATGCCACAAGGAAGGCTAAAGTCCAACTGGAATTAAAACTGGCAAGGGATGTCAGGGATGTGTCTTTCAAGTAGCCTGGTGAAAAGCACCTGTGCAGAAAAAAAAAATCCAATATATGACTGATATGGCTTTTTATAATAATGAGAAACAACTTCACCCCAAAGCCAAAAATGTTGTAACCTTGTTGGAAGGGAATTGTGTAGGATCACTGCAGTCCTTCCTTGCCCTTCTCACTGATGTCTCCGTTATAAATGGTTGATGGCATTTAGTTACCACACCCAAATATCACTGTTTTGCACATATTGTATTCAATGGGCCTGGTAATTTCTTCATCTTACAAATTACTGACACTTAAATCTGCTTGTTTCTCATAATAAAGGTGAGTTTGAAATCATGGGGTAAATAAGGGCGTCAATCACAACAGTGCTGTAGAATCACAAGGCTGTCATGTTAAAAAAAAAAAGATAGTACTATATTTTAATGAACGGTGATTATAGTGAAGCAGGAAACTGTATGGTTTAAAACAAAAGTGGAAGAGCTACTGAGGCATGGATGAATTAAATATCGAGAGATTCTTTATGGGCCGTGTACCAGTCCTATAATGGCAGCTGATAACAAGATCAGTGCTGCACTGGAATGATGATTGGCATGCTGTGTAGTCAGTCAACAACAAATGAGCTGGAAAAGATCAAGTAGAAGAAGCCTAGAGTACTGCAGCTGAAACATGGAGAATTTAATTAATATCAATGAAATTTGGCCAGGCATGGAATAGTACTAATTTTTTTTTTTGTTTGGATCCTACTTAGATTTATACTTCCTTTAACTTGCTTGTTGTGTAGTGATAATGTTGTTTGTAAGTGTAGTAAACAAAAAGGAAGCGAGGCGTGATAGTTCAACAAAAATGTAGAAAAGGCTGAAAACAGGAGAAAGTAACAGATGCATTTATGGTAAAAATAAAGATGTGAAGGATGAATGAGCTGAGAGGTCAGTCAGATCAGAGCTGTTCAGGATTCTCCAATGTTGCACCTAAGAACATGCACTGTCATAACTTTGTGTAGTTGCATTTTGGTGTTTTATAGTCTGATAAATGCTGGTGTGGCATTTAGCACAGCTAAGAACAGTATTAATCCCCTGTGACTGTTCTTCTGTTTAAAGCAGTCATAAAATAATCATGTTTTGACATGGTGTTTCCTGCAATTTTCAAGACTAAGCATGGAGCAAATAACTGGTTATCTTGGGAAGCCTTACTCAGAGAGCTCTGGCTGTGATGCACCTGATGACAAATACCAGTATTTCAGTTGTGCCAACCAGTAAGCAGGACAACTAAGGTAAAGGGGGCTAGCATTGGTATGGTTTTCTGAACAGCATTCTGGGTGGACTGAAGAATTTTCCTTTTAGTCAGAATTCCAAAATGTAAAAAAAATAGATATCTTGGACAGTAAAATAAAACTTCCCCTGCAATATCAGTTGTGAAATAATGCCTTTCTTAAGACTCTGAAATAAGCCGTATTTGTATAGGCTTTTAAAAAAACTCCTTAATTTTGATACTCTTTCTTTTAACTTCGTTTTTGCATTTTATTTTCTTTGTAAGCCTGGAAATATTGGCTGAGGAGGTGGGAAGATGAGCAGACGTGAAACTGGGCAGGATTCCAGTAAATGTAATCACAATTTTTGATGCAATCAATGTGTTTCTACAGAGTGTTTTGGATTCTTTCAAATTGGCATTTGCTCTTCTAAAGCTGTTCTGTCAGAGTTTTGACGGACTCTTATCTGCAGGATAAAGCAAACTTTCCCTGCAAGAGGATTTAGTTTGCTTCCAAGTATAGCCTGAAGGCCCGGAAAGCAAACTGCTATGGACAAGACTGAAATAAGTTTTGCGTTTTCATTCCTCAGAAAGAGGAAGGCATGCAGTGACTTTCTGCTGAAAAATGCTGGAAAACAGTACTGTTTAGCTTAACAGAATTATTCCTGCTTTGATAATAAGTAGGTGGAGAGAGAGGAAGTGCTCATTTTACCTGTTTCTCATTGCACGTCTTCTGTTATCTATATTCATTTCCCAGTGAGGAATTTTCATTCTGTGTCCTCTTTGCAGTGTCCTTTTCTCTTTACAGAGACCTGGATATGAGAACAGGGAAGCGGGGGATTACTCACATGGAAATATTGTCTTATTTTCAATTTGGGTCTAGAAGTTTATAGTTTAGGTCATTAGAAATGAATAAATAAAAACACATGTATCAGCAGAGAAAATCTGTAGTGAGTACACTTATAGAGAACCTTACAAAATAGTGTATTTCAAGATATTAGTTTGGGCAGGGGCAGGCAGAAATAATGCATGTAAACGTAGTAAAGAGCTGACAAATGTACTTCTCAGCAAACGGGCTCTTTTTTTGTGGATAAAAAGCTCCTGTGAGTAACCCCTGAGGAAATAAATTCCCAAATGGTTGTATAATCCTCGAAGGCAAGCTCCAGTGCTCTTTTGTCTCTAATTGTATTGACAGCTGGTAGTTCGAACTTTCCGGCAGTTTATCTTCCCACTGCATATTTATTGAGAGTTTTCTTGTTGTAGTATTGACCATACATTAACAAGGAAGTTGTGGATAATAGCAAAATCCCCGCGGTCCTGACAGATGTTTTCTTGATATGGGAGCTTTTGCTGACAGCAATGGGCCTGGTGGCATATGCACAACAAAGTGAAACTTAACATTTTTGAATAAAAATAAAGCATTAGTTAAATGAAAGCAAGTCAATGATCTGTGTTCTGTTTCTGATATAAAACCTGATTGTCATGGTAATTTTTTTATAGACACATGCTAAATTATATGGAGATAAACATACAAAGCTAAAATAAGTGTAAAGCGAATGCTGATATGATTATGGTGATTTCAATTTCTTCATAAGATGATAGTTCTGAAAGAGAAATTATGGAAAAAACTTACGCATTTTTGTAAGGACTGACACAGAAAATATGAAGTGATTTGTTTATAGTATGATAAGAGTCCAAATAAACTAATCTAAACCCACAAAAACTCCAGCCAAACAGACAACAACAACAAAAAAATTCCCAATACCAAAAACCATTCCACCACCACGCCCTTTACTCCACAGAAGGCTGAGGTATCTAGGTTGTCCTGTTTCTATTTTTCTCCAGATAAAGCCAATGGATATGTCTGGATCGGCAAGGGAGGAAAAAAATTGTTCCTGGTGACTTGCATAATGTGGTGATGTATTTGTATGGGGATGTGCATCTGGTCTTGCTTTTGCAGCCCAGTTATGGCTACCTAATGTAGGTATTTGATAGCCTCAAGTACACATACTGTTAGTCTTTTCCAGAATTGAAGTGTTTTGAGACTAACAGAAGCATAATTTATAAAACCTTTCATAGTGCCTCTTAGAGTTTTCCTGGGACCCCAAACTGTGTGCGAGTAGATCCAATGACTTGTGGCCAGTTTCACCTACAGCTCACCAGTAAAAATGTTGCAGTTCTTGTCATACCTGTGCTCACTGTTTGCTTTGATTGCCTTTTCTCAAAGATAGTTTGCAAAACAGTGTACGTGTGTCTGCACGTTACCAGGGAGGTACTGACATTTGTGATCTTCTAATTGTTAGACATAAGCTCCTCTTTTGTTCTCAAAAAGTAAATGTTATACTGCTTGTATGGCTATAGTTCTTTTGTTCACAGAAACGGCACTAAAATTCCATGGATATAGAAGGATAAATATTTTCTAAACAAGGGTTTTTTTATACTGATCATCTGAGCAGACCTTTTTGTTGTCTGTGGCTGTCCTTGTTTGTGAAAACCTGCTCTGTAAATTAGCACCTTCCTGTTAATTCCTGCTGTATGGCAGATATTTGGACCAGTAAGTACAGGATTTTAAACGGTTTTGCGGAGTGACTACTGCCTTAAGTACCTTTAAATTTGAGTACTGTTTGTGCATGTTAACATTTAATATTCGTATTGTTCAAGCAATCCATTCAACTTTGGGCAGGTACTAGGAAATAATACGCCTTCATAAAGATGGCTTGGCAATAGTCATCTATTTGTTGTGACTAAGGTACTCCTGTAGTAGAGCTCTGTTTTTCCTTCCCTTATGGGTATCATTTGCATTGTCTGCAGAACTTTCAGAGTGAACCAACAAAAGTCCTCACAATGACTACATTATCAGGTCATTTAGTTTTTTCCAGCTCAGTTAGTTTGAAGTCCCAGTCTAGCAATGTACATGGTGAAAACTCATCCCTCACTTGCTAAACAGATTTTAAAATGTTAGAGCCCTATGAGGTGTTTTAGTCTTGTACCTTCTTCATTAAAGCTGTATATCTATGATGCTTTCTGTGTCTCAGGTCCCCTAGCTCTTGGTTCCCCCTGCTCCCAAGTTCAGCCTGTGTTCAATAACTAGTTCTGTCTTTATTTGTAGCACAAACTCTGGGGTTTTTACTGCAGCATGTTCAGCAAAGCATTTCTGTGCACTGACTTTGGAACTTCAGCAGTTCAGGAGGAAATGAACCCAGTAATGGCATAGCTGATTAGGAGCATTATAGCTAAATGCTATCAAAAGAATAGGAATAAAGTTTTATTTAAACACTAGCATTGAATTCCAAGTGTAGCATCCTGCTTCTGAGGTTTAACGGCTTAGTTCAGCAAAGCCTTGTAGCACAGCAGCAAAATTATTAACCTGTTACAAGGATTTGGAAATTTAGAAAAGCAGAAAACAAAAGCAGTAAGGAGCTATTAGGGCAGACTTGGGAGAAAAGATGCAATTCAGATGGTCATTCAGATGGAATTGGATTCCCCCAGAGACTGTGTCTACTTGTCTGTCCTGTGGATGCCACTGTGGGTTTAATTCAATGCAGGTATCATTAAAAACTGAAGCTTTTGGATTTTTTACAGCTCTAGATAAGAAAAGTTCTTTCTAGGACACTTAGCTATTAACCCCAAGCTCAGAACTTTTAGCTTAAGAAACTTGCTTAAGAGTAGCCCCCTGAAAAAAGATTGTCAAGGAGAGGGTTATTTTTCTTTAGTTGTGGGTGCTCTTGATTCAAAAGAATGAAACCTTAAGTAAGAAAGATAGGCCTAGAAAGTTGAAGTGACCTAAGGCCAGAAGTGAAGACAGTGAGAAATTTGCCAAGCAAGAGGAGACTGCAGTACAGAATAAGGCATCATTCCATTCTCAAAAGGTTAAGCATGGTATTGCTAGGTCTGGTAGGGAAGGTCATTGTGGTTTGTGTGCCCATCTACAATAGCGTTTGTTTACCTGTAGTTTTTATGAAAATAGCAAATATTATAGATGTATAAACAGGTCCTAGCAATAATTGATTTTGTGGTTCATCTCAAATTTAATAAACTGTGCTTTTTGAACATTATTTTACAAAATTTTAATATCTTATCATGACAACCTGTTTTCCTGAGATGACATATTACAGACTTTTCACATAAAGCAGCTTTAATCTCCATTTCTCTAACATCTATTACTAAGTATATTCTGCCTATGCATCAGAAGAAAATCAGATTAGAAGCAGACAAGGAGTTCTTAACAGCGTATTTTACTTTGAGAGAGATATTAATGTTGATTTGATTTTTAGGATGTTGTGTTTTATGGTTTGCATTTTGATTACATCTGATTAACTTATGGGGAGGCTATGAGAGATGAAAGATTAAGTCATGCTATTTTGAGGGAGATAAAGGATGATAGATGACAAGAACTAAATAACCCACTCAACCAGGCTAATGTGCTCAGTAATCATGAGTCACCTGTGTGGTGCCCATGGTGCTTCATCTACAAATGAGCAATGCAAACCTGATTCAGAAATACTTTTTCAAATAAGTGCTGTTTGCTGTCTGCTTTGATTTCAAATTACATTTAATTTAATTATTTTGATAGCCATGAGGTATTTGGGAAAATAATAGTGAGTTTCCAAAGCTTTCAAATTAAAGCACAAATACTTTTTTTTTTTCCCGGAAACTGTGAAAGTTCATTTATGATGTGACCATTTCTGTACAGACTATGCAGAATTAGCAGTTTGTCAATGTCAGAACCAACAGGTTGAAAATAACATAGAAGTAACTCAAACAAAACCTTATAATTCAGAATTGTTTTAAGGCAAGTCCAATTCATAGGTAATGTTTCACCTGGGGGGGGGGAACACAACCAACACATGGAAATAGTATCACAAATGCAAGTGATTTATAACTCTGAGATTGCATAACTTAACTTTTTAAATTTATGGATATTGAAAAGCAGATTGGGGTTGGTCACCTACCTCCTTCAGAGCACTTCCAGCAATCATCTCCAGTGTTTCTCCGATGTAAAGATTTTTTTGTTATCGCTGGTTTTGTAGGGTGTATAGGTGGATTACAGGTGAGTTTACCTGGACCATGTTTATAGAAACTTAAGTTGGCATCTTCCTAGTATTCAGATTTGTTTGAATTTAATAAAGTACATTTAGCACTCTGGTCCCTCTCAGAACAATTGTTGCTTTAATTGCATTATTTTCAGACTATCATGTCAGCGTTTTGTAACTTTACTTACTCTGGATTCAAGCACTAACAGCAATAGAAAGTAAAGGTTGTTAAGCAAATAATGCTATTTTGAAAGTTTCAGGAGTCTAGCAAATGGCATAAGGTTTCCTTTCAAATGTGGCTAAGAATGAGTCTTTTGAAGGAAAAGGGCAGCTTTTGAAAGTAGTCCCTAAGGGTAATTATAATTATCTGGGATCTTATTAGCATGCAAAGTGGTATAGGCAGAATAGCAATATGAGCCTCGGGAGCTGACTGAGAGGGACAGTAAGGCATATATTATTGTAGCTTGTGCAATAATATTTAGCTGTATCAAGGGATACACTGGAAAGAATACTGTGGCTTATCCAAGCATTTTATATAATTTTAAATGCCATAATATATTAATTTATTATATACTGAGATTAGAGCTTCATTGTGGATTTAGAGGGCAAGGGTTGAAGTTCATTCATTACAAAAAGTTCAGTTACAGTAAATATCAAGTGGTTTGGATGAGCTAGATCTGTGCTTTGTGGCAGTCCATCTTTTCATTTGGGCTGAGTTTCTGTTTTTGTTGGGGAGATTTATTTAGGGATGGATTTGATTTTTTTAGCTAGTGAAATCTCAGCTTAATCCAGGTAAAGGTTACCACTGTGAAGAGCCTGGCTCTATCCTCTCTGACAAACTTCATTCGGTAGGTGAAAGCAGGGTGTTTTCAATGCTTCTTCAGAAGATTTTATGAAGTAAAATTTGAAGCTTAGTTTTCTAGCTTTTTAATGCCTCCTATACCTTTCACTAATAAGCTTCTCAGCTGGCATCATGTAATGTCTTAAGAGCCTTGAGAGAGTATTTCTGATTGCTTTCCTTTAAGGGATGGAAGAATTTTAATGGCATCCAGCTGAAAAAGTAAAACAGTATAGGGTGTTAAAGAAATCTACATAATAAGAATTCTGAATCAGTACAACATCATGCTGTTAATAACATTAACTTCAAAAGTTGTGACGTTTGCCTTGTGATAAATAAAGGAAATTATGTGGCTGTTACACCTAGCTGACCCTGGAGGATATCCTTAAAAGAAGAGTGTAACTAAAAAGTGTGTTTGCCCAAAAAGATTTTTCTCCTGTGAAGAGATTATACTGGTCATTCCTGTATTTCAGAGGAAAAGAAATTATCCATGCTCAACAAAAGTTTTCAGGACTAGATTTTGCTCCTGTTGTAACTGAGGATTTGCCATTTCCTATTCCTATGAGCTTTTCTAGACTTAACTTGTTTTAATCTCTGTTCTTTTTAAAAGATTGAAGGTACTTGTGAGTTTGAATTTACAGTTTACAAATATATAGGTGTGGCCTGAAACTGACACTTAGTTTTAGCGTTGAAAATATAACAGAAGTTTCCTGGACTAATGCTTTTATTCTTCTTTGGGATTAACACATATGAACTGCACATTAGGCATTATATTTGAAGATGTATTTTATTAGTCTTGATGTATTGTTATATCTCTAAAAATTGGTAGAAGGCAGCAGTATATTAAAAAAAAAGAAACTGTGGGAGATGTTTCTTCTTAACATACCATGGGTTTCGCTTTGTTTAATTTCAGGATTTTCATGACACACTTTGACACTTTATACTTTTTGACATTAGTGGCTGTTCCTCATTGGGATTTTGACTAATTCTTTTAGCTGCTTTTGGAAAACCTCATTATATTCTATTTCCATAATTTCAAATATTTCCTTCAATAGCAAGCATATTGTTCTATAAAAATTTTAATGATTTAATGTGAAAACCAGGTGAGTAGGCAGGCTTTCCCAATATAGTTGTATGAATACTTGAAATAGCAAAGCAATTACTTTACAGTATCTGGAAATATTTTGGTTCTTAAGGCATTTAGCCATCTTAAAAACAAACAAAAAAAACCCCCAAACAAACAAAAAAACACCCCACCAAAACACAAACAACCCAACACCCCCAAAAAACCCCACAAACACAAACAAAAAACCCTCCCAAAACAAACCACAAAACCAAACCTTTGGCCCTAAAATCATCCCATTTTTGCACAAATTTTGTTGCTGCAGATGATATTTGAAACTAACGTATAGGACTTGTCAATGAGAAAATGCATATACATGTGGCATATGCAGATTGAAAACCTGAGCCTTAAGTGTTTATGGAGGTATGTCCTGGTATAATCATAAAGGTATAAACTTCCTAGTGTGAGCAAGTTTATTCATGAAGTTATTTGCAAGCCCTTAAAAGATGTCTTAAGATCTCTTGATAAGGATCAAGAGGGACAGATTCCTATCACAGGCTTGAATACAGATTTATTAATATACATACTCTTCATAAAACTCTCCTAGCCAGATTTTGAAGCTAGCACTTCTGTTAGTGCTTTTATTCTCATCGTTTCTCATGGAGTCGCTGTTCTAGTCAAGCGTAAGGACAGATTTGGTCATGGCTAAAAATCTTTAGGAACGTCTTCCACCCTTCCTCTGTTCTCTGTGCATTGTAATTGTTCTATATAGAGTGGATCTAAACCAGGAAAATGCTGTGTGACAGATCTGGTGCTGCTGGGGAGTCCTAGATAGGAAACTGTCATTGGTGGCAATGGCAGGCCAGCTGGAACCAGCTGTAGGTAGGGTAGCAAGCAGCTGCCTTTGAAATCTAGGGACTTGTCGTATATCCTTGTTCTCAAGACTGTGGAATACAGACATTCAGTACAAATGAAAAACAGAGAAGATTAGTCTCAAATGGAAACTATTCAATTGTAGGTTACCTGTTTTGTAGAGAATCAAAATACTAGGATGATGGCCTGAAATTACATAAAACGATTGTAAATACTCACTTTCCTGTGAAAACTGTGGGCAGTACAGAAGCCATGATTTTTTTCTTCGGTTTTACAATCTGCTTTAAGTTCTGGTTTTGATTGGAATTAAATATTTCAGAATATGAAGCAGTTGATCTTGCTGTGTATGAGTATGTCAGTGCCCTTTAAAGCTCAAATACCCCCATAGAAATCATAGGTTGTGTAATTATGGGAGACTTTAGTCTTTGAAAATGTGGGAATAGTTGCACATAAAACAAAACCTGATAGCATGTATTTTCCTATCTCCATCTGTAACCTTGTAAATGAATTTTTATTTTAGTATAAGGGCACACCCAAAATTTGGGAATGAACCTTATTGCTTGTCTCTCTGCATATACCAGTACAAGATTTTTTTCACTCAAAATTGAATAAAGTAATAGTTAGGGAAGAACAGCAAGTGGTTATTTTGGATTTCTACTAAGCAAAGAGGACTCTTACTTAAGGCAAGGTTAGGGAAACTACTCTGGAATGTCACGAAATAATGCTACCAATGGAATTTTTACCAGGAAGGAATTTAATATCTGAAGACAACTTCATATTTTATTCTGTAGAATGAAATAAGATGAAATAGCTAAATAGGGAATAAAAGTCCCAAGAGTGCATTGTGCTTACACAAGGGAGCGTTTTGGTTGGAATGTCAGGTGAAAGATGGTAATATTTTTGGTATTTTTTGATGATCACTTTCTGTTTACATTGCCCTTCCATCCTTACAGGAGTTAAAAACAAGGCATTGGAATATGTTAAGCAAGCATTGGGGTAGCTGTTTTCAGATGTTTTTTCAGACTGGCGAGTGCCAGTCGCCTTTCCTTTGTCATAATCGCGAGAAAGTATTAGGAGTGTAGGATGCAGAGCTGCCTTTGTGGGTATGTTTTAGTGTGTGTTCTTTCTCTTCAACCCAGAAGTTGGGAATGGATTATGTTTCTCAGAGCTTTTGCTTAGACCGCCTGCTAATGCTTTCCCAGGTTCATTTAAAAAGCAGTGACATTTCAATTGGAAATCTCCCTAGCAAATTTCTCCGCGGTCTGTCAAAATATTTTTCTTTGATACGACACTATATGTTCCCTTTCTTATTTTTGCTGTTACTGCATATAGAACACTAAATACTTGTTCTTCATCCATCTAACAGGTTTCAGACTTCTATACCCCTCTGCTTAGCCATCATTTGCCAAGTATGTGCCTGTGCTAATGGATATGGAGCAATATTTTGGTTTTGTGTGGGCAGACATGGTGTGTTAGATCATCTCTGAACTTCAGAGAATGTTTGTGACAGTCTTCAGTGCTAGATGTGGAATTGTGTTGGGTAGGCAGACAGTAACCAGTCTCCCACCACACAAGCATGATGGGTCAAATGACGAACTGTATTAGCATGGCTGATTGTCATTCAGATTAAATGAGAATACACAGCATTTTTAAATGTGTAGATTTCAACTCATAGTTTAAATATTCTTGGTTATCTTGTAAACAAAAATGTTATACCTTATACTGGGTCCAGTTGCAGAGGTGCTTCTAGTATTACTTTTTAGTCTTGTGCACAGCCTGATGCTTTTTCCATGCTCTTGCTACTTTTTTTCCCCTGTTTGTTTAAAGGAAACTGCTAATGTAGTCTTTCTGCTGTTGATGAGTGTGGAAAAAGTATGCACTAGGAGTGATGCTTATGCGGGACGACTTCATAATCCTTGTACTTGATGTTTTGTGATGTTTATATTTTAAATTGAATTTTCTGTTTTATGTAGTGACTATAATGGGGCTGGTAGGCAGTTCTGCTATTAAAGCTCATCATGTGTTAAAGTCACTGAGAAGGCCTGAGATTAGCCTGAGAGGAGAGTGAGTGCACAACTCGCCTTCATATGCATTGATATCTTATGGTCAGAAAACAGAGAACTCTCTCATATTGTCCTAGTTTCAGCTGAGACAGAGTTAACTTTCTTCACAGTAGCTGGTATGGGGCTGTGTGTTTGATTTGTGCTGGAAGCAGCGTTGATAGTGGAGAGATGTTCTTGTTGAGCAGTACTTGTACAGAGCCAAGGCCTTTTCCACTTTTTGCAATGTGGGATGGCTGTAGGTGTGCGGGGAGTTGAGGGGGGACAGACAGGACAGCTGACCCCAACTGACCAAAGGGATATTCCGTATCATATGACGTCATGCTCAGTTTATAAGCAGCTTGGGGGAAGAGGAAGGGGGATCAGCGGCATTCGGAGTGATGGTGTTTGTCTTCGCAAGTAACCATTATGCGTGACGGAGCCCTGCTGTCCTGGGGATGGCTGAACACCTGCCTGCCATGGGGAGTGGTGAATTAATTCCTTATTTTGCTTTGCTTGTGCATGTGGCTTTTGCTTCAGTTACTAAACTCTAGTCCAATTGATGGTTGGACTAGATGATCCTGGAGGTCTCTTCCAACCTTAATAATTCTATGATTCTCATATTTGAACCCATGAGCTTGCTCACTTTCACTCTTGAGGGGGACTGAGCAAGCATCTGCATGGTGCTCAGCTGCTGGCTGGCGTAAAACCATGACACATTTTCTTCTAAGTCTTAAGATAATGAGCTCACTAATAAATCAAGTTGGAGACTATTCTGATGCATTGGCTTTACCTAAGGATCTGTTTCTCAGTTTTAAGGAATCTAAGTACTTTCTGTGGATAGTCTAGTAAAGACTGCCTTGGAAAGTTCTAGTGCTAGTTATTTTGGAAAAAAAGCTAATAACAGTAGCATCACTCTATGATTTGGATCCATAAATAATTTGAGAAAATCCTGAATAGAGGCTGTCAATATAGGGCACAATAACCATTTCTCTTGAATGCCACCTTGCAAATAGATATCAGGAGCTCCAAGCTTTGTCTAAAATTTGAAATTTAAATTATCCCCTCCTCTGATGTCTAAAATCACATCCAATCAGTTACCCTAGTAGACAAACCTCACTTTAAAAATGAAGAACTACTTCTGTTAGAAGGTAGAGGCTGCATTTTCCATTCTGTTTGTTTCTGTTTAGCAGTTCTATTTGAAACAGCATTCAACAGCTATAATCTAAATAATAACACCCCTCAAACCCTAAGCCTCATCTGTCAAAATAAAAATGTTTCTTTATTTTAAACAGTTGTGCTTCTAGGTTCAACCTGTATATTGATCTTTCTAGCTGAGATGTCAAATAATGCAAAAAGCTGAGCTGAAATAAACATTGACTGAAGTTTTTCTGTTGTATATTTGAAATGTTAAGGGAAGAGATTATTTATGACTAAGGAAAATTACAAGTGTTGTTTAGACACTTAATGCTGAAAGATACCTTGTAGGAAGGCAACAGTGTGGGACTTGTGCAACATGGATCCCCTTTCATTTTGTCACAAACTAGTCAGTGACTGAAAATCAGCATCACCCACAGCATCAGCTTTTCAGCTGTAACTGACCCTTATTTGGTGGAAAATAAAAAATAATGTAAAGGTATGGAGCCAATAGGCGGCCACACTTGGGTAAAGCAGAGCTAGCCTCATGCGCATAAAACTTTATTTGTATGTGTACTTAACAACCCTGCCTCTTATACGTACCTGTACATAACTCCAGAACTGTGTGTGCTTGCCGCTTCTCTGAGCATCAGAGCATTAGCAACATACATCTTCTCAAGGTATCTAAGCTTGCCCTGTGATTTACAACTGTGTTTTCTGTATAAAAAAAAATAATAATCCATTAACCGCTCTGTAATGAAAAATGGTCTTGTCAAGTTTTGTGGGAGTTAATGGTAAAAACGTGGATTCATAATGACTTAGTGTCTCTGGTAATATAGAATAGTAAAAGTGAAGAACCATCTTTAACTTCTTTGATAGAAATCTACAGTATATTTATACCTTTCTTTGGAATCTTATTTCATTCTATAATATTTACTTTCTTGCTATAGTTTTTACAATGGTTACAATTGTAAGAATGATCTTGTATCAGAAAAGGAAATCTTATCCATCTTTCCTTTCTAAGGGCAAAAATACAATTGATTTCTGATTGAAAACCCAAATAAAAGTGTGAATATTCTTTTCTAGCAGTAAAGGACAGCAGGTTGGATGAAGATAGGTATGTTATTTCACTACATTATGGTTCAACTGATAACACTGAAATAATAAAGATAAACAACAGGCAGTATTACTGACAGTTGACATCAATAAAAATTGATGTGTTTAAAAAAAAAAAGCTTAATGGCATTGGTAGTAAATGAAATACTCTCCTATAGGTATATATAGCTGTTTTTAAAAAAAATTAAGTGTTCCTCATTGCAGAGGTTTTCTGTGGATTAGAAATGAGCCTTATTTTGGTGCAGATTTTGAGAAATAATCAGTGATGCTGGTGCCACCTAGGTTTTTTGCCACGTGGAATATTGGGGAGTGTCCAGAGCAGGGCAGCAAAGATGGTGAAGGTTCTGGAGGGGAAGGTGTCTGAGGAGAGGCTGAAGGCCCTGGGCTTATTCAGCCTGGACAAGAGGAGACTGAGGGCAGAGCTCATGGCAGCCTACAGCTTCTTCCTGAGGGGGAGTGAAGGGGCAGGCGCTGATCTCCTCCCTCTGGTGCCCAGCGTTAGAACCGGAGGGAACAGCATGGAGCTGCCCCAGGGGAGGGTTAGGGTGGAGATCAGGAAAAGGCTCTTCACCGAGAGGGTGGTGGGGCCCTGGAACAGGCTCCCCAGGGCAGTGGTCACCGCCCCGAGCTTGGCTGTGTTCAAGCAGCGTCTGGCCAACGCTCTCAGTCATCTGCTCTGATGGGGCTGGTCCTGTGTGGGGCCAGGAGCTGGACTCAATGGTCCTTATGGGTCCCTTCTAACTCAGGATCTTCTGTGATTGATGTTGGTAACTCCAGGTGGCAGGTACTGTTTTAGCTTTTGGGCATATGTAAGGAGATAAGTTGAAGTAGCTGCCTCCTAAAGAGGCTCAGGTAGGAAGATGAAGGATGACTTCTGTGGCAGGGAGGAGAAGGAGCTTCAGGCAGATAAAATGTACAAATAATCTGAGTTGAGATTTGCTAAATAACCTGACTAGAGTTAGGTTTCTCTCCATTTTGAGATGACTAAAACCAAATATTTTGTAAGAAAAGCACAGACAACAGTAAGCTGTCCTGTCTTTTTTGCTGATAATAAAAGAAATTTAAAGTCTCTTTTAAATGTGTGTTTTCTTTTAACTGTGTTCCTTAGTGCTATAAAAACATTCAGCGTAAGAAGGTGCAGTACTAAACTGTGGATTCATGTGCTTGCCTCTTAAAATGGAAAACAGTTGTGAGAACTTGTGGAGAATTCAGTGTATCTGATTTGGGGGATCTCTCTGTAATTCTTGCTTTGTTTCTATGATCCTTCTGGTCAAAATTCTATTTTGAAAGTTGCATTCAGACACTTTCAAATTACTTGAAGATGATGCAGCAGTGTGTTCTAACCAGCTGCAGAATACTTCTATGTCTTGTTAGTCTGTGTTGCATCACAGGAGCTTCCTTGTTTAAGGCATAGATGAAGGAATTCCTTAAGTGGTTTGCAGTATGGTCTGAAACTCAGTTGAAGATATTTTAGACAAAGACTGGAATATATAATTTTTGTAATCTTTTTGTAGTCCAGCTAGTTACATGGAGGCTGATTAGAGCTCAGTATTTTTAAAATTTTATATATATGGCCATTTGTTAGCTTGAGAGAGCTCTAGGAGAAGTAGCATTTCTGTTACACGTTCCACTGTAAAATTTGCTTCTACTTTTTCTGATGTAAGAAAGAATAATGAAGAAAATCTTCCTTCAGATGTTGTTTTTCAACAAGCATTAACTGTCACCAGGATTATCAAAGTTTACATTAATTCAATAGAATTGCTCTCCATTAATAAATGAAAGGTCATGCATAGCTTTGCTTCTCTGGTGGCTTGTCCTGGGAAAAGAATATGTAAAATAAGACCAAGAACTATTTGTTGTTCCATTTTTACAACTTGCAAGTTTTGAACAGTGTCCCTTTTTATTTTTAAAACCTGATTCCTTTTCTCATCTATCTTCTGCTTCCTCTATGTCTAAGTGCTTGGTATGTTTGCTGTGTGAGCTGTTGCCACCAAAACATAACACCTCTAGAACAATTCTAGAAATCTTCTATTGATGTCTTACTTGTTACAAGTCCTGGTCCAGAAATTCAGGGGTCGCAATAATTCTCCCCCTTGAAAGAACGTGCTTTAGGAAAAGGCTTTCAGTACCATGTGAAAGACTATTGAAAACACTGGTGTGTTCAGAATAAAAGAACACATAAGTCTTCACTGAAACTGGAATACTTTTTAAAGTACGGTTGGTTTCAGGGCGGAGGAGAATCATGAACTTTTCAAGAGGCATTTGTTTTCCTCATCTGTTGTCCGATGTTTGGAATGTTCTCTCAGACACTGAAAACTGCTGCATTCTGTTTCAGAGAACACATGGTATTCTTATTTATGTGCAGTATGCTTCGAAATATAAGGCCAGCATTTGAAAGCACAAGATACATGGTGACGAGGATGAAAGCATTCTGTCTTCTACTGCTCATATGCTGTAATCAAATCATTGTTGTATTACTGTAGATTCTCATTGTCTTTTTACCATGGGAATTGCTTGAAAAAGTTTATTTAAAAAGTGAAATACAAGAACCATCTAGTTAACAGACAAAGTCTCAGAGGGACTTGCAGGTCACTTACACAACAGAAACTAAACAGGTAGTATCGTACAGTGACTGAAAAAGGGTGGGTGGATAATTATAGCTTAATAACTACAAAAGTTGTGTACCATTTGTTTCAGATTCTTGTTTAAATCCTGGAAATAAAAGCTTTATATCCAGTCCTTCAAGGAGTTTCACAATTTATCTCAGTACAGATACTTCTATTGAACTCAAAAGAACCGTTTACAAATAGAAGGCTAACCATTTTCCTTACAGTGTGCTGAATCAGTTCTGTTTGCACTTATGTGCAAATGCGAAAATTCATCTACGTAGTAATTTAAAAAAACCTCTGCTGTTGCTTAATATTCCTAAGGTCTGAAACCTGGAGAAGTCTATCAATTTTTAAGCTTGTTGCAAAAACCAACCAACCGAAAAAAACCCTAACCCAAAACTGAAACACTATTTTACTGTGGGTCTTTCCCATTATCTCCTTCTGTTCGAGCTGAGGGGAAAGAATAAAAATTCCCAGTGGAAAAAAAAAAAGTAAAGAGATGAGAAGAGTGGAGTGTTTCTGTGAAATAGAATAGGACTAAGTAGGACCTGGGACAGCAAATTTAAAAAGGAAGCAAATACTTCAAGGGAATAAGGAGGACACATTTACATTGAGCCAAAACTTGAAGTGAGAGTAATAAGCAATTTATATAGGCAGCAGTCAGTTTTGTATATTGGATGCATAGAGATTCAGGGCCAGGCTACTTTTCCTATTCTTTTGTCTGTATTAATAATAAATAGAAACAGAAAATAAATATAACTGCTTGCTTTGAAAACTGGGAGAGAAACCTCTAATTCTAAACTTACATGTGAGGGTACAAAAAGGTTTAAGGCTTGGTGGCAGGCAAATCCCTGAATTCAACCTGAAGCAAGACAACAAAAGCTTAATTTGTCTAATGAGTGTGTTTTTATATTAGTTGGTAGTTTGTGTCATATGTTCCAGGTTGTGGTGCAGTACTCCAGCCCACTGCCTGCCATATATGTTTGAGACGATCCAAGGGGTAGGATGTGAAAGCACACGGAAACAAAGCAGTTGCCTGAGAAGATCAGGTTCTTGCTCCTGGAGTGCTAAATCCACAGCTCTGAGGCAGGGTACTTATTAAAAGAAAATAGTGTTTCTTCCCTACCCTGTGCTAGTTTTGTTATTGGATGGAGCGTCTCCTTGCCCAGTATTTTCAGGCTCTTAAGAGCAGCCTGAGTATTTTTATTTTTGTTTATGCAATCTAAGAGCAACTGCTGTGAATGCTGAAGATATGATGTGCCCTAACAACAGACTACATTTGACCTGAATGTGTACTGCAACATGAGGCGTGGTGTTTATGGCAGATGATTTGTTTGGGTTTTGATGTTATGCTCTCTTCTTAAAACATGTCTGGCAAAATCAATGCAATACCCAGTGTAATGTTTCTTGTTAGCTTCTAAAAGCTACAGCTCACATTCTCAGCATGTCGCACTACAGTCAGTCGGTATATGTGAATGTCCTGCAGGTATGATTTTAATGCCAAACAGTGTGGAAGTTTTCTGCTACTTCAGAGATATCTAGATATTTTGAGAAATACCAAGTATGGATATAGATGTCTGTATTCTCTAAGTTTGGTTCTTTTTCAGTAAATGAACAGGAATGATTGATGTGGTTAGCTGGCTGTTTTTTGTATTAAAATGTTGATCTGTTTTAAGTACTGAAGTACATTTACTGAAATAACTGACACTCATTTTTCATGTACATGTGTTATGTCCTTAACGCGTGCAGATGTGAGGCCAGATGAATTACAGGGAAAGTACAATTTGGCAAGATCTACATTTTTGTCAGCTTTATCAGGGTACAAAAGTTGGTGTTTGTATGTTAAAAGGACAAAGAGATAGAAAATTAGAAAAGTGCATATCTAACTCAAAGAATAAGCAGCTGTCCTATGTTTAGTTCTTCATTGTCTACGTAAACTTGGAAGAAGTTACTATGAATGTAAATGAAAGGCATGCGAGATCCTCTTTCTTTCAACACATGGCTTAGTGTCTGTGGAACAAACCACATTTTAAGTAAATATTTGAAAACATTTGCAGTATTGGACCAAAGTAGGACACTGCCTGTTTAAGACATGTTGTATATTGTGTTGCTAGATCTACTCAATTCCAGAGAAGTCAGAAGTTTAAATGAAGTTGGGGGAAGCTTTAATAAAGTTTGACTTTAACTTTGAATGTAACTAAGTAGTCTTTTAGTCTGAGTCTCTCTTCCTTTCACATATTTTTCATTCAAACTATATACTACTGTTGAGTTGTGTCCTCCATTGTTTTGGCATATAGCAACATGCAGTTATATGACTGCACTCTTTGTAACATATGCACCCCAGACAAGGCTTTTTTGCCAAATACCACTGACAACCCATTCATCGACTTGGCAGGGTACCCAGGCAAACAACTACGTAGTTCTGCACTGTCGCTGTATTGACAGAATCTGCACGTCTCCCAGAAGGAGATGTGAGAGAGATGTCAGGCTCTGCCTGGCAGTTAAGCAGAAGCTGTCAGCTTTTTCCAGCAGCGTGCAAGTTCTGTGTAGCCTTGGATACCAGTCAGAGCAGGTACAATAATGCTTGTAAACCTGACTTCTGAGTGCGTATTCAAATGAAGTGCTATACAGGTATGAAAATATCCTCACCTTTTTTTATTCTTGCTGAGCATAGTAAACTTTCTTGGGCAGGGCTGGCTAGTTGGGGTATTGTGTAAATTACATCTACATTCACTAGTTCTCACGTGAAGACAAGTGGTGTTACCATGCCACATGTGAAATTTAAGTCTGGGTCTAAATGAATCCACATTCAGAGTAAGTTCTGGTGTGGGAAACTTCAGCCCAAAAGATGAAGTTTGGAAAAGTTCTGAGTCTGTTAACAAGGCAGTCACAAAACTGTGCAGGGATCTCAATTTATAGGACTTTCTCATAGTATATGCTTCTAATTATTAGGCTTTTAAAGTGCATTCCTGCCTGCTCTAGCCCTGCCTCCAACAGCCAGTTAGAGCTTGTGCTGATGTCTATAAGAAATTAAGAATTAACAAGTATGTGGTATAGCCAATGCTATTTTGTTTGTCCCATTTCCAAGCTAATCATCAGTCCCCAGCTCTAGAAATCTCTTGTGTCTGTGGCTGATTCAATAGTGCAACATAGGAGGCAGGTGGAATCTTTGAAAAACAGTCTGAGGCAGAGATGCTTGCCTCTTCCTGACCTTTTGATATTGAGATATGGAATATATACATCTGTATATACTTAGTGCACTTTAAAAGTTCTTTTCATATTTACTTGAAAGCTTTTCTATCTCCCAGTTAGTCTGAAATTTTTCTTGAACGTTATTTTGAGTTGCTAAATATAATTCAAAATATTTTATTCTTTTAATATTTCAGTAATATTTAATACTATGAAGTTATTTTATTTCTACTTCCCAATAAAATTAGCAGCATTTAACTGTATAACTTTGAAGATTGGTGAACGTACTTTTTGAGGTACTGTGCACACATCTTAAGTGCCGGGAACAACTTAGAATTGCCTTGAAATCCACTTTTGTATCAGTTATGCCAAAGATCAGAATAAACAGATGTGTACCTCTGTTCAAAGCTGAAACTTAAGAAGGGCAAATTTGTATGACCCAGTTAGAACTGGATCTTAAAGGAAGCTTATTTTCTGCTATCTGTGCTCTTCTGTTACATATAAAAATGAAATGTGCTGTGACATACTACTGTGCATAATGCATGAATCTTCTCATTATGGTAAATTTACAGTGATTAAAGTAGTCTTAATTAGCTTAGCACATATGAAGAGGCTAGCAGTGAATTAGACTCCATTCTTCTCTCACATAAGGTGTCCCTGTTGTTTCTCTTATTCATGTTAAACCCTTCAAAGATTCCTTCTCTGAGCCACAAGCTGTGATGTGAGATTATTAAAGGGTCTTCACTTGATCCTGGCTTCTGGTCTTTGGGGAAGAAAACCCAGCAGCTGGATCAAAGAGAGGTGTTAAACCTTAATAGGTTCTGGCAGAAAGATCTATAGCAAAGTGAAGATGAGCTGTACTTGTATTGATACGACATGCAGTTATTTCAATAATCAGGATAGCTCCCATTAAAGCAACATGTAGCTGGGTCCTGTGTAATCAAGTTTTCTTCTGTTCTCAGAATTATTTACGTAACTTCATAGCAATGCAGTAGAACAGGTAGAACCATAACCATTTCCTTTTATATTTGAAGAGAGTTAGTGTGCATATATCTCATGCAATAGTTTACAGATGCTGCAGACTGTAACAGTGGAAATACCGCATGCTAGTTTTCAATCAATGTGGTTCATCCTGCTTCCTTCAGAGCTTCGTAGGCATAATTTCACCTTCATGTACTCATTTCTGAGTGTTTTTTTCTCAACTCCAATCCACTGAAGTATTTCCTACACTTATTTTATGATTGCAGACATAATTAGGAAAAGACATAATTACAGTCATAAGCACTTTTTATGAATATTGCTATGATTTTTAGCTGTTTACATCTGGTATTTTTGAGAATTCACTGGCTTGCATGCAATACCATGGATTCCAAATAATCTACATAGCTATGCTTTACTCTTCACTTTATCAAGTCACTGCAAAATGTAACTTTTTGTCTGTGGGTTTGGGGCCTAAAACTGCACTAAACATGTGTGGTTAATTTTTTTGTGAACAGTTTTGCTAATAGTACATGTGTAGTATAAACAGGTATGCTTGCATAAGAGTTCCAAAACAGTCTTTAAGGGGGCGGGCGCAGAGGGAGGCAGGCAAGCAAACACAACTTCAGTAAACAAACATTTCAAGCTATGTACTTCTAATCATAGAATGGTTTGGGTTGGAAGGAGACCACAAGGATCATCTAGTTCCAACCCCCCTGCCATGGGCAGGGAGACCCCCCCCACACCAGCCCAGGGTGTCCAAAGCCCCATCCAACCTGGTCTTGGACACTGCTAGGAATCCAGGGGCAGCCACAGCTTCTCAGGGCACCTTGTTCCAGTGCCTCACCACCCTCACAGTAAAGAATTTCTTCCTAATGTCCCATCTAAACCCTCCTGTTTTAGTTTAAACTCATTCCCCCTTGTCCTGTCACTACACTCCCTAAGAAACAGCCCCTCACCAACTTTTCTGTAAGTCCCCTTTAGGTACTGGAAGGCCGCGATTAGGTCTTTCCAGAGCCTTCTCTTCTCCAGGCTGAACAACCCCAGCTCCCTCAGCCTGTCCTCGTAGGAGAGGTGCTCCAGCCCTCTGATCAGCTTTGTGACTTCCTCTGGACTTGCTCCAGCAGCTCCATCTCTTTCCTATACTCAGGAACCCAGAGCTGAATGCAGTACTCCAGGTGGGCTCTCACAAGAGCAGAGTAGAGGGGAAGAATAATCTCCCTCAACCTGCTGTCCACATTTTTATTGCCCAACCGTTTTCTTAAACTTTTTTTTTCAGTTTGACCTACTAGCATCCTTGTTACTTATCCAGTAGGGTCAAAACCCCAAAATATTATTTTCGTCCTATTAGGAAAGTCATGGTAGGCATTAATTCATATTAGTCCCTGTGCATGCAATAGCTCTGTACCCATTAACTGTGTAAAATAGTATTTATTATGTTCTTTGGCATTACCATCATTCTCTTGTAATAATGTTTTAGATGTACTGAAAAATTGCATCTAGCATCTTGTATCTAAAACCCAAAAACCACTACTAGTAACTAGCACCCTAATTCAACTAGATAATTAAGGCCTTGGCAAAACCCAGTAGCAAAACTAATCAAATTCAGTGCGTATGTGCAGCTAAGAACAGGTTGATGTAGTGAGCTGCCTAAATCCTAAGGCAGTTAAAATATCCGTGCAAAACAATAACCATTTAACAGAATGAAAACTTAGATGTAATGAAGCTAAGCGATTTCTTTGAGACTGTGCAATAAAGTCAGTAGTTTACAAGACAGCCAGGAACTTAGCTTTTAAAATCCTGTTCTATCTACTAGGCCACCAGAGTATAGAAATGTCACTTCTAGGAACAATAGGGTTTGGTTTAAATATAGTTCAACTAATACTGGAAGAGTGGCAGATGTGAACGAGTGTGCTCTTTGTGCCTTTGCTTTTAATGCTGAGCAATATTTTACATTTATTGTAATTCAGTGGCATAGAAAATTCCCAAAATATCCCTAAATGCTTGGGGAGTTGTAACTCACTCATAGAAAAACACAGGTGGTCTTGTTTTCATGCCCCGTGTTGTATATTATTGAGCCTTATACAGAATAATACCCTGCCAAATGGTGATCCCATAGCCCAAACTAATCTCTGTAGAGCAGATGGAAGTTTGACAGCGGAAGAGACAAGCTGACAGCTCTTCCTCAAATACAAGTCATACAGTGTGCTTCCAGTGCCAAGCTGGATTTGACATTTAATTAAAAAAAAAAGTATCTTGGGGAAAAAAAAAACACCACAGTCCCCCCAAAAAAACCAAATTAGTACAGACATGCAGTGATACAGCTACAGAATCAATTGGATCTTATTTAAGTCTTGAAACCTCAGTGCTCAGAAGGCGTATCATTTTGGGGAGGAAAAAGAATCACCGAGGTACCGGGGGAATACAGACAGCATTAAAAATTTATTTTGACTGGTCTCTGCTACCAAACCTGGCTTGAGGGTATAGTGTGATGCTTAATAAGCAAAAGGAATTACTATAGATACTCCACCTGAGCTACGATAATTAGGTTATAATATAGATTGTATATATTCTGGTAGGTTTGAGTACAATTGCTGTGTAATTTTTTTTTTTCCTATCTGTTTGTGAAGTCAAGGATATTGAACATACGGAAAACCTTAGCAGAAAATACTCATAGTCATAGAAGATATTTTGGTGTTTCAGTTCTCTCTTCAAGATCACCCCATCATGCAAACCAAAGGCAAACAGAGCTCGCTCTGGTATTCTCTTGATTCCTCACAGATCTTTAGGGTATACGCTGGAGTAGTTCCTGTCCATGAAGTGGTCCTGTGTTGTTCTCAGCTCTCCCTTGTTGCTGTGTTTTCCCTAGCAGCAGCAGATGCTGGCACTCGGTTCCTTCCTGAAAACTCACACTCAAAGGGGAGAAAGAAACACCAGAAATATTGTTAAAAAAACTTATGACATTCTAGGGAAGGTGCCCTGACCCCTTAACAACAAAATACATTGGTTTTCTTCAGCCTTTTTTTTTTTTTTTAATTCATGGTTGCCTGCTTACATGGAAAACCTGAAGATGATGAATCTGATAATGGCTATATGAAAATAGAACACAGTTGAATTAGGAAGCTAGAATTGTTCCCTTTGCAGTTAGGCTAGGATTGATATGATAGATTGCATATTTTATGCTATTTTCTGAGGGTTCAAATTCAGAGTCAAAAAACCTGATAGTAGGGGAGGGGAGAAAGCAGCATAACACTAATTCCTTGATGTTTCTTGTGTGACTTGGCACATAAATTCATTGTTAATTTTATTATTTAAACTTCTACATCATACTTACTGGTCTGTTAAGGAAGTGAGGATAGCTTGTTTCCCAAAGGTTGTCAATGTAAGTGACAAATGTAGACATGACAAAGCAAACTAGCAAGCTGTAACTTGGAGGGGTTTTGTTATTTTTTGAAGTAATTCTGTGCAACTTCCTCACTGTATCAGGCTTAATATGAGTACAGAATTTATTACAATGATAATGTAAGCTACTAAAATCTTATGCTAATAACTGCTTCATTCTGGGTAGGAAGTTAAAAGCAATAGTTATTCCTATTTCATAAAGGGATTTATTAACTCTGAGTAAGATTTTTCAAAGATGGTGAGGTAGGTACCTAATAAGACCTAGATTTTGAAAAGTGCTAAGCAAGTTGCATTGTTAATTCCTCAAGCTTCTGAAATTGATATTTTGATGACTTCTGAAAACCTTATTAACCGTTTGTCAGTACTTTTGACACAAGTTTGTTTCCTAGTTTGCCTGCCTGGACTTTAGCAGGCTGTCTGTCACGCAAGGATACACTCAAATTGTGTGAGTGTCCAGAGTTGCTACTGACTTGAAAAGTCTGAGCAGTTCAGCCCTCTGGCATCTCTGAGCCTGAGTAGATGTTCCTCCAGCTGGAGCCCAGCAGGATTTGCAAGTGAAATCGCTGAATACCGCGGGGCAAGAACAGGCTCTTTATGAAGCATAGGCTCTACTCAGAGCAAAAGTGAGTGTGCTCCATTGATAGAAAGGCAAGCTGCTCAGAGCACTACTGGATTGCAATGTTTAAGTGGTGGACATATGATCAGTCCCATATGATCTTCATACCTCCTCCTTCACTGACTGTGTCTTTAAAAACTGCTTGTGATTTTTCTCTGTAGATAAAAACCACAGGTGCCTCCCTATGGAAGCATTTCCATCTGCAGTGAACAGGGACGGCTTCTGTTAGGCCCTTTGCCTCTGATGTGTGGAATTTTGGAGCTCTGCTGACTAGTTAGCGCTCTGACTAGAGCGCTTCCTCATTTTCATTAGGGCTCTTTACTTCCTTATTCCTACAGACAGCTGCAGGTTAGTGTCATGACTTACACAGCTCCTTGCCCAGTTTATTGGTTGCTTTGAATCCTATACAGAGATAGATATTTTTGCCCACGTCATGTCTGTTGAGCATAGACCCTAAACTCAAGCCCGAGATTCCCACTGGGGATAATGGTCAGCTGGCACCAGACTTCCAGGAATCTGAATCCTTCACTGGTATTCTATTCCTAGCTGCTTTCAAAAGTAGTCTTTGGAGTCCTGCAAAACTTTGGCTCTCTTGGAAACAAGTTACTCTGTTTTATTTAAGTTAGCTGTTTTATAAACAAGTACTAGATTTCAGTGATTTCGGTAATAGTCTTAGTAGAAAGTAGCTTTTAAAACCATTGTTTCTACTTTCACTTAATCCAGGATGATACTATTTCATACAATTGCATACTAAGGAGGATTACTATTGGTTCTGTCTTAAAACATTAGCTGACTGAGACTTAAAAAAAAAAGGCAACAATGATAACTAAAAAATTACCGTTTCTCTAGGGAGTCAGGATTAAACATCAATATAATGTGCCTCTGTAGAACAGTTAAGTCCCATTGAAAACAGAACATGAACTTTTTACACCATCTTTGATAAAGGCCAGTTAAGACAGTCTTTACAGATTTTTTTCTCATTTTATTAAATATTGAATTTAGTTCCTCTGGAACTGTAATAATTTTAACTGCAGCAGGGAAAGATACTTGTTTTTTTTAATAACCAAGTAAAGGATAGGTTGTCTACTATTCATGCATTTCAGTGTATCTTAGACTTAATAGAAGTTGAAGTAGTGTATAATGTTAGTAAAATACAGTAAAACTACATAGAAATATTCTTTGTTGTGTAGGTTTTGAGATACTGAATATATTGCTGAATGTTTGGAAAACTAGAATATCATAGCCTGTACCCAAAGTATGTATATACTTACATATAGACAGTAAGGGCTTTGAAGAGAAGCAATATTCTTGGAAATCTAAAAATTACATCAACTGAATTAGTAGGGTCTTTTCTACAAAACAATTCAGGCATGTTAGTATTCATTGATTCTTCTTATTATGGTAGCAGTGGTTGAATCAGCACTGATCTATGCCAGAGGCTTCTTGCTGGACTAGATGACAGCGAATCACAGCAGGATGTTACTAGGATGGAAATTCCTACAACCAGAAAAGCACAGCTTTGTGTTTGTTTCTGTGAATTATTTGAAATCTCTTCCTTTTATCCTAGGCTGTATAAGATTTTAATTGGTAGCTTTATTCGTAAAGCACTGAGAAATTTTTAATGTATACGAGAGACCATAGCAAGGAGGAGTTCATGAAGGACCTTGAAAATTTATATCAAAGACAGCAAGTCATTATCACTGAAAATGAAAATGAAAAGCAACACTGAAGCCATAAATAATATTGGAACTGTCCTAAAATTCAGGAATAACCTCTCTCCACACATGCTGTAAAGAATTGAAATTATACAGTTCAGAGCATTTCTCTTATCTGAGCAGTAGGTAGAAAGTACATCTTCCAAAAACCAAATGATGCTTGGATAATTGACGGCATTAGTGCAACCTCATGTAAATAGAAGATGAAAGGTGAGAAGACGAAAGCAAATACCAGAATTTTTATGACTTCATCACTTCTCCTTGAGAACCTGGAGGCATAACACTCATAAAACATTACAGACACCAAGAGATCTAATGAATGCACATGCAGCATCATAAAGAGATGTCATTTGCATTAAAGGGGGTTTTATCTGTTGCATAATTGCATCTCAAGTAATGTAGAAAGCTGAACACAAGAGCTGCCAACCTAACTCACTAAACTGGAGGGAGGCTATACTGCAAGAACCTGATCATCATGCCATAGTCGTGCTTTAATGGTGCCAGGACATGGATATGGCAGCAGCAGCCAATGAGAGATCTTGCAGCCCAGGGAGCCTAGCTTACAGTAGATTCTGGAGCTGTTCTGCATGTAAAAGGAAGAGCAAAAGGAGTAATAGTATGACTTACTCATTTCAAAAGTGACCAAAAAGACAATGGTGTCTTCAAGACAGTAATATCAAAATATTTATTTACCAGCTAGCTTCAGATCACAGTCACAAATTAGAGAGCACGTGATTAATTCTTCTATGGAGTTATGGTCTATATTGTGAAGTTCTGTTTTGTACAATAATGCCGAAATCGTACCTTCTAATTTTTCTGTTCTGGAAGAATACAATTCTTTCTTGTACTCTATGGATGACATGAATGATGGAGTGGAATCCTGCACATCAGCAAACTGTACAGGTAACCCATAAATTGGGTTGGCTATATTGAATGATGTGTAGAAACTGGGCATTACATGTTATTCTGCCTACCCGACAGAAAGCTTCAGGAAGCCTCAGATATGACACCATTCTTCTCATTGTAGAGTTCATAGAAGTTGTGGCATCTGCTGAACAAGAGCACCCATCATAGAATCGTTAAGGTATCACTAGCGCTCGCATGGCAATTCCTAACAAGATGTCAATTTGCATCTGTCTGTAGCTGACCTAGAGTGTAGCAGCAAATAGACTCCCTGATGTGAAGGACCATGCTTGTGTTCTCTGTATTTTCTTAGGGCTGTCTGAAAAGCACAGGTGGTGTTCAGGTTAGCAGCCTTGCCATTTTTAAAAATCTTAGTTTTATACTTAATTCAAGTCTTTCTCACACCTTGTCTTTGCTTTTCTTTGTGTATGTTGATGATATTGCCAATATACTTCAGACTGTTAATCAGATCCCCACTACTGTGACCTTACAGTCTTTTTTTTGGGGGAAAAAAAAACCACAAAAAACCAAAAAACCCAATATCTTGCTATTGAATCATTTCTTTTGCTGCTTACTTTCGGTCTTTGGGCCCTTCTCTCCTTTTTCTTCTCTTACTAATCAGTTCACACCGATGGTGAAACACAGGGCAAGTCTTTATATTTAGAGCAATGTGACTTCATTTTGGATTTCTGAATAGAGGAAACTTCACTGCTTCCCACAACTTTTACTGGGGGATGATTTAAAGAAAAACTATTCTTTGTATTTTTCTACATTATAATGTAAGAACTGCATTATATCCTTGTGTTTCCCAGTTCATCTTGCAAGTATTTATTTTGCTTTTCTGTGTGGATCTAGGCTAGACCTCACAGAGTTCTGGTTTAGAATGGCAAAAGCTGAAAAGGATTTTGCAGAAAATCTTTGCTTTCCTCGGAAAATGTTTCTGGCTCTTGTTTTGATTTCTCAGAGAAACATACTTCTTTAAACCTACAATATTTAAATCCTAGCATGCTGTCATGCGAGGAGTTGTCTCTTATATTCACTGGGCTCCCTCACTGAATTTCCATTTTCTGTGTTACAGTTTCTCATTACATGCTTACCCCTCTCACCAAAGGGGCAATTCCCCTAATGCCATCAGAGATGTAGGAACCAACAGCAACTTAGCTCTGAGTGCTACTACAGGATATTTTGTGGCTATTTACTTGTTTTCAATAATTTCTGTTTGGTTTTGCCAAACAAAGCTTCCATGGGAAGAAAAATTCTAAAATTCATTGACACTTCATGCCGTGTTTATATACTTCTATTTTTATTCTTCATCTCAAAGTTTTGAAACAAATAAGATTGAGACGTACCCTGAAATCCTAACTCGCTTTGAATTCAGATAGTACTAGTGCTTAAGCCTTGATCTACACATAGTAACAGCTGTAGTATTTAACTCATTATCTACCGTTTTTATATTTGGCTGCATTGAAAAATTAATGCAATGAAGAACCTTCAAGAGAAGATTCCCTCCTTTCTTAGAACCTGCAGAAAAACAATTCTGTTTTTTCTTTCTTTGATTAAGCACTTAATTTGGTTTGTGTGGAGCAAAAGGGAGCAAATAAAGTCATCACAGCATGCTTTCTTTTTCTAAAGCGTGGGGTTTCAGGTAGATCTTACCTGCTGTAGCGAAGTGCCAAATGCTATGTCTGGTAAAACCCTTTTCTACCTTACGTGAACCTGGGATTCAATCCTTTCGTTGTGCTAATGCATTTTTCTTTTGTGAAGTACTGCTCATACCTGTGACTTACAATTTCTTTGCTATTCACTTGTTTTGATGTTAGCAGAATGGAAGCTTATACATGGACAGAAACCGAGCTTTGTTGATACTTCCCTCGTGTTTACTGAGCATTTCGGATATGCTCTCTACCATGAGATGGCAGCAGTGAGTAGCATCTGTCGGCTAACCATTGTTAACATGCGGTAGTACAGATTTTACTGAAGGTTACAATAAAGTTACCTGGCGTATCTCATATACACCTTGAAATAAGAAGTATGGGGAAGGCATATTGAGCTAGCAATCAGAAAGCTTATTAAATGCTGGTCTGAGCCGTTTTCTCTCACTGAAAGTAGAAGCTGTATGAACATAAACTGCAAAGAATCTAAGTGCTACTAAGACTGGTTCTAATGTTAATATAAAAAAAGTGTAACTACATTAACACTCTTTATGTTCACGCCTAAATTTTTTCTTATTTCAACCCCTTCTCATGATTTTTTTTTAGATGTTTTGGGTTGTTTTTTCCCCACCCAGCTTTTGTTTCATGTTGGTCTATGTGTGGGGTTGGTTTTTTTTTTGGGGGGTGGGGGGTGGAGGTGTGTTTTGGTGGGGTTTTTTGGTTGAGTGTTTTTTTTTCTTAACTCTTTCTATATTCCAAGAAGCATTTACTGCCAGGAATATGTATAAAGTAGCAGGGAAGGGAAGAAGAGTTCAAGAGCCAATACCTCTGTGCAAGTCAGTAACTCCTGCAGTTATTGCTTTCTTGGAATACCTCAATGGGTTTCACAGTACTTGGAGTTTTAGTGTCCCAGATTATTATAGTTACACAAAAAAAAAGGAATAGTGATCAGAGTTCTTAGTAGTCTTTAACAGCAGGTGACTGAGCTAGAATAGGGGCTGGTCCTGTGAGCTACCGGAGAGATCCGCCTTGTGATATCCTCACAGCAGTAGAGGGTGCGCTTTGGAAGTTTAAAGTTTTGTTTCACTTGTGAACTTTGAGTTTTTAAATAATTTTGAAAGTGTTCCTACAAAATACATAGGAAACAGGGGAACAACAAAAGGGTACTCTCTTTCTGTGGTCTTGCTCCTTTGCGGAAAGAATATACTTGAAGCTTGTTTGGTCTCACTTTCCAAAAGCATTTGGTAAGGATCAGGTTGGGGTGACTTGCTATTTTTGGTTAGAGAAACAGCAGAACCCGATTCCAGTACTGCTGGCTGGCATGTGAGGACCTCTGTGTCTGTGGGACACCACCGTTACTGGTTGCATCCCACTAAAGAAGGGATGTAGTAGGTGGTGTTGCTGATTAACAGCTGCTGGTAACAAGCAGGGGGTAATTTTAGTGGAGTCATCAAGGTGCCATGTTACATTTAGGCACTAGGAAGCTGGAGTCTTCCCACTTGTCACAAAGGACTTCCAGGTCAATCCTGGTGGTTTTTAAATAATGCCATTCTTTAAGGAGCATAGGAGACCCAAATCTACCTTTGTTATCACTGCCTTCTCACTGATTTGAGGACAGATTGAGTAACCACAGGACACAGTCCTTCACGGTTATTTCTTTTTTTTTATTACTGTTGTATCCCACTGTGGAATACAAAGGTAAGCATGAGTAGAAATACGCAAAGCTCACACAGGAAACTACTCAGGTAAATAACTCCACTGTTAATGTATTTGCTAGGTTACATATCTGTTGGAGTTTCATTTAATCATTGAAGAGCCTCTGATTTTTGTGGTCTTCATAACACATTAATAAAAGGAGGTTCTCATTGAATTGTAGTTCTGAGTTTATATGACCTTGGAACACTATTTTTTTGTTTTAACCTGGCAGAAAAAGGTACTTGTTTGCTCTTAGTATAGTTCAAATACAACAGGACCTGAATTTTGTTTTGGTTTTGCTTTACTTTATTTGGAGTTTTGCCAATAGCACAAGAAAGAAGCAATTCAAATTTTGTACTTCATATTAGTGGCTATTAAAACAGAGTATCCTCTCTTAACATAAACCGAAAAAACTTATTTTCTGCCTCATATCCCACCCTACAACAGTTTACAGCAAAACCTCTGAGGTATTTTAGTTTCAGATGTTGTTCTTTTTGAAGAGGAATTCGTTGTTAGGACTCTAACATTTAAAAGATATTTCCAAGCCATTGATTCAGTGGATGATGATCATCTAATGTGTAAAATAACCTTGAAAACTAAAATCAGGCTTTGATGGCAGAGTTCTGTGACTGTCTTAGTATCATGCTACATCACTTAAGAGTCTGTTTCCAGACAGCTAGCTTACCCAGTCCCAAAGTAGGCTTTCAAACCACTGAGGTCTATGTAAGTTGTTAATTCTAATCGTTGGAAGAAATTGAGAAAACAGTAAATGGAAAATGATAACTTTAAGGTAACCTTTGACCCTCTGTGTGGCCATTGTGGGTATGGTTTGTAGTGTATTTCCTCCTGTTAAAACACCAAACCAAACCAGAAAACAACAAACCAACCTAGGGACTTTTCTGTCTAAAGATGAGTTTTAGTTGCTTGACCAACTGAGTCAACTGATTTTAAATTTTTCATTTTAAACATCCTTTAGAATTAACCCTTTCTGTCTGCCTTTGCTCCCTCACTCTCATGTAACCAGTGTTAAGGTTAGTTAAGTAACCGTTCGTGTTGTGTGTTTTTTACAGCTAGATATGGCAACTAAGTAATCTTTTCTGCATTCACCTTGAACGATTTATTTTGTACAGCAATGTGAAAAGTAGACGGTCACATACAGAAGTACAACTGCAACAGTAGCTCCACTGCTTTAGTGCAACTAGATTGGTCTGTTTAGCATTCTCTGATACCTGTGGTTGTGATACCACAGTGAGAGAAGTGGGAAAACTACAAGCTGACCTCCTATACTTGTGACTAACAGGTTTTTAGGATATACAAAGAGGGACACAGCATGCATATTTATGCATAACCTGTAGCCTACAAAGAGGAGAAATCAAAAGTTCCAAGTTCACAATTTATAAATACTTTAAAAAGTAAAAAATAGCTAAAAGAATAGTTATGTCACTCTTGGAGGTTTCTTCCTCTCTTCTGAAAGTACAAGCACAACATGAGAGAGGCGTTAGGAAAATGTTTTTAAGGGTGACAATCCTGTGACAAACATGGACTCCTCAGGAGATACTATACTTAAATACACTTTCTGAATCCCCTTGTGTGCCACAAAATAGTCCTCAAATCTCTTCAGAGAGCAGAGCTACTGAGATCCATATTGATGCCAACCCGTTCTTGGAGGGTAAAGAGCAGAAGAGTAGAATAAAGATTTCAAACTCTGTTCAGTTTTAGGGACAGACTGAGCAGTGCCAGTTGATGTCAGAAATCCTGCTGCGCACAGCCCATTTATTCAATAAAAACATACTAAATAAACTGAGTCATAGTCATTAAAATACACAACTAGAACGTTCTCGGTTTTTCTCTCTTCTTTACATAACTAATCCAGGTTTAAATGAAAACCAGAGGCTAGATTCTAATACTTACTGTGTTGTGAGTCTGAAGTAACTACGTTCACATCAGTGCAGTTACTTGATGCTGCATCTAGGTAAGTGAGATTAAAATCTGATTCTCAGCCCCTTCAGCAGGGTGTACTGTTTGTTTTATTTCTTGTTTTGGGAAAAAAAATAGAAGTTTGCATTCTAAGAATCTAACATCCGAGAAACCTTCATTAGCACTACAGAAACCGTCTCTCTAGTTGACCTGTAGTAGTTTTAAGAGTCTGCGGATACAACCATTGCATTTTATTAGTGTGTGTTTGATTTTTGCCCAGCGATAAAGCGAGGAACATAACCAAAGAACGCCAGCAGCTAAGTAGCTAGACTGCTACAGAGATTGCAAAACTGCTTCAATTCTTAGTTAGGTGAAAATATGCTTCTCCAAAACAACAGAAGATTCCACATATGACTTTTTTTGTACGATGGGCAATGGCTTCCAGAAGTTGGACCATTTGCAGGTAAGAAAGAATAGCTCTGTTCTTAGCTCTACAGGAGCCAAGTTATGGGCTTGATCTATCAAATTCAAATGGGCTTTATTTATATCACTCTAGCTCAGGTGTTCTGTGATGCTGGAAAATTCCCTTAAGCAAAGGTAGGCTGATAATTTAAGAACTTGTGTCTGGTAACTTGACCACTTAATTAGGGTTAGAAGCTGTTCTGCCCTAGTTCCTTTTGAGGTCAGTGAGGATTTGAATTGCCCCATGACCATTTCTAGCTACTAAACACCTAAAGAGTAAAAAGTAAGTGGTTTATGTAGGCATAGATGCCTAAAGCCAGATAGAATGACTCCTATATGCTTCAGTGTGCTGGTAAATGAATAAAACAAAAATATTTTGTGTATGGAGATTTTTGTGAGGCTTTCTTAAGATGGGGAGGAGAGCTACATATGACTGCAGTTCTTAATTGCTTCCAAAATAAAAATAACAAATTGTACTAGATAATGCCTTGAAAGCAATTGATCAAGGCCCCATCATCCTTATTATTAACAAAAAGTGAGAAATGAAATATCATTGATTTATTGCCATTGACTGTCTAAAACATCCAGTAGTGGGTATTGTAAGATTTTTTTGTCAGGAGACGTTACTAATGTAGTTTCTGATGTGGCTGTTCATCTGAAAAGTGCTTTATGCACTATCATAATATGGCACCCTTTGGCATTCTGGTATCAACCAACATGGTTTTCCTTTCCCTGCTGTAACTTGTTTAAGTGCTACTTCTCATTCACGGTTCTGCTGAGTGATGGGCTGAGCAACCAAAACTTCAAAGTCCGGGTCTGTGTCTTCAACATCCGGGCGCTTAAGTGGCTAACTACTGAACTTTGTTGTCTTTCTCTATAACTTACCATGCAGTAGGTACCACACTTCCAATTTTTTCCTTGGTGTCTCTTGGTCTTTGATGGAAATAGTTTTTGTTTCACCTGTGAGACTTAGTGCCAGTGTACTCATTCCTAATTTATGTCACATTTTGTAAACTAAAATTATAGAGAGGGGCAGCCTTGAATCTGTATTGTAAGCAAAATAACTATCAGATACCACACAGGCAAGTCCAGGTTTTCTCCAGATATCGCACTACTTAGTTATTCAGACTGTAGAAGTTTTGCATGTTGCCTAAGGCAGCCTGCAGACCGAGTGCATGATGTAACGCAACCATGAGAGCCAACGACTCTAAATTCTGTAGCTTTGCCTAATTATTCAGTCTATGTCATTGTGAATAGACTATTTCTGTTGAGGTGAGAAAGAAAAACAGCTTTCAGGGTAGGATTTCTGTTGGTTTCATAGGGAGTTGCGTGACTAAACACTAATTGAGGTTCTGAGGTTTAGTGCTCATTTCCCAACAAACGCCTTTTGAAATTTCAGCTTTGGAATTTAAAGCTTCTGTGCTGATTTTAAAAGCTCATCTGCATTTGTGAAACAGAAAAGTATGATTTTTTTTTTTTAATACTTTCCAGTTTCTGGCTACTCATCATAATTTTCTCTATACAGTCTTGTGCTCTCATTGGAAAAACTGATATTTGACATAAGCTTCATATTTGTATCCAGACCACTGCCTGGAAAGTAAAAAACTGAATCTGATAGTTTACTCTGAGCTGGTAAATTCAGTCCTAACGGTATGCAGTTGAGCTACCTCGAAGTCAGCTCAGACAAGAGAGATGGTCTGCAGTTTAGATGTACCCAGGATTGAGGCTTTCTTCTTTGCCACATCAGGAGTAAAATCATTGACAACAGAAGTATCTATGTATACTCCACGCTGTGATCCAGGAACTTTCTCAAAAGATGACACCTTGTTACGTTGTATGATTCAAAGTGGCAGCAGTGAAAACAAAAAATAGACTAACTAGAGCTTGAGACCTAAGTCCCTTTGTAGTTTTACTAGCAGTTATCTTTCTTGAGAAACAATATTACTAATCAATCATCTTATTATTTCAGACTTTAAATTTATTTTTTTCGAGTGATAGAAAAAGTTGAGATGAATGAACTGGACATTCATTTTTCAATTCACAGTACTTTTACTGTGGAATTGTGATATTATCCTGCTCAAAAGAGTCAGAAAGGGAGTTTGTTGTGAAACTATCCAGCAACTGGAAAATGTGTCCCCTGATTTCTTGTTGATGTGCATTTATCTATACCATTCCTTCTTGATGGTAGTAGAAGTTTGTAGAAAAACACATTTCTGGTGTGATTTAATTACTGTTGGTTGAATCATAAAGTATATGAAGAAGTATTTTCCTTAATCTAATATTCCCTTGGATTGAATATATTTCTCAGAGTACTTTAAGTATTGAGGAAGAGGGTATAAGGAATAAAGGGAGTATTGAGTGTACTCTGAAAGGGAGGAGAAATACATTTATTTTTTAATTCATGAAATGAAGGTATACCAATTTGTAGAGCAAAAACTGCTGAACTAGGTTTATTTTTATTATGTGTTTATCTTCGGAAGTTTTAAAACTTCCGAGGAAAATGTCAGTTTATGAAATTCAATTATGCAACCTTCAGACTTACTAAAACCTTACACTTTTCTACTTCCCACATGCTTTCTATATTTAAAAAGAGCCTTTTCTGCAGTATCTAGCCTTGACAGAGAGAATTGGGAAAGCAGTTTGCTTGCTTCCTACCTAATTTATGTTTTTCACTTTTTAAGCTAGTCTTCAGGACAGAACACCTCAACCGTAAGAATATTATACTGGTCACAGGGTTTTCTGCATGAGCAATTGCTTAGGAGTGTTTTGAGTCTAGGCTGTGCAGTTCATTACAATTCTAATGTCAGGTTGGTTTTAATGGTTCATTTTAAGACATTCTAACAGCAGTGATAAATAATGAGGGAGGAATCTCAGCAGATCCTGGTATAATTTGTAAGTGTTTCTATACACCCATTTTTTTCAGGTTTATAGTTGTTTTAGTTAACTTGTCTTGCAACACGGGTCTGTTCTTCGTCTTTGTTTTAACTCGTGTACTGACTTCATGTACCATGAAGTATAGAATATGTGAAGTGGATGGTACAATGCAAAGCACAAAGGCATGACTAATTATGACAGAGGGTGGCACATACTGGAGGACTTTGGACAGGTTTGAGGATTTTTACCTTTTATGCTTTGTGTTTCAAATGTGATTGCATCTTGTGAAAAGGTTCAATCTAGGATGTCTACATGTTGCTGAGTCACTGTAAAGAACATTTTTCTAGCATGATGCCAGTTACAAGAATTGGTTTTAGTTTTCTTGTTTCCAGAAAAGATCTTATAACTAATTGATATTTTTATATGTGTATACATTAAGTACAGACTTTGGCACAGTAAGTTTTACTTCCCCTTCAGAAAAGACCATTGCTGTCATAGGGCTATAATGTTGTATGTGACATAAATGTTGTCTATTTGAATTATTTTAATAGCTCTTTGAGAAAACACTGCTGCAGATTTTGTAGGGTTTTCCATTTTTATCTTCTTCTATATTCAAAATATACTTTCGTATTTTATTTTACATACCCGACTTGTTGTAAGTACACTTGGAGCAGCATACTTCAGCCTGGTACCTCACAGAATATTTGGAGAAGTTTACGGTCCTATTGAAGAAAATTGAAATCCCATCATTGACTACAAATGGGAGTAGGATACCATTCACTGAATAATTTTATTATTTTTTTTTAAGATGGAGGGAAATAATAACTAATTGCCAGTACAAGGTAGAATCTTGTCAGGAAATCTGAACTGTGATTAGCTGGTGTTTAGATCTGAACGCTCCTCATAATAAAAAATCTTTCCAATAATCACTCTCACACACATACATATATGTGTACACCCCTGATATTTAATATTCATGCCACCAGGAAATTTAGTGTGTTGAAGAATATCATCTGTCTGATTTTGCCCTCCTCTGAAAACATGGGTAGAAAATGTAGGCCTTTACAAAACATCAGCAGGTTATAAAAAGACCAGGCCATGGCAAGCCAAGGAGGGGATGGCTGGAAACTCCAAAGGACATCTTTGTTTTACTTTTAGTTGTTATGGTTCCCTTAGCATGTTTAAACCTGTACTGGGTGCTGGAGAGGAGGGTCACAGCAGGCCAGCTTGATGAATATGGAGCCTTTACTTAACCTAAAGGAAATACTGATAAGAAGGACATATATTAATCCTTCCCTTCTCCTTTAGAGCTGAAAATAAAAGGTAAAGAAATGTTGTACTGCACCTTCGTAATTGGTTAATGTCTTATTACTTGGCATTATCCTATGTCTTTAAGTCATATAACATTTTTATTTCCGAACCACTAAGCCTTCCAGTGTTTCTCAATGTAATTGAAAGTAAGATTAACAAGTGAGCCTATGGCAAGGGATCCTAGTATTCCCGTGGATTGTTGACTAAGACCAACATTTACAGTCAGGTAATACAAACTTTCTCCGTAGGATGCAATTCTTTTGATGTGACAACCTCTGCTTTTCCAGTAGCAACCTGAGCATTTCGAATGTCCTACATGATATATGTCAAAATTCTTTTCCAGCTTTGATATTATCTGGTATTTCAGGATCCCATTATCCATCTTGGTTGCTCTGGGCAGGGCAGAGGGTGCATAGGCTAGGATATTCCTATGGGAGGAAGTTGCTGTTCTGAGTCAGGGTCTACACAGCTTTTGACCAGTCTTATCTAAGGGCAGCTTACAGCAGCACCTAATGCCATTAGGCTCCAATTCACAGATGTTAAATCACTACATCATTGCATGAGTCAGACTGTAATTTGGGATGAATATTAGGTTCCCATCTGTTTCATTATGTAGTGTTTCATGTAATGTACCTCCCACTTTGAAGTCAATATAGTCCTTTTGTAACCAAACGCAAGTTTGTACTGTTTCCTATTAAATTTTAGGAGATGCCTCATCTCTCAATCTTTCTTTCACTGAAAGATCATATAAAGGATTTTCTTGTTTATTTTGTTTTCTTAAAAGAAAAATAAGCTTTTTGAATGTAGAGGAAAGTGAAACTGTTTTAAAGAGCTAACTAATACTGTAAAATCTCTGCTCAGATTGCAAACTTATCTCATTATGCTAAATTCAAAATAGATATGGAACAATAGCTAAAAGAGGCATGGAAAAACATATTATAGGCAGAGTGTTACCGTTTTCATTTTTCATTAACCTAACTCCTCCATTTCATTTTTAATAAACTGTATCTAAAATTATGCTGTGTTCAATTATACTCTTGAACTTTAGACTAATGCAAATCTAACATTTGTGATTGTATCAAATTAGCCCTGAAGACTGAGAAACTATTTTGTAATCTGTGCAGCATGGCCTATACTAAATGCTGATTTATTTATATATATATATAAAAGAATACATTTTATAAACTGAGAAGTGAACGTTTATAATGCATGAACAATATATTGTCACAGACTGTATATAATAATTAAAGTTTGTGCATACATGTTTATATGGAAAGGTACGTGGGCTTTAAATATTTAGAACTAATCTGGAATTATATCTTTCACCATTTCTGCCATTTTGTCCAGCTCATGATTTAGTTTCCTCCTCCTGTAGTAGGTCCGTGAGGTTTTTGTCCCATCGAGCATATTGATGTTTAACAACCACATCCTGCAAAGTTCTGTATGTGTGACTTGGCTCTAACAAGTAAAATCTGCATCAGCGAAACTTCTCCTGTATTACATATGCAAAGTAATGGACCTGAATGAAACCTTGAATCAGATTAGCTCGAAGTATGCTTAAAAACCTATTTATTTCATGGTACAAGGAGCTAAACGTGACTTTGTGGGTTTGCTGTGTAAATAATTATTAAGTTAGCTGTTCGAGAATCAAATACCTCACTGATTTCAACAAACCATTTTATTTAAAAGACTGACTAAGTACTACCTGATTTTGTTGCTGAAAGCTGTTATTACATGTAGTCAGATTATAGAACTATTAAAATCCCTTCAAAATTTTAAATGTTAATAGGTGATTGGGTGTTATTTTGTCTTCTGGGTTTTAGTTGTTTTTTCCCCCCACGGGGATTTCTAGTTTGCCTAATGTTCTGTTTGTTGGCATGAATTTTATCATTTAACACAATTTTAACGAGAGTAGTAGAGGAAGAAAATGGTGACTTTAAAATAAACTTAAAATATTTCAGGGTATACTTAGATAGGTGAAGTCAGCAGGAGTTTGTTTGTATCAAGGAGTGTGTCTAAGCTGCCTCTGAACCAGAGCAGTTAATGTTAAAAACTTGGAGGGAACAGTTTAGATCCTACCAGACCAGAAGATGTCAAAGATTAAGAAGGAGAACCTAAGAAAGTCTGGTGTGAGTAACTAGAGTATTCAGGCAGGTACCAGGGTAAATTTGGGAATGCTTGGTTCTATGCTACAACAGCAGAGTAATGTTCTGCAGAATAAGCAGCACAGATTCGTTGAGCACAACTCGCTTTGAACAAATTTAGTTTTGTCTTTTGATCAAAAAGACAGCAGAACGGATAAACAGGAAGAAGGAAATATGTTTTGAGTTAGGAAACTTACTGGAATTTCATAGAAAAAGTTGGATTTTCTAGTCTGCAGGCTGAATAAACCTCTCGTTCTCCTCAATCCAGTTCTACTCAGCAGTTTTCTTAACAAGTCAGTAATGTAATGAGGGACATGTGTGCAATCCTGCACTGGCAAGCTAAGAGGCCTTTTGGAGGACAGGAACAGAATACAAGGTGTTCTTAGGGTGGGGAAATTGCATGAAGTCAAGAAAATGAAACTAAGTACAGTACTGCTGTTAGGAAGCAGAGTTGGGTGGCTGCATGCAAAATGAAGAATCACAAGATAAACAGAAATCAGGGTTTGATTAATGGTTTAAATATGATGCCGTGGAGGAAAAAACCCAATACAGTCACTATGCATTAGTAGGGTTGCTCTAAGTAACTTAATAAAAGTATTTATATTATATATTTCTGTAGATTTAAGAAGAAATTGCCATGTGCAACTGTATGAATGCAGTAATACTCAGAACTAGAGGCCTTGGATGGAGTACTGTGCCCAGGTCTGAACACAGCTTTTGAGGGGAGTGGTTATAGGAACCATGTTTGCTTGATCTGGAAAACGGTAGGGAAATGTACGAATAGTCTCACAGTATGTTTAAGAAAAAGGCGCGGGGGAGCTTCCTTCAAAGATGACAGTAACGTTTTTGGTGCCCCTTGGAGCTGTGACAGGGAGTAATGGAGGAAAATAGGGAAAACGTCTGATTATAACAGTAGTGAAGCATTGCAAAAGGCAGTGATGCCCTTCATTTGGAACTGTATTAGACGAACATCTCTGAGGTGCTCAAAATATAATTAATGTTGTCTTGAGGCATGGACAAGGCTTCTTGACAGCCCTTCCCAGACCTACATTTCTGTGATTTTTTTTTTTTTTTTAATTGTCACAAGTATTTGAAGATCTAACATGACTGTATTACTGCATATCTGAAACCTTCCAATACGTTGACTAAAAATAGCTATGTATCCTTCTGCATTAGAATTGTAAGCAGAGTTTTCCTAGCCTGCAGCAACATAGACCAAAGCATTCTTCAGAAGCAGCAATATTAAACTACTATGTATAGCACACAAAGATGTATTAAAACAAATACAGTGTATCATTGTCTGTCTGGTCGAGGCATTGAAGAAAAAAGGGAATGCCCTAGGCAAGATAGCCCTTCTTCAGTCCCACTCAGTCCAAAAAAATACCAGAGGAGAAACTGCCTCTCGCACGTAAATACATTGAAACTTTTCTAAATGGAATCTTTATGCAGAGACATGAAATAAAAGCAGAGCCATAAAAAGGCTTTTCCAAGAGCAATCTCCTGAAAGTCACAGTATGTTAGGGAAATTTTTAAAAGTTTCTGAACCTGAGTTTAGGCCCCTGCATCCTTGGGTCTTAAAATTCATGACTTTTTTGGTGGAAAGAGGGAGGAGGAGGTATTTCTATAGCAAGCTCCCTTTTCACAAACCGCAACTGTCATCTGTGATTGTAATGCTTCAATCAGATTTCAAAATATCATCTGAACTGTCCATTGGTTTGCAGCCTGAGACACACTAATATATTAATTTAATAACGTAACTTAGGAAAGAGAGAACCCCCGTATTGTAGCAGACCCAAAATCAGTTAGTAGGGAGCATTTTGTACAGACACAAACTCTGTGTGGAAAAAACAGTTTTATTGCTGCTTTTTTCCATAGTGTTTGTCTCAAAAGTGCTGAAACCAGACAATACCAATAAAATAATCTTTGCAAAGCATTTCAATTGCACACAAAACAAGATCACCTTCTAAAACAGAACAACAACTTCCTATTAAGTCCTTATTCATATGGAAACAAATCTGGCTGCTAGCCAGAATGCCAGCATAAAGCCATGTTGCTATAAAGCCTATTTTAAGCTTGCAACCATTCAGAAAGGAGTTAGGCAGAGCCGAAGGATACTCATGGTATTCTGCTTCCCCTGTTTTAGGGTGAGTGTCCAGAATGACCTGCTCACTAAAATGTACACAAGTTCCCATGTGTGAAACAACTCAAATTCTTTTACATCATTGGTCACTTGGTGTTTGTGATATTTACCTCTGGTTTTATTGTTAAACACTTGAGTAGAAATGGAAGTGTATACTTCAGTTACATAATGTTGCTTCTTCATTGCAGTGGTTTGCTTTTAAAATAACACAAGTTTACTCACAAGTTTCTCCTGCATTCTCGTAGAATTGTGGTCGCTGCTGTTCTGACCCTACAGTTTCTATAACTTTAAGAAACATTTTCCTCTTAAACAACACATGATAGCCAAATGGCACTGTCATTTCCTTTAGACATTAATATTACCACTGGAAGAGGTTCATATATTCTAGTATTCTGGACAATTATGTTCAACACTAACAATTTGAAGTTTGAAGTTGGAGCCAAACTCCCCCGCAACTTCTGGAGGCTTATAATTGAATAAATCCTGGAAAAAGGTTTTTCAGGTGAAGAGTCTTTGTCTCAAGTGGCAAGAACCTGACAGTTAAAGATGATGGCCTGTTGAATTAGTGCTGGGAAATCTTCAAGAGACCAGAAAGTCTGACTTCCCTCCATCCCACCCAAGCTGACTGGCTAGAGGAGCTGAATGCCCAGAAGAGACAGTAAATGTGATAATCCAGAGCAGTCCTTCAGTAGCTTCTCTGACAAATACGCTGGGAAAAATTTATTACTCTTATTTCTGTGTATGGAATCAGAAGAGTGGGCACTGGGTTTCCAGTATCTTACTGTCTCAAAAGAATGCTGTTTATGCCTTCTTTCTCTAAACGTTAGGAATTGAGTCTTCTATCTGTAGTTGTGCCATAGTGATTGCAGTTAAGGTATAATTTGTGATGTATAAATATTTCTTAGCAGCTTTGGCATGAATTAAAAAACCTGCAAGCTGTGTTATTTGAAGAATCTTATGTAAATCAAAAATGTATCTGACTTTTTCCACATAGTCTTAAAAAAAAAAAAAGTTGTTTTGGTTTTTTGCTTGTTTTTAACTCAGTAAGCCTTACCTTACTTATACTCTTAGGCAATTTTGGTTACAGCAACACTATTATGCATTTAGATTTGATATACGGAAAGAACTTATTACAGAAATTTTTACTAGTTACTAGAATTAAGTGTTTAAAACAAAATGCAACTGAGTAATGAAAATAAACATGTGCAATTTATAGTGTCTAAATAGTTAAGTACAGGCAGTTGGAGTACTTGGAAAATTTAGTAAAGCTACTCTAAATTAAGACTACGGTGACCTGAGAAACTAGTAGGTTAATCCAAAGAACTGAGAACTCCAGGGCTTGGTGTTTGCATTTTGTTTGTGTGGATTTTTTGGGTGGTGTGGGTTTTTTGGTGTTTTTTTTGAGGGGCTTTTTTGTTGGTGTTTTTTTTTTCCCCATAGAAAAGGCTAACAATATTATACCCTGTGGAGTTTGGCTAATCAAAGACAAAGTATAGTACAGTAGTCAAACTTCAAGTAGCACTTGGCAAGCATAAGTACAGAAGTGCTTCAGCATTTGCTTTATTCCATTCTTCATGTAGAAAATGTCAAGTGCCACTTGAAATGGAGATAAAGTTTGAAACACCCAAACAACATTCAGTTTTCTCCTGACTGTAGATGAGCTGGTGGGGACTTACTGTATTTTGGATTCCAGACAAGACTATCTTCTAGACAGTGTCCACAAATTTATCTGAACTCCTTCATTTTGTCTTGTAGATGCTCTTTCAAGGATATTTTAGATTTTTACACTTACATTTCTTAAAGGAAACCAATGGTTGTAACCTCATGAATGAAAAATAATCCATGTATGGTAAAAAGATGGAGAATTGGTTTAAAAATAAACAATTTTAAATGTTTCTCAATTTCATCATACATTTTATCAAGATTTAAAGGAATATCATCTGTGGCCACACACTTCGTATTCATCAAGAGGTTTCTGGAGCTGTTTGGATGCATATGTTGGTGGTTGTAGTTACAAGTGGTTTGTGCTTCCTTGGGAGGATGTAGACAAGAACAGATCTGACCAGAAGCTGACAGTGCACTTGTACTGTTTTGCTGAAATTTGGTGCCTTCAGTAATCCAAACCCTGGAGACAAAAGGAAAAGTCTGGTGTAAGGAAGACTCGCCCTTGGCGGAGGACAGTCAGGCTAGAGAATATCTGAGCAAACTGGATTTACGTAAGTCCACGGGCCCTGATGGGGTGCCCCCATGACTGCTGGGGAAGCTGGCTGATGTCATTGCGAGACCTCTCTCAGTAACCTTGGGAGGTGCCTTTCAACCTTAAACAGTCCGATTCTGTGATGCTATCTGCAAGCAGAGTTTCAAGTAGAATACCTGTACTACTCAAGCAGAGGTCACAAAAACAAAAGGCTCCCACTTGAGACAGTTTATTTAACAGTCTGTTTTACTTAAATCAAGAGTAGGGAGCATGAGAACTTCTGGCAGCTCAAACATAATCCAGTGCAAAAGGTAGTGCTTTCAGTTTCTGGAAGAAACAAGAGCCTTTACAGATCTTTACCATTTACTATAGAGTACCTAATATGATCTTACCAATAGTTTTTGAATTTTGTTATTTCTGACTATCTAGAATAGCATGCTAACCTTTTCCTTAAGCGTACTGTGGCATACTGCAGATGGGAGGTAGCAATGTCTTTTCTCTTGCTTTTCCTATTTTAAGAAGTGAGACAAAATTAAATGCCATTTCTACCACATATCTCTCGAGCCAGTAATCTGCATCATACTGCTTTTCTCCCTCTTCTCCAATGCGTGTACAGATCTTGTACCTACAAGATGTAGCAAATGTAATGTGGACAAGTACACACCTCCCCAGCTTTACCTAGCATAAATGAACAGTTGCAATGAAGGCACAGAGTGGAGGAGTCAGCACAAGCTGTGCTACATCCCTCCCAGGCAGTGTACTTACTTGGGAGGCAGAGAATCCAGCCCATGTTGTCACATTTACTGTTGCTGTTTGCTGATCTTGTTAGCTAAGCTAATTAAATTATAGGTAGCACAATTACACTTGTTACAGTTTTACCGTTGGGCATGTCCATAGACCGATTTTCAGAAGTTAGTGAAACAGAAGCATTGTCTGCATTGACTTGCCTTGAACCTTCAGTTCCTGAGGGTCTGAGCTGCTGTTAGATTGTGAGTTTACAGACAGAAATTAGGGAGGAGAGTATGAAAATGAAAATGTGTGCCTATACATATATAAGAAGGAAGCCAGTACCATTAAGTATGGTGTGTCATATTTTGGTAGGGGCCAGCAAGTATATTCAGTGTCCTAACAAGCTAAATAAATAAGGCTGCCTTGTGCTAACTCTAGCAGGGGCAAATACGGATCTGAGGGATTCGGAGTTAGCAGCATCAATAGGAAAATTCATGCTGCTACTCTAAGGCTGACTTCTTGAGGGCTGCTTTGTCTCTAACGTGGCACACATTAGGGAATACGGATGCTTCTGTGTTTGTTAGATGACTACAGTGTTTTAATTTGTTTGCATTTATAATTATAACTGCTGTTCGTTAGTATTTCTCTGAAGGCTTGCAAAATTAGCAGTCTTCCTATGCATTTCTGCTAGAAAAAAAGCATACTGTTGAGGTTTGCTCTACTTACTTTACAGAACTCGGACAGAATCAGATTAATTTGCAACTCTTCATTTTCCACTTGTGTTTTGGCTCATATTTTCTTAATTTGGGATGATAATGAGTGTATATCAATAAGAATATGCAATATTCTACACCTTCTTGTTTCTTAGTCTTTGGACTGTTGATCAACAGATTTTTTTCATTGTGCAGAGAACTTCATTTTGTTACATTAACTTTGCTAGAAAATAGGATGGGTTGTGAGAAAGAATAAATTGTCAGGGCTTAAAAAACAAAAATGAATTTTCAGAAGAGGCCTCTATAAAGCTCTTGATTATATGTGTGTTTATCTAAGCTAATGTAATCCATTTTTTCATCAATGTAGATAAACTGGTTCAAATCTACTACATTGATACTTTTTAGATTGCTTTGACTCATGTAAGTCAATTTTGTTTAATTCATTGATTGAAGCAGAAGTACTTTGACAAGAAGTGAAATCAGTGGAGAAGTTTAGAACCAGAAGGAACAAAATTTTTAACAAAGAAGGTGTCAAAGGTGAAAATAGTGGGCTCTAGGCCATTAGTGCTGTGGCTTCTAGAGAGGCAGAGAATGTATGTCTCTCTTTCAAGTGTAGGAAGCAAGATCAGAGTCAGGCTACCTCAGAGGTGGACTACAGAGCCCTGATGTGAAAAAGATTTACTGATCCAAAGAAGCTGGTACGTTTTGGGTTTTTTCTTACCTCTGCATGTAAAAAATAACATGTCATGACTTTTGCTGTCAAGTGCTTACATTCTCCAGACTGTATCCTACCACGTGCCTTGCATCATGTTTACCAAATTGTCCCTGTAATTTATCAGTGCTTCAGAGTAGAGGTTTGTCAGCTGTTTGATCCAGTCCTCCTGCTACAAACCACTGTGATAACATTTGCTGTTATTCATAACAGTAAACAATAGATTTGTGGAAATTAAGAAGTTAGAAGAAGGAGCCACAGCAAGGAGAGAACTTGATTTAATAAATGAGCAACGACAGAACCGAAATAGATCAGACTGGCTCAAAGGTTCAAAACATTTCTTTCCCCTAAGGCAGTAATTTGTCAGTAAGGAAAACAAGTAAAATCAAATAAACTGGCACCAGAGTAGAATAGAAACAACAACCATCCGTGATGCTAGTAACACAGAAAAGTCAGCAACAAAGGAAGAGATGAGATAATAAAAAGAAGCAGAGAAAGAGATGATGAATGCTACCAGCTCATGCTGCACTGTCTCTGCTTGTCAAATTTACTATGTGCACGTGGCCCTGGAGCACTGAGACACTGGTATTGGTATTCTCAGTGCACACACTCATACACGTGCGTGTTTTCTGAAAGCTGTGTAGGGTCAGAAGGAGGATGTCAGAAATGGGAAGGACACCAGAGAAAATGGGGAGAGAGAAAGTGTAGCTTGAGAGTAGCTGTCCTCTCTGTAGCTGGATTCAGTTCCATTGCTCACAAGGAAGAAACAGATTGATCTTCCCAGAAACGCTCCCTGGCAGACTTGGATGAGTTTGTAAGACACAGTAGGCTTTTGTCAGCAGTGATGAGATCTTTCAGAGAGGCTGGTGATTAGGATAACAAGATTGCTGTTGTTCAGAGTTAGCTGTCAAAATTCTAGAATTACATGGGAAAAATTAATAAGAATTATTGTTTTTACTTTCACAGATGCTAAATCTGTCAACCAAGACACAAGCAAATGAACTGTCAATATGTTATCACTGTTTTCTCTGGGAGTAAAGCCATGTGATACAGAATCACAAGTAATTAAGGAAAATGCACGTCAGTGAAGGGAGAAATAGAAACACATCTTAGGATAAGAGGCAGAAGGAAAATCCAGTGAGGAACAACTTCCTTATCCCAATATAAGGTTTAGATTTAATGCTTTCTATCAGAGTCTCTAACAGTTCTGATTTTTAGTACCAATTGGCAAAATCTTTGGCAAGTTGCAGGATATGAAGACGCCACTGAAAGAGGAGGACCCAGACTCCTTGGTCACAGATCTTACATTGGTAGTGACAGACACTTAAACCCGTCCTTCTTGTCCTTTCATTGCCAGTGCCTTATCATCTGCACTCTACGTTGTTATGTAACTGTTGTCACTCCCGTACCTCAGTTATTTCCACAGCTATGTTTTCCATGGAATTTTTCTCCTCTCTGGTAGATTTCCGGTCAGGTACCCGTCATTGTGGAAAGGGACATCCCAACTTTGGAAAAGTGTGTGCCTGAAAGGATGTGGAATTGATTGCTTTTGGCAGTGCTGTAGCCACTTTTAAGTTCTAATTTATACCAGACAGACATAGAATGCCATCTGGTCATGCCAGAGCAATTTGAAAGGAAGCACAGAAATACACATTTGAGTTGGCCATCTGTCCTCATGTCTCTAACATCATAGAGGGAGGTGTTGGCATGTCTGAGACCAGTAGCTGAGGCTTTGTTGTTTTTCTCGGAGCGTGGGGAAGTAGGATCTGGTACAGCCCTTGGGAAGTAGAGGTCCTTGGAGTTTTTCAAACTTGATTGTGTAATGTAAAATGGAAAGAATGCAAACTGATGTCTGCATCCTTGGCTTCTCACTCATTCACTTACATTTCCTGGCAAGAGTGTGAGTGTAGGTGTATATGTGTGAGGTGTGGGTGTAGGTATATCCAGTTCTGAAATCACTTTGCGAAATACTTGCCTTCTCACTTTAGGCAAGGAAGTAACACAGTATTAACAGGTTTCTGCTGTTGGTTGTTTGGGGGTTTTGGGGAGGGAGTTAGAGAGTTGGATTTTTTGTGGTTTTGTTTTAAGACTGGTGACTTTCTGTGAATCCACTGGAAATAATCAAGTAAAAAGAAACCTTGGCTGCTTACTTCAGAGCTTTGGTGCTCACACACCATACCAAGCACTTAGGGGAAGTGGTTAGAAGTTTGATGAGGAAGCTTCTCAACTTGCAGCTGGGACCATGTGAATTGCCCAAACATAGATGAATAGATGAATTCTTTAAAAAAGATAAGCTAGTAATTATATGAAGACTGTTACATTGTTACTAAACTTTCTTAAGCACTTTGTCAGTTGAAGTTACAGACCTATTGACTGATTACTGGAAGTTAAAGGTGAGAAGGCTGGTTTTATAAACTACTAACAATTTCTGCAGTCCAGTGGGGGAGGTGGATATCTTTGGTATTCTGAGGGGTTTTTTGAGTTTGTGTTTTGATGTGTGGTTTTTTAATGGCAAACATGGGAGTCTAGAAATCTGAGGCTAATACTAAAAGATATAAAGCCTGTGAGGTAGTAGCAAATGTTATGGAAAATGGGGCAGATAATGGTAATTAACCTTTTTTCTGACATCTCTTTTCATAAATGTTATTGACACCCTACTTGATTCAAATGGGTGTTAATAATCCATTAATATTAATTTCTGTGATGTATCCCTTTCATTCTTTGGCTTGGTTCTTTTTAAAAATGAAATTATGTTCCTATTGGGTGAAGTGTCCTAGGATAAAGATCATAGAATCATTAAGGTTGGAAGAGACCTCCAGGATCATCTACTCCAACCACCAAGATGTATTTCGTTTGTAGACAGAAAATTGAAGTTACATTTTCCAGTTGAAGGAAACTACCACTCAACATCCCTAGGCTCTCAGGTAGCAGTATTATACTAAAAAAGAAGGCCAGGCTCCACAAAGTAAATATATTAAGTAGATTCCTTCCACTTGAAAAGTGGTATTTTGTCTTCTCTTGTAACCCCCATTCGTGCAAATTAATGCAAATGCAAGTTACAGGTTAAAAGAGGATGGCTTTCTAGAGTTCTCATAGAGATGGAATAATTTGTGTGTTGAGCTCCAGTTTACTGTCCATGATTTTGGGCATTCTGGTTTTGGTTGCTGCAGATGCATTAAATGTAGCATTGCTGGACAGAAACAAAGAGTGGGAATCCCTATACATGTGGACAACAAACCACATGGCTGTACCATCTATAACTGAAAGTAGAATTTCTACCTGAAACTTCCCTCAAAGGGAAGGAAGTGTCACTTTTAAAGAAAAAAATTGAATAAAAGGTAACAAAAACAGTTAGTGAAGTACTGAATTGTTGGAGTTTGCTAGTTGAGCACAAAAGGCTGGGATATATTGTAGCAGAGTTACAAAATTAATCCATTTCTCTTGCTACATGAGAAGGGCAGAACTGTTATTTGTTATTCGTTATCCTGTTAATTGTATCTATCACTGAACGAGTCCTTGAGTCACAGATACTGGAGACTGAAAGAGTATGCTGAAGAACCATCGTTGCACTCTTTCCCTGTTGTTTTATGCTTCTTTGGGCATCAGCTCATCACTGATGGGAATGTGGCACTGAGCCTGGTGGAGCTTTGTGCTGACCTAGAATGGCAGTTCTTATTTACATTTCTGATACAGGGGAAAACCTGTGTTCAGAGGTTTAAACTTGTGCTTTAATGTCTTCTAAAGTTTCCGGTCTTGCAGTAGAAGATAGAATCCCATTCCCACAGGATGCATTAAGTATGCTGAAGTCTTATCTGGTGTTAGAAGTCCAGCAGGAGCTCCTCATATGACTTCCGTGTTTCCAGCAGTCAGCAACTAGACCATGAAAACTGATCGCACCTCTGACAACAAGAACTGTTTAATTTGTGTGCAGGTTCATTCTAATCAGAGACATTAAGATAGTGAATGAGTTTTGCTCATGAGCAGGTTTTGGAAGTTAATACTCCAACAATATCTCTTTGCGATCTAATTCCTTGCACATTGCTGCACATGCACAACTACAGACATGGCTGCCACCACTTTCTGATTCCAAATAACATGACCACTCTATATGTGTTAGCTCTGCTGGTAGCATACCTAGCAAAATGAGCTTGGTAATGGGTCTGTGGTTATGGATGCTTCAATACGCATTCAGTCAACTGTTAACAGCAGATATGTACCTGGGCAGTTTTGTGTCCGCTGACAGTACCTGATAACACACATTTACATGTGTGTTGCATCTAAACAGTCTCAGGTAGAGTTTCTCCAAAAGGTTTTCCGAGCTTGGTGTTTTTAACAGCTAATGCTTCCTTAGATCTTATTTGGTGCTGCATCAGCAAAGTAAATGTGAGTTTTATGAGTGACTTGGGAGCTGAATCGAACCCGTGGAGAATTTAATCCTGGTAATATTCATCTTGATGTATGGATCCACTAAATACCACTTTTTTAATGAATTAGAATGCCTTAAACACTTTCCCTTAACTCTGAATTACAGCTCTCTTATTTAACAGGGAGAAAATGTGGTACATGTTTCTGTGATGGGAGTCTGGGAGAAGGCAAAGGAGGGGGACACCACATTTTAACGCAAGCGCCTCTTTGATTTTTGCCTATATACAGAAAGTAGAAATACACAGAAAGAAAATAAATGGTGAGACAGAAAATTCTGAACACTGTACTCATGGAGAGCAGGAGACCGTCCTTGCCTTTTAGAAAGCGAACCTTGGGAAATGCAAAGTACGGATCACAGCAGTTGTTCCTAGTGTGCTGTTTGGTATGCAGTGAATCCAGCGAGCAAGGCCCTGAGCAGCAATCTTTGGAATCTATTACATTTGTTCCGCAAAGTCACTCTAAACCTATTTAATCTCCTTCATCACTGCTTCTGACATCCACATCTTATGCACTGAGTAGACAACTGAAGAAAGAGATTTATAAGACAGCTCTCTCAATTGATTCTTAGAAGGCCAGTTTTTACACTTTAGGAAGGGCAGTGTTTCATTTTACTTTATATTTTACTTTACTTTCTTCTGTCTTCTTCCATACTGGATAACATTACTACTGAACCAGCAATACTTTTTGGTTTTATTAACTAAAAATTAAGTGGTGATTATCAGTGCCAGCTTCTCAGGGATTTCCCTGCACAGCAACATAGTCCCCCTTCTCCACGTGGAACATGGAAACGCTGGGAGGAGTGAAATGGTGAGGGACTGTGGCTTTTGTGTATATTCAAAGGCTTTTTTGAACCAGGCATTTAATAGCAGATTGGTCTTTTTTTTCAAAGTTCTTTGAGGGCATGGAGGGCACTGAAGCTGTGGCAGAAATCCTGAATGCTGCAGAAGCAGCAGCTTGTTTCACACACTAGTGCTGGCATTAGTAAATAGGTATTGGCAGGGTGACTGAGGGAGGAACTCTGGACTGGGAAGTAAATAAGCTGTTTTCTGTTTCTGTGTTTTATTTTCTCTTTCTTAAAAGGCCAGTGCTAAGGAAAGGGAGACAGAGAACATAGTGAACTTGCTGTGGAATTTTTGAAAGCATTGAGTATTGATCTGACGCATTGAAGTTACTATAAAAACCTACCTGAAGTCAAGAGGGAACAGTTAATCCAATGTTTTGTATTTTAAGAAGCCCTACAACTAGAGAATAGACTTCTACCACGTAAGCAAAACTCAGATCATCAGATTCCAAGCAGCAATAGTGATTTGCCCCCTATTAAGGTGTGAGCTGAATTTGCAGGAAAAATTATTGTCGCATCAAATTACAAACCTGCTGTTGCAGCAGCAGCAAAGGTCCGTCTGTCCCTACTGTTACACTGGCATTGCTGGGAGAAGTCTCCATGGCATGCTATGACCTCGCTGCTTCGCACATGGGAATGACTGTTCTCTGGAGGCAGATGGAAGCTGGTAGCAGTACTGGTAGAGGACTAGGTGTCTCTTTCCTCAAGACTTTTAACAGTTGAGGTTGAATGTACAGGAAACTAATAGTCTAAAAATATTATTGGAAAGCTAAGTAAAATTAACCTGAAACATAAGGGGATTTGGAAGAAATTTCCTGGAGAAATAAAATTATGCTGAGCTCTTGCTAGTAAGTGCTGCTAATGTAATAGTTCAAGCCACTTAGACTCAATTCTTGTACTTAATTGTATATTGCTGTAGAAAGCAGTATTTCATCAGTTTAATAATAATTATAAATTATAAAGTTGCTCTAAAATCATATTTTATTTCAAAAGTAAATGATATTTGGGCTTCTTCAGCTGATATTGCATGCTAATCTGGCGAGCAAGGAGTTCAGTAGATACATTCTGTTAACCAGTAATTCCCGGTTGGCTTTTCTTACTAACCACCTGACTTTTTAACATGCATGCTCCACAATACAAAAATAGCAATGTGTCTCTGGAAAGATCTGGGAGAGGTCAAATAGCATCTCTATCACAGGCTTTGTGGACCTATAATTAAATACACTTCTGAAATATGGCATAATGTGCAAAAACTTGCCTGATTGCTGTTCTATGGAATTCCTTCTCAACAGAGAGCTATTAGTATTTTGGAGATTTGACTGTAACAAATGAAATACCATCTGCTAAAGGAATTGTGGCAATACTGCCGTCTTCAATGCATCCCTTCTGGTTATTGTGGGCAAAATAGAATGAATATTCAGAGAAAACAATGAGACAAGAACTAGTGTAATCTTTATTGTTTATACCACTGGTCACAGTGGTAGGCTCCGTATAGGTTTGGGGACCCCTCATGTTAAGTAATGTATAAATTTGGTGTTGCCAGGTTGAGTTGAATTAATAGCAGAAAAATTATGTGACCTCATCGAGGCAATTAAGGTTGCAATAGTTGCATTTCTTTTCAAATATGTTCGTTTTTTATTTTTATCATATGAAAGAAATGGACAGAGGGATGAGAAATGCAGAAGAGGATGAATGACAACTGAGAATTTGTGAAAAAGGAAGGATGGTAAAGTGGGTTACTGTCACAGCGAAGATGCTATGAGGAAAGAAGCCAGAAAGCAGAATAGATACTGCACTGTGAATGGTGCTAAGGAGTTTGAAGTAAATTAAGCAATAGTGTCATTTCTGCTGCAAGCTCTGGGTAGTACCTGCCATGCTGGCCCTGGAGATCTGTTACAGTTCTGAGATCCTAGAACCAGACACTACAAGAGAAGATGGAATTACAAGCAGCTGAGGAAGTGCACAAGAATACAAATTATAAAGATGAAGCTTTAGCGCTCTGAGAACAGTGAACATCTATCTGCTAGATGCATTGCTAGCTCTGGTGCTGCTCTGTCATTTTTTTAGCACTGTTTTCATTTAGGACAGTCTTGTTTGCCCTCACTCATCACGCAAAGGAGGGAGGCTGATGGGAATTGTATCTTCAGAGGGATGTTTCCTCTGGTGGAATGAAATCTGAAGGCCCATGCAAGTCCCAGCTGATCTCTGTTAGTTTTGTTTATGCTATTGTTGCAGTCAGTAAACTAAAAAAAAAGTCTTTCACTGACTAGCTGTTTTTCTGTGGAACAACACACTCAGTGAATTATTTCTATCCCATAAGTTTATTTAATGAAAAATTTTAAAAGCCCTTCCTTCTTTCATTCCTGCCCCCCCACACCCCCCAAGAACCAAAAAGGATAGTAATGCAGGGAATGGTAACAAATTATAAAGGTGGATACATAAAATATTGCTTTCCTTTTCTGGAGTACTCTAAAATTAATGCTTTTAACGTGAAAATAAACACCATACCCTGCAGAGTTTTCTGCATGAATAAGGGAATGCAGTGCTTTCTTTAAACAGCTACAGTGTTGCTGTGTACCTGAGAGCTGTGCTTTCTTCACTTCCAGTCTCTCAGGTTCTGTCACCATCACTGTATTGAAGATGCTGAGTCAGCCTTCTCTTTTCCTGCTCAGGGAACAAGTGTTTTGACTCTATCCTCAGCTTTCCCAGGAAGGAGTTGAATCTTACACTGTTTTTCCAATTAAAGAATCTACTGAGCATGGTGGAGTTTTAAGAGGTGTTTTTTGTGTATGCTATGATCATTTTCCACAAAGAGGACTGGGTGTTATTCACTGGTGTTTGCACTTCTGCTTGATAGCTGCAAAAACGACTTTAGAGGTTTGTAATCAAATGCATGTTGAGAGAGAGAGAGAGAGACAAGTTCAGAAGAATACTGGCTCATACCCACTTGTACTATTCAAGGAGTTCAATCTTGGCCAAAAAAAAGAGTGCCTTTGTAATAGAATACTTTCTGTCAGGCTTTGACTTGTGTCATATGATTTTACCTCAGCACAAAATAAAAATGAAATAAGCCAACATAGATACAGGTATGAATACTAACATTGCAAGGCATCTAAGCTAAAGGTATTTGAGCTATTTTTTTTAATACATGAATATATGAATGTAATCAGTTCACCTGATTTAATCATTCCCTTTTTGCTGCAAGGGAAAATAAATTTGTAGCGTACAATAGGTCAAGGATCTGTTAGAGAGCAGAATGTGCAGTTTGTAAATCTGTACAAACATGCAGGGAGCACAGCTACAGCTGTAAACTGCAATAGAGGGTCAAAATTCTCCTTGCGGATAACATTTTAATAAATTGTGACTTTTCAGAAGATGGGGCTGTTAGATTAGGCTACATTAATTCCTATGTGCTTCAACTTGTTTGGGAAAGACAACTGTATTCAACCAGTTGACACAATTTAGGAGGCCGCTATTCTAGTCTGCTCAGCTGACGTCATCACACTGCTCAGTCCCATAGAGAAAAATAAACAACAGTTTTATTAAACTCAGGGATTAAGATGGCAAAGTCACACCCCTAAAAGTTGAAGCACAGAATCAGTTTTGAACTTCGGAACTTAATCTGGCACTTCTATGTGTAAAATCTACCAAACCCTTATTTGTATCTCCCTATATCAATATATACACGTATTGTCTTTATGGTCCTTCTTTCAGGCAGTCCACAGAGCAGACAGCTACCAATGAGCAGCGATTGAATAACCTTTTAGTGTTGAGTGTCAGGTACACAGTTCTGTTTACTAGACAACATCCTAATATCACACTTGATTACAGATTTATTACTATTCTCCTGGGCTTTCCATGGAGTTCATTATCGTAACATCTGAGTGTTTCACAAATGTTAACGGGTTTATCTTCACAACTCATTCTGAGTGGTGGTATTATTATAGACTCCTCTGAGAATTTCCTTGCCAGTCTTTAATTTTTCCACTGAATATTTGCAAATGGCAGCTTCAGACACTGAAATACAAAATTGGGCAAATATTTCTTAGATGTCAATAAGTGTCATCCTAATTCCTGAATGTTACCTTTGCCAGTAATCAGGCAGTCCAGTTTGTTTCAAAAGTACAAATGCTAGAAAGCTCATCAACTGAGCACTTAGGTTTGTTTTTAATTGTTCAACTTTTGCATTTTCTCTGGTTTTGTTCTTGGAAAAAGCTCAGTTGTGGTTTTTTTTTTTTTTTTGTAACTTTCTAAACCAGTTTTTCCCACGGACTGTAGCCCAAGCTGTTTAAAGCCTGCAAAATGTTAAGCAAATGATAATGGGATTTTAAAAAAAGCGTGCCAAAGAGAACTGACCATAAATGATACTGCTTATAAACATCAGGCAGCTCAGTAGCTTGAATTTGTTATAGCCCAATTGTTAAATCATGACCTATTAATATGATGTGAAATATGTCAAAGCTCTATTAGGACATTATGTATTAATTCTAATAAACGTTTTTAAGCCAACTGCCCAGTGTTAAGTCAGAGATTTTAATTACTTGAAGAGTTTCTCTAGGATCTTGGCAAGAGCCCATTCTGTTTCCATCAGCCCTCCCATTGCTCTTGTTGGATGTGCTGACATCTGGTCTCCAAAGGCTACTTCCTTTCTCTCTGTACTGCAAGTAGGTCATCTCATCGCAGCAATGTGGGAAGCAAAAGGTAGAAAAGACAGAAAAGGAAAGAAAAGTAGCGAAGAAACTGGAAGAAGTTTGTTCAGATTCATAGAACTGACATAATCTGTCAATAGGAAATCCAAAAGTAACTGTCTTGAAGAACCAGGTTATAACCTAGACTTTTAAAAAGCTACACACTCCACAGCAAGAGCAAAATCTTTGTAAGAACAAAGTAGGAAATTATGTATGAAGGACTAAATTATTTCCATGCTGATGAATCCTTTCTCATGTATGGAGTGGAGAACTTACTTTAAAAGATACAAATTGCTGGTGTACTATGTGGATGAACTGCAAGGACTAATTTTAAAGATTTTAAAGGATGCCTTGAAAGCACATATTCTACATGCAGTTTTATATGTCTTTGCACTTAGTTGCTGAAGTGAAATGTAATTCCCCTTAGATGTCACCCTGGAGGTGCTGAAATGGCTGTGAAAATCCCTAGGCACCAGTTAGCAGAATTAATGCATGTAAAAGGTAACATATCATGACATTACATGATGGCAGTCAGCTAGCCTCAGCTTTTTGTGTTGTAAAGCTCTCTACATATCCTTCTATTTGGAGCATGTTTGTTTCTGCTTGAGTGAGTTCTCCTTTTATGAGCTAGTATTATATTTTCAGAAGCTGTCCTAAAATATCAAACTCATAATTGTGTCTCCCTTGTATGTATTGCCTTTGGAAATGCTGATGACCTTTGGGGGCAGAGCTTAAATGTAATTTTTATGAGTGTGCAACAGTTTTATGGGGTTTTAATTGAGTCTGGAGAGGTGAGACATTTCATGGATACTTTCCTGATACTTTCACATTTACTGATAAAATTCCTCTGTTCTTCATTGAATCATCACTGTTTTCTCATTGCAACATTCAGTGGGATATTGCAATCTTAATCAAACAAGCCCGAATACTTGTTACATTTAATTTCTAGTAATAGTGTGTATGATGTTACATTTAAAAAAAAAATCATTACAGTGGCAACTTCTTCCTGATTTAAAATTCTTATAAATTAAAAACTCTTTGTGTAACAAAAAGATTCAAATGATCCGTGTGCAAAAATTTCACCTGCCTAAAGGAGAGAGGAGGTGATTTAGAGGTGTTGGTGTTTCCACCCATTGTTGTCCCAAATAGTGTAAATAATCGAGTGGCTGTTATGCCTAAGACACACACACACACACCCCGTGCGCTATTCAGTGTAGAGGTACCTAGGGTTCTCTGAGTCATAGAACAGTTTGGGTTGGAAGGGATGCTAAAGCCCATCTAGTTCCAACCTCCTGTGATGGACAGGGACACCCTCCACCAGACCAGGTTGCCCAAAGCCCCATCCAACCTGGCCTTGAACACTGCCAGGGATGGGGCCTCCACAGCTTCTCTGGGCACCCTGTGCCAGGGTCTCATCACTCATAGTGAAGAAATTTTTTTCCCTTACAACTAATACAAGTCTTCCTTCTTCCAGTTTAAAACCATTACCTCAAGTCCTATCACTACATGCCCTTGTAAAAATGTGTCTTAATAGCTGGGAGGTAGGTCTCTGGACACAAGTGATTGGGACAACTATTCATATGTCCTTGAAATTAGTATAAAATAGTCAGAAGTGACAGAAAATAGTCTTGACAAATGTAGGATAAGTTTGAATGCAAGTCACTGATCAACTACAGCATTGTAGTCTAGCTCTGTAAAACTCTGGACATTTTTACTGATACTGCAATTACAGAAACAATGCTAATTAGCATTCTTAGAACTCCAGGTTACTGCTAGTTTAACAGAATAATAATGTTACAGATAGGGAACAGAAATTATATTTAGTTGTGGGGTCTCAGAAGAAAATCCATACTTGTAAAATCTCCTGGAGTATAGGGAAGTGCAGAGACTTCAAAGTCAATAAAATCTGATATGCAGATGCTGTTATTAATTTGGCATTCTGCTTATTGAGTTTTCATCAAGCCATGACACAAAGGAAGTCCTTTTAATCTCTGCTGCTTCTGGGCTCTGCTGTGAGGTTTGTGCAACATGCTTCCATCACAATATTTTAAATTATTCTTATTTAATTTTTTGCTTGATTTTATTACCAACCACTATCAAATCAAAGAGGTGTAAGATCTCAGGTTTTGGAACAAGATTGCTTGAATTGATAGAAATCTTGTCTAGCTCTTTTCCTTGATCAGATGTTTTGTTCTTTTGAACACTGCTGCATTCAGGCATGAGAATATACCAGTTTTAATTCCTCCACAAAGCAAAATCCTTATTGAGTATTTTAATTCAAAAAGAGTCCTGATAACACTTAAATAATGCTTGTGCCAAAGTAGAATTTAAATGACAAGTTAATTAAAAAATGTGTTTAAAAAGATACTTAGGTGATTCTAAGTTCTGATCTTCACAGCTTCTTATAAGCCACTGAAGCACACCAGCATCTAAATGTCCTCAGTGAGACAGTGTAATCTTTCACACTATCTAAAATGCTGCTTCTGCTTTTGACCACCTGATGCTTTCCACATAAAATGCTTCATGTTTTGAGGAATATATAGTAAACAGCAAAGCTGTAGGTCTCAGTGAGCAGATGCCCAGCCTGCCAGCATAATTTCAGGCAGCTGAATATTGGATAATACACATTGACCATGAGGGAGAAAACCAAGGACAAGGAGGGGATTTAGAGGAATAGCTTAGCTAGGAAATTGCCATGACTGCTTATGGATCTTCTAAGATCTCTTCAAATCTGGAATCAATAGATGTCAATACCATTTCATTCACGAAGAGAATTCTCTGAATATGCTGGAAGTTCCAGTTGTTTCCAACTAGCTGCCAACACGTTCAAGCCAGCCCCTGGCAGCTTGAACAGCACAGTGACAATTTACAATACAACATCTGCAGCCCACTGATGTTGGGAAGCAAAGCAAAGTTTCTTGTACTGAATGTCAATTTAAGAGGCATTGCACAGAATGTGTAATAGTTGTTTCTGAAGGAGATTTCTCTAAATTGTTTTAAATAGGAGGAAAAACTGAATAAATATTCTGCTGCGAGGAAAAAAAAAAAAAAAAAAAGGGTTTCTCTTAATTCTTCAGATTTTTTTCCCAAAATCCACTATGCTATGACATAAGCTATTGAGTCTGTCTGGATTCAGCACAACTTATTCTACCCAGGTTCTGCTCTTTACTTCAGAAAATAAGCATTTAAATTATTTGGGACTCTGCACTTATGTATATACTCTACTTGTATTATCAGTCCTTTCCCTCTCCCTTTCTTCCCTTCAGCAAGCTTCCTCCGAGTGGACTGTAAGCTCTTCACGTATAGTTTGCACAGCCCTGATTCTGACTGGTGCTGTTCAGGGCTAGCACGGTTGCAAGTAAATGACTGCTGCTAAATACCTGAACTACTTTTGCTTGCTGCAGTTTGCAGATCTCAGAGATAAAACATGCAGCTTTCTATGGAGCTACAACTACAGTAAGCCAAATAGATTTTTGAGTTCTTAGCTTTAGTAGCTTTTATATCAGTAATGGCAATTACTGTCTCAAAAATAGCAATGTTGCAACCTCAGCTTTTGTGCCTACCAGTTTAAGAAAACACTTATTTTTCTGTGTTTTTGTTTTGTTTTTAGATAAATGGCAGTTTTCATCCCCTGCATCTTAGACATATTTACAAACATGAGTTATTAAACTTCACAGCACCTGAGGAGGTAAGCAAGTTTTTCTGTTTTACTGGTTAATTCTCTCATGACTGAAGCAGCTGATGTCCTGATGGGTACTGTGTTTCATCTTAACTCTATTGCTTCTTTCTCAGTGTATTGTTTAGTTCCGAGTCAGCGCTCTATCGGCAGTTGTTTTTTCCAGAGCCGTCAGCAAATACATGTACCCCATTAGGCCTGAGATATTTAAAAATACAGACAGCTTTGGTAATGGTTTAGAATTTTTTCCTGTGAGTTAACGGTTTAATTCAAATTTCATTTGAGATTTGCAAAGCTTTGCTGATGGAAGAAGATAATAGCCAATTATTCAAATGAGTTTTAGCAACTTCTTTTAGTGCAGAAATCCTGCTAAGCAGGCCCCTAGTGCATTTATCTCAAGTGGCGTATTTTCAGATTTTTCACACCGTTCAATTGTCGCTGAGTTGATTGCGTAAATAGCCCATCCTAACATCTATCTATTCAACCAATATTTTGAAATCCTCCTTCTTGGTCTGTACTAAGCACTTTCTGCTTTAAAAATGTGGTTTAAATTTCAGCAGCTTGTGTAAATTCCAGCCTTATTTTTATGCAAAATAAGTCAAGTGCAAGTAGATAAATGATGATAGAAGGCAAGTTTTAATTTTTTGTCTTTTTCAAATTTGAGTTCCAAAGTAGTGCTTCTGAATTTTGGCACAAAGGCGGTTTGGAAACAAAGTTTTCTGTATTTCTGATTTCCGTCTTGTGCTGAGAAAGGAAAAGTGGAGTGGAAGACGGAGTTTGTCTTATAACTTTCAGTATTTGTCACTGGAAGTCTTTTTGTGAACAAACTTGGTTACAATGTGTTATTTTGCTCACAGTATTTAGTGGAAGGACCCTCTATCCCTATTGACCTTATCATAATGACTGACTTCAATTAAGCAAGGCTAGCCTAAACCGGTTGTTCCTCCTTCACCTACTGCAGTACTAGCAGCTGCAAGATAAAAACCTCTCCATTTCCCACAAAAGTTCCCATTTCAGAGTCTTGTTAGCCTAATTCTGATCTCTCATTAATTGGGCATAAAATGCCTCTTCCACTGTCATTGGATTTAACCTATAGTCATACAGAATTTTCAAATATTCAAAATCTTTGGAAATATTTCTAACTGTTAATCTGATTATCTTTTCACACCTTCCACAGCAGTTCCTGCTCGTAGTGGCAAAGAAACAAACCTAGCATGTTGTTAAAAAAAAAAGTCATTGGAGTAAGAACCATGCAGTTTGTTTGCTGGCATTTGAATCACTTGGGTTTTATCTACCCTCCATTGTAAGTGCTGTTTTGCTAGCTCTGCGTCTCACCAATAACCAATTTGTCACTTGCTCATCATTACAAGTCAACAAATACACTGCTGAACAGACATCCTAACTATATCTGCTGATGACCACAATCGGTTTATAATCCAATAGCACGCTCGCTATAATTTAGAGACTGAAGGAATGTGCTGTTGTGAGGTGTTTACCTGAATATTATCAGCTGTACACCTACAGCTGTGAAGTACTGGGTTCTCAATGAAACCAAAATTCTTTTTGCATCGTCTTCTTCCTTAAAACCCTCTTTCATTCTTTTTTTTTTTTTTTCCCCTCCCCTCTATATTTCATAGAATTCACGTACACTGTGTTTGGTCTGTGTGATACTATATAAAATTAATCATGTAAAATTAAGTACATTGTTTTAAACAGTATACATCAAGGAGCACTTAGCTGATGTGCTGGAAATGGTCTGATGAAAGAGAATGTCAGCTTCTGGAATACTTACTTTAGCTTTCTAAAGCACAGTAATTCAGTTTTCCTGCTCCAGACTACGACTGGTCCCTGGACATATTTTTTGAGTCAAAGAATGCACCAGTTCCAGTGTGGCAGTTGTACATTTGGGACTTGCCTACCTACAGCCCAAGTTCAGACTGTGTCCTGAAGAGTGCAAGGCACAGGTAATCTCATGAACCTTCCACTTCAGAAGGACTGTGCTGCAGCTGAAGAGGAAGAATGAAAGCTATATTCTTGCTGTGCAGCAAATTGCTGGTTTAGGTTTGTCCAAGAGCAGAGGCTTCAAGACATAGTTTTTTACCTTCCAAGCAGGTTTATTGCTGACTGACAGATCACACCAACATTATATAAGGCTTAATTAGTTCTTGTTTCAACCCTAGGAGGCATGCTACCATCTATTAAAGACTTAAAAATAAATCAAGGCTTGGAGTTACCAACCTCTATTACTAAAAATCAAAGGTGTATTTTTAAAAGGCAAACATTGCTATTGATTCTTAATTTATTTCACATTTATGATCTCCTTAGCCTCATATAAAAAAAAAGAAGCGGCCAACCAACACATCTAGAAAAAAATTAGAATGAGGACAATGCCCAAGAGCCACCTCATAAACCTTGATCTTTTCTAACTGAAACTGTTGCATTTCTATGTCCATTTTCTTGTCTCCCGGAGTATATTTGATGCGTCTGGTTTCACTGGTTAAACATCACTATACTTACATATGTATCATGTACATGTTTTTCATACCATTAAAGTTAACGTGACTTTAGATCTGTCAATGCTCCAGGTACCAAAGCAACTTAATCTTTTATAAATCCTAACACAGTATTCTTAACACCACTATTAAATGATCTCCATGTTCCATGTCATATACAGTCCAACAGATTATCACATAACGCACAGACTTACTGCCTTTTACTCAGGTCCAAAAGCCCCATTTTTTCCCCTATTTAAATAGCTAACATGTTTATTTCTATTATACCAGTCTTGTTCAGCCTCTCAAGGGCCAAACTTGTTCCTACTTACAATACCATAATTACTGAAAATGTTCCAACAATCAGGAAACCCAGATTTAAATAGCAGTATCGAGCTGCTTATTGTAGTTGTGGCTTCTAAATATTTTCTTCTAAAGATCTTGAAGTGCACTTATAACAAATAAATATGCTAACACTGTGTTCTGAGCTTTTACTTCTACTTGGGGGAGTTTGGGAGAAGGGTACAAATAAATTTTTTAAAAAGCTATGAAAATTAGTAATAGACTTCTAGAAACAGCAGAAAATAAAAGTGAAGAAAATTAGTATCTATATAAGAAATACTTGCAACTGCTTGTACAAAATTGAAAATTTTAAGTGGAGAAAACAGTGTTACTGTTCATGAAGGGATTTAACTTTTTAGCAAGAAGGTTTTTTTTTTATGACCTGAAGAGAGAACAGCCTACAATATAGTGAAAGGTTTGACAATGTCACAACAGACATTAGTCCATCAGAACTGTAATACTGAAAGGATGTGGGCAATACAGTGCATTGTAGTAAAATGTCAAAGTGAGGGACCAATTTACTCAAAGCAAAATCTATATTGTATCTATAGGACCAGCAAGTGCATGGTTTAAATACAACTTTTTTTTCAGTTCTCTTCGTATATGTGTGACTAAGTCATTATAATGCTTTGGTAACCTTACCTCTTTGTTCCTTTTTCTTAGTGATATTTCAGGTATTTTTACAGTTTGGGTATAGATCAGTAGTCATTTTCAAGTCTTTTCTGAAACATCTCGAAGGGTCATTAAAAATTAACATCACTTAATTGTGAGGATACAATGCAAACGTACGTTTTGATGGCCATGCTGCTGGAGACTCTAGAGGCTATTCTGTTTTGAGTTTAAGCAGTAACTGGAATATTCTTTGCATAAATGACAGCTGACTGGTTAGTTTTTAAAATTTGAATAAGTCTCTGGCTTTATTTTTAATTAGTCTTGGTAACTTGTTTTGTCACGTCTTCACACTTTTAGTGGAAATACCAATCCGAAAGATACCAAGATATTTCTGTTCCTTGCTTTTCTTGTACGTGGATTGCTTTTTCCATGTACTAACCTGTTCCCTTGTCCAGTTTGGCACCAAACTCTCTTATTGAAACTCTCCTGCGTTTCTAGACCAATGGCTGCTGCAGAGACACAGACTGGCGATCTCACTTCCGAAGCATGTGTAGGGGGTCTTGATACAGCTATGACACATCAGGTCTATGCAATCTGTAATCTGCTTGCAGATGTTCAAGTGTTATGACAGAACTACTATTGTATAAAGCATGTACAGTTCCAGCACAGTCTCTTCAGGTTACCATAATTTATATTCTCCTAAGTTTATGTGTATTATGCAGAGCAGCTTGGACTGAGTGGATGAAAAGGCAACACCCTAAATTCAGCAGAGACTCTCAGACTTGGTCTTTCTCTCATTCTGAAACTACAGCATAACCCAATAACCTTGGGCCACATTCTGACATCTCTTCAGGATATTTCAGGGTAAAGCCTTCCCTCATCATAAGGAAAGAGATTTTTTTTTTCATCTCAAGATGCCTTTTGGATGAGTTAATACAGCACGTTTCTAACCATTCAAATTTACTTGGTGGTTGGCACTTATGTTCTAATTTTTGACCTGCTTTTGTTTTAGCACTCCCATTGGTTCTAATGTTACTATTTTGTTAACATTATCAGCAATAATATGAATGAAGTAATAACATTATTACTGCTTACTGTTGATAAATCCAACACAATTGTGAATGGTACTGGTGTCAGGAGGATCAAAACTATATGCTATGTCATACTGATTTTAGAATGCCATGCAAAATTACAGTCCTAGATCTTTATGCTAATGTTTTGTTTTGTTTTGTCAAAGAGAATAATCTGAATTAAATAATTTTTCATGCACTTCTCTCCCATGGGATTTCAGTGATTTACACCACTGAAATTCTTTCAGAGCCAGACCAGTAATAAATAAAACTGCATAGACTATACTCTTCAGTGTAGAATACAGTAGAAGAAAGGGTAAGGTGACCTAGCAATGCTGTCATCTCTCATTTTTATGATTCCTTGGGGGGGGAGGTGGGGAAGGGAATCTTTTGAGCTGAGTATGTTCTTTGTAGCAAAATTACTATGAAAGATTCCCATGGGACACTTGCATAACTGACCATTAGGAAAAATCTGGCACAGTTGGGAGAATACATTTTCTGTTCTCATTATTATCTTTGTCCCAAGTGTAGGACAGGGTTATATAATCGCAGTTAGAATCTGTCTTGCGTTATAATGCACTGATCAGCAACTGAGGATCTTGCCAAAATGAGAAGATGGCATTCAAGTTAACTCAGTCTTGGGACCAACTGAAAACTCTGCCTGTACAGAAAACAGCTGAAAGTGGGTCCATCTACAATAATGTTAGACTTTTTACTAATGTTGCAGACTACACAAAAGTCTCTTCATAATGGTTATTATAAAAGCATAAGATAAATGGTATAAAAACTAATTTGGGCTATGATATTTCTTCATGTCATTGTTCAAAGATATTTTAGTGATTACTGTACTACTGCATTAGGAAGTTTCATCTCCAAAAAAAAGTCTATGTTGAACTCAAGTTTATTGATACTGATGTGTCTCAAAAGTAGTACAGTTTTTCTCAGGGAATAAAAACCTTAGTATTGGAAACCAATGTGAAGATTGTTTGTTTGCAGCGCAAACACCATTGCTTTTAACTACCTGGAATGAAGTTGTGGCGAGCTGGGGGTTGGCCTCTTCTTGCAGATAACTACTGACAGGACAAGGGGGAATGGCTGCAAGTTGTGCCAGGGGAGGTTTAGGTTGGAAATTAGGAGAAATTTCTTCTCAGAAAGGGTGGTCAGGCATTGGAACGGGTTGCCCAGAGGGGTGGTGGAGTCACCGTCCCTGGGGGTGTTTAAGGAAAGGTTGGATCTGGTACTTAAGGACATGGTTTAGTGGGTAATAGGTGTTGGGGGGACAATTGGACTAGATGATCCCTGAGGTCTCTATATTCTATAGAGAGACTGGTGAAATAAAGAAAAGATCTGCTAAGTCTCCCCTGTATGCTCCCCAAAATGAGCTCTGAAATAACACTTTAAACAATGCAAAATAATCTTAAAAATAATTTAAGATCTGTTACAATTTCATTTTCTGTCGCTATGCCATAGAATACCATATCTTGAATTGTTAGATTTCAGTTACAGATACCAATCCACCCACAGCCAAGTCATTCCCATAACTGACTGCAACAATTTGTCATGGTTTTCTCTGTTTTGTTGGACAAGTGCATATGAATACAGTCTGTGACTACAGGTGCATAGCTTTTCCATACCTTTCAGAAGCACTGTGTCTAAATTACCAAAGACTGCTGAACAAGCAGGTTTCTTGTTTGTTTAAAAAATAAAATAAGCTGAAATTAGAAGCATCAGTAGGGAATGATAAATATTCATTAACCTGGATGCCGGTGCAGTCAAACAGTATTGATTTTTGTTGTTAAGGATTGCGTTCTATACCTATCTATTTAACTGTGATGCTGAGATCAGTATGTTATTTGCCTAGTGATGCCCGATGCTTTTTCTCTGAGGCACAACAGAGTGAGGCCGTCGGGCATTTCCAAAACACAGAGAATTCGAGTCAGAAATAATACAAACCCAGTATAAAGCTGCCGTTTGCAGACCACTTTGGTCTCTCTTCTATCCTGATTAGCGTTCAAAGAGCCTGGATATTACTCTGTATAACAGCAGGTTCTAGTCAACACAAGGAAATGACACAGTGTATGGTACTTGCAGCCTAGCTAGGCTTCCCTGTGCTGTTATAATAGGAAATGGCATACAAGCCTTTGTCCCTCTCTAGCTACAGTAAGATCATCTTCACATTTGGAAGAACGCTAAACCGCCGTATTCCTCTTGTACCCTGCCAAGACAACCCACACAGCTGCAGTGGCCATACTGCAGTCAGTGACTTGATACAGGGTACACACATGGCTGAGGAAGGAACAGCCAAAAGCATTTATTAAGAGAATTCTAGAGACTGAAAGTTTTGGCTTTCAGGGACTTCTTTATGATCAAATTTCTTTATCCAGCTACTTGTCCTACTGCTCACAATTCAATTGCAACTCTGTACTATGGATTATATCCTCTGAGACTTCCAACCAAGTTCATGTAAAGGGCATTTGTGTGCTGTTTAAAACTTAACGTGGAGCCAATGAGGTATTCTTAACTGTCAATAAGTACTTATCGTTCAATTTTAAAATGTTGCTATTGTCAAAGTTTCCTTTTCTTGTTTAGGGAAGTGAATCTATTTATATGCTTGGAATTATTTAAATACAATCGTAGATTTGTATGCGTCAATATACTATTCAAAGTGTTGGGAGTTAAAATGTAAAAGTGGAGTTAAAAACAAACCTCTATTTATCCTATTTTTCTACTGTTAAAATGCTGTGTTTCCAAAAAATATGCCAGGCCTCTAAAATTGCTAGAAGTGTTTGTTTTTGACTCTGAAAACTGACATGTTTCTAAACTTCTGTGATTTGTACGTAAGCTCTTGTATGTTATTGATAAAGTTCTTCACTACTTTTGCTACCTTTAACATCAATACCTACCATTCGTATTTCAGAACATACAGAGTTCATGCTGGTACAAGGTTTATTTATAGGATTAATTTTTGAGGCTTTTGTTATTATAGTGGCATATATATCTTTCGGCTGTAGTGCAAAGGATGTTATTTCCCTGTACAATATTTAGCCAAACATAATACAAAAACTAAATCATACTTTCATGTCAGCAAAACTAACGTAATTTACTATGAGAATAAGTGTACTAATAAGTGTGCATATTGATGCACACGTTATGAGCTAACATACGTACCGTCCTCTGTTTTTCAAGGAGTATAGTTTTGTTTTCCTATTTTTTCTATTCTCATTTTCTACTATATTGTGAGGCTGCTAATATAAAATTTTATATTTGCATTGTGTTATTAAAATATGATGGTGTGAGCAGTTGTATCAATGTAGAATTCAGCTGAGAAATATGATGATTGAATGGTCAGCAGCAGGTGATTATTATGAAAAGTAGTAATGGCCACAATGGGAGCCACATCCAGTAGCAACTTTTTGGCATTGGACCAAACTTGAATATATTGCTAAGGTTTCCAAGTATAATTTAGTTTGACCTTTAATTAAGCACTGATCTCTACAAGGTACCTAAATTGCCTTATCCCTAGGGTGGTCACTTAAGATAGGTGGCATTGTTTGTGTAAGGTATTTGCACTGTAGAGGCTTAAGTAAAGTATGCAGAGAATAACTCTTTCCTCCTTTCTTCCTTTTCGTCAGCTGCCAAGCAGTAACTTTCCTGAAGTAATTGCACTTCTTTTGTGCTGATACCCAGCAGTGTATGTGTATTTCTTGTGTGGAAAGTCTCATTGTGCTTTTGTTGCATTGAAGTCAATTAGAGCTAATAGTAAATGATTATGTGGAACATCTTGGAAGCTGAAAGATAGCACAGCCCTTACATGGTCTGTGTGTCCATTTGTGATTCTCTTATTTGTACTCCCCTTTTCTCTTTTATGTAATTACTTCATCCTTTTTATGTCGGTCATTTCCAAAATCACTTGGAGATTGAACCCCTCTTGCTGCATTTGTCAGTCAGTTCCACTTGCTGGTTTTCTGCTGTACACATAGAAGTTTCTCCTAAATTCCCTTAGTGAATAGTCCTTTGTATATCCATTTCATAGTAGTTTTTTTCAGGACAAGCCGTCTTAGCTAGAAGACCACCTAGGATGTGTAAGTTTGTGTGTAGTTACTAAGCAACCCTTATCACCTATGATGAGGTGTAAAATCCGCACTGACCCTCAAGTTGGGTCTATATGTGTCTTGTCTGATACATGGGGTACAGTCAAGTTTGAGAAGCAATGGAGGGAAAAAAAAAGGTAGGAAGGAGACTGAATGAGAAGGGAGGAGAAGAAACCTCAGTTTTTCTTCTGAGAGATGAGGTAAGAGAAAGCTACTGGAAATACAGTGTTTAGGCTTAGGTGGAAAGGATCTGCAAACTGAAGCCAGTTTCATGCAGCCAGAGCTTTGTGTCAGGGTGATAGTGAAGAACGAAGATTAAGAAGATATTAAATGAGACTTACGAGTTGGGAGGAGGAGGGGTGCCTAGCTTAGACTTTAGTTTCAGTCATTTGAAGTTTACCTTTGGATGCTAAGAGTGGAATTGGGGCCCATATTTGGGTGTCTGTGTCTTGTGGTCCACTGCGAAGAGGAGGCATTTAAGTATACTGGTGGGATACTGGTTCCCTGAATGCATTTGGTTTGCTGGACTTTCTGGTTATGCTAACAGTTTAAACAGTGGCAGGAAATGCTTCTGAAGACTGCATCTTACCTCTGTTAAATTGACAAGAAACCTTTCAGTCCACTTTAGACCTGGGTTGACTAACGCTGGCTTCTCAATGCTAACGCGAACTAATAAATTGGAAAGATTTATTACTTAGGCTGGAGTATTCTCATGCTGCCCCATAATTTTATTTTGAACTGAGGATTTCTTCTCAGCAAATGGAGCACCCTTGCCTCCACTTGCACTACACTCTGTGTATTGTGAGTGTGTGTATGTGAACAGAATGTGTAGAAATGCCAAAAGGGAAAGGCGGAAAAGCATCCATGTAGTGTCAAGATGATGGAAGTCACCAGTCGGTCAGGATAGCAGAGGAAAAATGACGCTCAGGTAGATGTAACCTGTTTAGCTCAGCTTTTGTCCAGGCTATTTCCACACCAGCGAAAGCTTTGCTGACTGTGAGGGACTTGGTGAAGGGCTCAGATGGTGGAAAAAATGAGGTGGTGCGTTTTGTCGATTGCACTTTGGCTGTGAAATTTTCTGTTAACTTGGAAGTACTCAACAGAACCAGGCCAGAAAGGGAGCACACGACAGCAGCCTGCTGCCTAGATCTCATCCAAGGACTACCCCACAGTGTCAGGGGAAGAATATGCTAAGTAGGAAGTCACTTTCTAAATTAGCAAATCTGGATGTTTTTCCTATATCTCTTGTAGGAAACTCTTTGAGATCCAGTCAACAAACACCGAGTTCCTTCCATAAAATAAAAAGAGAGCTTTCTCCTGAATTAGTGCTATGAAGCATCTGCTTTCAAAATTTTGCTTGGAAACATCCTGCTGGAGATGAACACCAAACTCACTCATTTAATAAATTGATGCCAAAAACAATATGAAAATATTTCAGGCAATATTTGGCTTGACAAGATTTCTTCTCCAGAATATTTGAGAACTGTTAGGGACTGTTGATTGGCTTCATGATATCAACAGTTGAGTCCTTTGCAGCTCAGGCAGTACCCAGTGGTGTTGGCAGGTAGATGTCTCTGATTCAGTGGCTGAGGGGGTGTGCATGCCTGATTGACACCTGCATACTGATTAGGCTCAGCTTGGCTATCTCCAGGCAGCGAAGGTAATCAGCATTCAGTGGGCTGCACAGTGCTCGTGGACTTGTGCAGCTTAACTTTCCATATTCTGCATATGAGAATGATTATACTAGCAAAGAATTAAAACTAACATATCGCAGGAAGGCTTGCAGCACCGTATGTGAAAAGGAGCCTTTAGCAGACTAAAAGAATACATCTACCTTTGGGTATTCCTCTGACTGACAAAACCAGAGCTTTTTAAATGCAGACCAATTAAGTTTTACATTGGAAGTCCAGATTTTCACAATCTTTTTTTTTTTTGCAACTAGTATAATTTATCTTGTGAAAGAGCTTTCCACATAAAACAACATGCATGGGTTTTGTACAACCCTTTTGCACAGGGCTGCACTTTACCTACAGTGTGCATCGAAAAGGTGCCTGCTCTGTGCAGTTACCTGCTAGCACTCAAACGCACACTCCCTGCCCTGCTCCTCCTTCTCCTGACACTTGGCATTCTGCTCTTATTACCATTAGGAGTCAAAGTCTTGCCTACTTTGGATTTCTTCCTTGTTTCAGCTGCTTTTGGGATACAATAACAAAATGTCTCTTCATCACGTGTTTTTAACTGGAAAAATGAACTGACCTGCCTGAAACCAACAGAAAGTATTAGTGTTTCCTAAAACATGTTTCTTTTTTTCAGACATGCTTATACAAACTGTGTGACGACTGCATTGTAATCTGTAAGGTTAGTTGGGATGGAAATACTTGGGCGGGTTTTTTGCCCCTTTTAAAAAAAAAGTAAATTTTGCCCTCAGAAACACTTGACACTCAAGGTTGCACACTAGAAAAGCTTAGAGAAACACCTCTCAGCGAGTATTTATCAACAGCAGTACCAATGTGGCTACTGCTTTGCGCAGTTATATTTCATCACTTCGCTTACATCTGAATCAGTTTGTGGTATTAAGACATTAAATTGAAAGGGTTTAGCAATTTTGAAATAGGAGAGTCTTTCAAACAATAATAGGGATGAACAGGAGCCTTGACTGAGGAATTCTGTGGAGAAAATACCTTGAAATATCCAGGATCTGGAGTTTGCTGATAAAGTATAGCTTCTGAATATTGAAGGAAACCTCTTTTCAGCTTCTACTAGAGTTTTTTAAAAGCAGAAAAGTAATAAGAAAAAAAACACCTACTGATTCTCCTCACATTTTGAGAAGGAAAGTAAATATTCAATTAAGGGGATTCACTTCACTTATGTCAGAGTCTTCTTTACTGAATATCATCCCTTACATTTTGTGCAATTAGCAAGCTCAGTTTCCTCAAATAAATGCAATGTTAAGAACAACATGCTCATTAGAGATAGTATTTCCTGGTTACGGAAGTGGGTTTCGTTTTTTTCAGCAGCAGTGTATTTTTTTAGTATCACTGATAGTGTTTCACATTTTAAAAGGCAGTTGAGATTTCAGCTGTTACATTATGTTCAGTGAAGGAATATTGGAAAAATATTTATGAACTGGAGCTGTGCCGCTCCGTGGGAATTGAGGATGTGTCCATCAGCTGATGGCACAGGAGGTGGTTTGTGCTGGCCAGAAAGTAGCCAGTATTGTGCGTACGGTGCAGTTGGACTCAGGTAGCTGAGAGCATTTACTACTTCATATCTCTTGTGCTGTGCAGTGTAATAACCTACTTCATTAAAAGTAGCAGGGGTAAAAAAATGTTTGGTTTTGCTTTACATTGACATTGGCTTACCTAGCAAACCAACTGATGATTTGACAAATTCTTTTGATTATGTAACACATTCATTTTTCATGGAACAGTCCCTTGCTGAAATGGCTTCTTATGACACATTGGCAAGCTGCAGAAAATAAAACTTTTGGTGCCATTTTCTCAGCAAGACTTACTCAGAGTAGCAGAACACTTGTGCACATAGTTCTTCCAGACACATTTTCTTCTGTAAAACTGAATGTTGGGTTGTATTTATAGAACTGCTCTTAAGCTAGAAAATTACAATCATCTACTTTTCAAATGTGTGTGGGTAGCAGGCTGCAGAATCCAAACAGAAGCTTCATTTCTGTAGAGAGAAAATCAATGACGTGTTAAAATTTACAGCAAACCTGTCCCCAGGGATTCAAATTCTGACAAACAAGTACCCTGAGCTTATGAACTTATCAAGTCTCACTTCAAATTATTTTGAAAGACAATTTCAAATTTTACTATTTAGTTCCCAAATGATAATAGCAATTTCAGACATTCTCAGAGATATGAGCAACGGCTTGAAGTACTGACGAGTAGTCAGTAGTTTGGATTGCTAGCAGAGTTAGGACAATGAGGAAATAAGTCAGCCATTTGGCCCTAAGTTTCCTGAAATGTACTGGGGAAAAAAAAGTAAGTGGACACTGACAGCCTGGGTGAACAACTTTTCCAGGAAACAAAGAAAAGAAAAAGAGGGGGGGGGAACTTTTCAACAGACTGTATATGATGGGTGGTGTCATCATTATAAGAGCGAGCCATGTCAAACTATTGCCAAGTACTTAAGCAGAAATAAATCAACAAAGATCTACCAATTTCTGTGTCCTAGGTATGGTCTCAAGTAACTGATCAGCAGAGATTTCGGCTTGTTTGTATCAGTTATTAAAGACAGCAGAATAGGAAGAGTCATCAATGCAGAAGGCAAAGAAAAGCCTTTTCCCTGCAATTAATGATACTGGGTTTGGTTGTGTTGCGTTTTGAAAGTCTGAAAGCTTCAAGAATTTTAACAGAATTGTAAAAGCACAGAAGCTATTCTTTCTTTGCTTTCTTTTATACTATTACTGCTCTGTTCCATTCTTGATCCTCGCTTATTGACAAAAAATATGATGGTAATGTTAGCAATGACACTCACAAGGGAGAGCATTTCTATGAGAAAGGTGGTCATTTGCATCCTGTTTGAGCAGACGGTTGCCTTATTTATAAATAATCTTCACTTTTAACTGTAATTTTAAAGGTAAATTAACTTCCAAACTGTCAGGTTCCTTCTGCCAACTCTGCTTAACTGATACGTTAATACATTGAATGTCAGCATGCTTTTAAAATACTTCTGAAGTTTGTAACGAGGAGCCTACAAGTCACCAGTTTCCTGGATGTGTGAAGGAAAGCGCAGGCTGGCTGTACAGAGGGGTAGTGGATTTTGCATTCGACCAGTACCCTGGCTAGTCTCTTCAGAAGGTGAGGCGATGCAGTGTCAAGGGGTTTTTTTTACCTTATAGAAATATTAATTAAAAGTTTGCATTAGGCCTGAAAAACTTTCAAAATGGACTAAAATCAGGTGGAAAATGTGGTTAGTTATTATGGATCATAGAGTCATTTCATTTTCTCTAGTGTACTGCTTATTAAAGTTGACAAGATCCTCATAAAATTGTTTGAGAAATGTCATCTGAACCTAGTTTTTAAAAAGTAGAGATTAAGTGTCATAAGTTACTGTTCTAAATCATGATAATGAGTTTCTTAGAACCCAGGGCAATATGTCAGGTGTAGTCAGGCTGTAGAGAGGAGACTATTAGTTCTTTGTGGGTTATATAATGTGTATGTCTATGCAACACAAAATTACATTAACCTTTCAGACTTACACATTGTGTTGCGAATAGTGGTCTAATTAGCTTTCCACTATCACCCCTAGGTTTATTGAAAAATCACTGCTTTCCGAATTTTTCCCTCTCCTGAATAACCTTACTTTGGATTTTCATTTCCCAGCTATTAGCTTGCATTTATTTCAGTCTGAGTTGTCTTTTCCTGGAGGAACCCTTGTCTATTTTTTTTACTACGCTAGTAATGATGGTTTTTAATCCACATTAGTATTTCAGTTTCATTGAAACTGACTATTAGGAGCAGATTTGTTGAAATGGTATTGCTTTTTATTTCCAGCTACCTAGTGACAGAATTAATCATGACTAGATATGTTGGCAGTTTCAAATACCATGTCCCGTTCTGCTCCCCACCTGATATTCAGCCACAGTCTTCATTTATGACCTTCAGCTTGTTTTTAATCCAAACCTGTGCTTTAATAATTAAAATTCCTTACTGTACTTTGAATATGTGAAAGTTTCTCCAAGAGCCAGTTCTGATTTTATATCAAAGCAAAAAATTAAATCTCGAAGTGATACAAATGCTAAAGCAAAAAAATCTTGATTATATAGCCTTCTTTCACAGCTTTTTACAACATTAAGATAGAATTTGACTGCCCAGGTGTACACATGTATTATATCTATATCTGAACTTGTCATCTACATTCCCTTCATAGTAAATGAAGAAAAATAAGCATTTTTAGCCTGTAGTTAATAGCATCCTAAAGAGGAGAGGTCTCTGTAAAGTGAAATCATGCTCAAGAAATGCTAGTGTCTGTCTCTCCACTAATTGAACAGAGCTCAGATACACACTTTATAGACAGGTAATGTTAAGCGAGGTGACTTCTGTCTTTGATACCACAGTTACAGTTTGTAACAGCAGGTATTTTTAAACACTGTTCCTGATTGGTAATGCATCAGTAAGAAGGGTCTTTGTCCAGCAGGTTTTTTGTCTTTGCTTTTACCTTCTGTGACAACTCCAGCTCTCTGCTACTGCGTTTGAAGTGTGAAAACTCTCTTAAGAGCCTGGAAAGATTGCTAAGAGCATTGATAGAATTACCACGGTGGAAATTATCATCCCACAAGTACCATAAAAGTTTGTCCTGGTGCTACAGTAGACAAAGTCGACTCTTTAATTCTTATACCAGAAAAATGACTTTCTTGTGCCCTTAACTTATATTGGTAAAAGATCTGTTAGTTAGAGGAATCTCATTAATGTCTATTAACACTGAAATATGCACGTGGAAAAATGTGTGTGCGTCAATGATAAAGGTTTACCAGAAACAAGCGAAAAAAGTATTGCTACTCCATTTTCATATTAAAATCATTGTTTTAATCTATCAAAGTTCATATTCACAACAGGTGTTTTTCAATGGCTGCAGCTTCTGAACTTCATGTTAATCATTTAGGGTCAAGTTCGGCTGCTTTTCCTGAAGATTTGTTAACAAGTTGTTCCACTGGGGGGTGGGAAGGAGTAGGTAACATGATTTTTAAGTCATCTCTTCACCTGAATGCACCTGACTCTGTTTCTTACACCAGATGGAATAAACAACTGATCAGTGTGGGTTTTCCCCCAACAGCATAGCCTCAATAATTCAGTAAGTCTTTTTGCAGAGACTTACTGCCTTCCAGGACCAAATGTGGAGAAATCTATAAAAGCATGTTAGGGCTACTCAGTTCACACAGAAGATACCAACATAATTAGGGCATGTTAACAAGTCCAGGTGCCAACACTGGGGATAAGTATCCTGATAGCACTGCCTATGAACTAATGATTTTCTTTTGGAATTTTCCTATTTTAGATTTTTCTGTCCTCTCCTTTGATTGTTTTAACAAATTAGTAATTTCAAGGTGTTTTGTTTGCATGTTCTGTTTAGGTTGCGTGCTGATTGATATCTCATGCACTTGGAAATGGCTTGGCTTCAGCCTAATGTGGATGAAAAATAGAGCCAAAATGGGGGAGGTGTAGATAATTTTCCCACAGAATGCAATGCTTGTTTTTCAGCTATATTGTTTATATTTCTTAGGAGAATTAATTTGCTCCTCTTTATAGCATAGATGAAAATATAGTTTGCTAGTTACATGTGAAGAATATTAGGTTTGGTTTGTTTGGTATAGCATAGAAAGATGGAAAAAGAATCTGTCATTAATGTTAAAACCTTATTTCTTTGGCCCACTCACACTGTTTAGAGGTGCTAGCGTATAAAGAGAAGTTTTCAGTGGTATTGAACCTTCCTACATCTCTTTATTATCTTGGTTGCAGCCTTTGGAGAGCAGCAGGGAACAGTCTTAAATGGCTTATGCTGTGCTGCCTGCACTCCTTCATGTGACAGATCATTGCATCAGGGTTTGGTCAGGACTTGAAGCCATGACTAGCTCACTGAGAGATCCGTGACCTGTTTTGCAACATGTACATTCAGCAGAGTAGAACCTATCCTAAAGGTTTACTGTATCTAAGTATCACTTATGCATATCTTATTGCAAATAGAGAAGAGAATCATACCCTTCCATTTATTAGGAAGTCTATCCTTGTGGTTTATGTGCAACAATAAAAAACCCAACCTAGACACAAGGAGTTGAATACTCAGTCATTTTGGCTTCCCTTCCATTGATTTGCAAACAGATGATAGATAGTCAAAAAGAATTCAAGAAGCCTATGGCCAATAAAGAGGACTGTAGCAGATAACTATAAGTACAAAAACAATTAAGAGAAACAGAAAAAAGAATCTGGAATTTTCAGTTGTCCAAAACGGATGAGGTTCTTTGGGTGATGTTGGAATATGATCTGTCTGTGCCCTGGCGCAGGGTGTGTAAGGGAACTCCAGTGATGTTGGTGGAATTTCCTGAATGAACACTGTCAGAGCCCATGACTTAGAGTACATCAGAGGGTTGAGACCTAGACTGCAATGAGGATAGACCCTGGTACCTTTAAAGCTACAAAGAGTCTTCTGTAATACTGTAGTCTTATGTTACATCCAGTTGTTCCTTCCAAGGCAGGATAGTAGGTCAGAGCTATTCAATCACCTTGTCCATGTAGGAGGTCCTGGAAATGGAGAGAGACGAATGTGCAGCTGAGGCAACCACACAGGATAGCAGAATACAAGGGGCAGCAAAGTGAGACTGCTTTTGTATTCATGTAAGTCTGTAAAAAGCCTTGCACCAAGCCTGCCTGCGTGTATCTACTCTGAGAAATGTGAAATACATTGTTCACTGTGCTTTCTCAATTTTAACATAATTATTTTGTCTGGTGTTCCTTCTATGCATCGTTGAGGAGCAATTTTGGAACATATTCTGTTGAAACAAATAAAACTTGTGCTCCTTCCTAATATTTTCTTGAGTCATTACAATGACCTTAACTCTGGTGAATGCCCTTTAGTGCCTTTTATTTGAAGAAAACCCTGTGCTGATAGTGCTCAAAGCATTCATTGTTTCCTTTTCCTCATTCAAGAAGGGCATGTGTGTCCTTGTCTTTTGATTACATGGTAAAGGGGTAGTGTGGAAAAAACAATTGCTAGGCAGAGAAGACTTTCTATGCCTAAAATACAAAACTTAGCAGCCAAGGCCAAATGATTAATGTCTGGCTCTGCTGTAGACTGATCCAAACCAGATGGCGAATCTGCTTGCCTCAAAGTGTGGATTGACTGTATCTCCAAGCCCGTTTGTACCTCACTGTTGCCAAAGGACATCCCTAGCACTGCATTATTTTTATCTCCATGCACACACATGCTTCCTCCTCAAGCACTACCTACTTGCACCAAGTTCTCTTGTTACATGAGCTTTGCTACTTAGCACCCCTCTTTGTGAAGCTGTTCAACTCACTAAGCTGGCAGGAAGCTAGAATAATGGGGCGGGGAAAGGAAGTAATTTTGCTGGAACTTTTTCCTGGTGTGCAAGGAAGGGGGAGGAGGTGGGTTGTGAGGAGAAGATGGGATTGTATAGTGTAAGGTCAAGTTGCAAAAGGAAGGAAGGCAGAATAGCAGAGGAGAAAGGGGAGTAGAAGTACTTTCTTGGTGGAAGCTTAATTGTAGTCTCAGACTGTACTTGTACTGTCTGCTGCCCTGTTTGTCACTGGGGGCTGTATGTAACTTGCAGGGTTAGTGTCTCAGTGAATAAGTTCCTCCAAGTCAATGTAGGGTTCAATGGAATAAAATGACTTAAAGACATATATATATATTAAATAAATTACTCTTACAGAATTGCTGACCTGAACAATTTGAAGCCAGGTTTTCAGTTAGCACATAAACCACCGTTTTGCACTTTTAAGACAAGAACAGATTATGTGTTAGTTATGTTCATTACAGCATCAACAGCATTCCTTTGTTTTCTTGTAAAGGTAAGATAGCAAGCTTCAAGTAAAAAGAAAATACTGTAGCTGTGTAAAAACCAGATCATTACCAGCATCCTGTGCAGGAGAGTTCATTTTTGACAACTTTTCAGAATTATTGGGTTATTGAGCAGTGTGTGCAGCTGTTGATGAGCTGTCCTTGAGCAAAGGGCCGTGACTTTTTGTGAGGAATAGAACAGGTACCACTTCCTGGCATAGTACATGTTCTTGAGATTTTTTGCAGATTTGTGAAGTTAAATCGTCAGCCAGTGTAAATGTACATGACTCCAGTGAGTTTGGACAAAGCTGACTTATGATATTTCATCCTTTTTTTGTGTCTTGTGTGTTGTGGCTGAGCCAGCTGCGTTGTTCACTACTTTTCTGCTCCCATTCTGTAGGCCTGCTCCTTTCCTCGTGCTGCCTTTAGTGGCTGCTGCACTCTGCTGAGCCATATCAGCTGGCCAGAACTGAAAGAAAAAAAATATTAAATTTCATCTGTAGAGCATAACTTTACTCTGGGCTGGAAATGTTTCCTCCATAATTGAGTTCATAGCGTTAGTGTGAAAGAGCTTGCTCGGCTGAGGAAAAAAACCAAATTGTATTAAGCTGGGAAAAAAAACAACCCAAAACAGTGTTGCTCACAGTCTAAAGCCAACCCAGTGCACAGTCAGAGATACAGAACCTGCAGAGAGGTGAATATATCAGATAATAGCAGTCGGTTTTAGTTCTATAACATCAGGTCAGAATCACTTTAAAGACAGTGACTTTTATATTTTATTAGACATCTGGGAATTCAGTTTCCTAAAAGATTTCTGGTGATGCTGAGTTCTGGGGAAGAAGTAATCTAACTTAATATGTAAGTATTCTCGCATAGACAGTTGCTTTAATATCAAAGCTCTATGCCTTTAACATGAAGACTTCTGATAAGAAGATCTAAACTTAAAATAGTTCACTCAATGTCTCTAGTAAGGATTAAAGAAGATTTTTTCTATTTGTGTATGATAGAACTGTGTAATGAGAGCTAATGATATAGTCAACAGAAAGTAATTTCTTTTCTGCTACATTATGCTGTAAGATAAAGTTTGAAATTCATAGATCTTCTATCAATTTGATTCAAACTTATTTCATTCTCTAAATAAAGTTGCTTATATATTGGAAGTGGAAACTGAGAACTGGGATCTGTTGAGAATTTTCTAATGATTCTTTAAAATCATTATCTGAATCAGTTATTGTTATTACATTATTCTGGCTAGAATTAAAAAACAAACAAACAACAACGAAAAAAACCCACACCCAACCAAAACCACCCCAAACACAACGAAAAACCCAAAGCAACCTCCCTAATTCCCCACTGCCTCCCCTAGTGGAATTCAGAACAATTTGACCCCCTGTAAGACTTAAAATTCCCTGGAACTACAGGACATTTGAATGTCTTGCTGTAACTTTGATAGAATGAGTCATTCTGTAGCATTTGTCTATCACTGCTGAAAGTGTCTAGCTTTGCCATTGTTTTGAACAACAAAAATCACAAATTAGAGATTTCCCTTGACAAAAGAAATTCGTAAGTAGCTCCCGCAGGCGCAGCGTGTTACACTAGACTTGTAGCACTTTCTCCTTGACTGCTAAGCCATATAGAAAGTTTTCCAGAAGCAGTTTGCAGTTTTAACTGAGAATTATTATGTAAAATAACTAAGTATTTAGTGGAAGTAAAAAAGTATTTCTGGGTTAATAACTGGACAACGGGCAATGTATACTGTCTGGTCTTTTTAGGGACTGAGAAAGCAAATTGAAAGGTCAGCTGCTGTGCGTAGCAGAGTTAGAATGCATGATGCTTCAAGGATGGCTGTTCAGGTTAGCAGTACAAATATTCACTTAATCCATTTCTTTAAAACAGTACTATAATTCTCTGATACCCCGTCACAAATCTAGAAACCACAGGTACGATACAGAATAATCAATGTATGCATCCTTGAGTGGGTAAATCATCCACTGTGTGGGGCTTTTTCACCTACTCATAATCAGACTTCAAAAAAAATAAAATCAATATGTACTTGATGGAAAAAGAATTTAGGTTTTGCAGCAAAGTACAGCAGTCTCTATATTTTCCTGTAAGGAAAGTATTAGAAGGGGCAGCGTAGTCTCTTTAAAGTCACGAATATTCTTTCTCACTGTTGGAACCATTGTTAGCGATAGTCATTCTGTGGAAAAAGGATTTGATAATGCTTTTATTTACCTCAGACTTGAAAAATTGTATCTCTATCAACAAAAGGATCTTTGTCTATGTATTGTTGTACATGCACATGTGGGCACATACCCATGTATTAGAAGCTGCAAATAGTCAGATTATAAGTGCATTGATTTACATTTGACTTGTGAAAGTATGAAGTAGGTATGATCTTTCTCTGACAAAACCTCAGTTCATCTCAGTTTGGTACTCTTCCCTTGATAAAAGTGCTACTACTGTTCAGACCATCACAAAATACGCTTTCGATGACTCTACAGCAGATAATCAGAAACGAAACTCACACAGTCCGGTAGTCTCTGCTATATGTGGGAAAAGGTTAGTTCGCGAAGGCTTTAGCTTTAAAGTGTTAGCTGCTAGAATGAACCTCAAGGCCTTAGAGTAAGAGTTTGATCTAATGATTGAGTAGTCCCAGTTTTGAGATACTTTTCCCCATCATGTTGCAGATGACTTGAGTTTCTGCTAAAGCCCTTTCTTATTAGAGATGAGCCTGAACAGTTCAGGCTGCCTGCGTGCTCTGAGGACTAATAGGCAGAAGTGGTTGGACTGGAAGCTTAGCTTGCTTTCCTGCTCTTCACAGTTAGCTCAGATGCCAACCCTTGTGTGCTGGTGGAGAATCTTTGGGTCCCTATTGATATCAGAGGATTGAGCCAGAACTCACTCAAAGTAATAGTAAATCAGATTTATCAGCAAGAGTTCCCTTTGTCAGCAAATATCCAGAGCACTTTTCTAACATCATCATTTTTTGGCTCCCAGCAACCATGCAAGCACCAGTTGCTTCAAAATTGTTTCCAGTCTTGAGCCTGAGGTTTTAGCTTTTATTGCATCCCTTAGCAGCAGCCTACTCTGAAACCTTCACAGAAAAATCTAACCACCTTCTCCAGCAAGGCTTGTGATTTCCTGCTAACTCACTGGACTGAGAGGGGGAATGGCTGATTTTTTTTTTTTTTACGCTGTTAATTATGCAAATTAGGATCCACAAAACTTTTTTTGTACTCCTCTCACTCATAAAAGACCCAGGTTAGCTCATTTATTTTAACTGCTAAAAAGCCACTATAAGCTGTAGAGGCTTTCAGCATTGCTTTTGTGACCTGTTGGCTGGCCTCAGCAGAATGAACAGAATGACAATGGAAAAGCACTTAATCTCTTGCAGTTGGAATCATGCTACCACCAACCACCCTCATCCCTGGAGAGCAGCTATTACAGTATTTCTGGAAGTGCAAGTAAAACCATGTGCTGGTATGACTAACTGGAATTATTAAGCAAAGGGGAAGTTGATTCTGCTGGGCCAAGGATTTTTAGTCTTTGGTCTCAGGAACCCCAGAGAGCCATAGTAACTTGAATAAACCGTACGGTTCATGATCCCTGGTGCTAATTAACGGTCTGTGGTTCAGGAATCTGTTCTCTGCCATGAGAAGGGACCTGATGGGTCTAGGCTATGCACAGCTCTGCACCTCCACTGGAAAAAGGGTGAGGAGAAAGCGCTGAAACAATCTGACAAAGTTTGAGAAGTGCTGCAATAAGCAATTGCAACATTTTCAGTTTCTCTGCTGTCTTTGGAGGTTATTACCTGCAGATAGACCTGTGGTGTTTCTCCCTTGCTGCTACTTTGTCAAATCTGCATCTGAGAGGTACATTTTCTGCTTGGAGCTCTCAACATAGGAGAGCATGGCAATGGGCTCCAAGTGGAGATTCTGCAAGAAAAATCGTGGTGAGTTGGCACCTGCGGTAATTTCTATGTTAATTCAGTGAAATAACTACTTTAAGTGGACAAATCAGTCATTATTGAGCTACATTAAAAATGTCAAGTTAGTACTGGACAAATATATTGTAACATTCTGGTTTATCTTTTTTTATTGTTTCAATAATATGTATAACTTTCTATTAGACCAGAAATATATGTGGAGTTTAATGGTGTAGGAAGTCTTCGTTTCCTGACAGTATAAGTCACTGTTTTTATTACATTTAATGACTTTATAAATTAACTGATTAAATTGTTCAGTGAGTCTAGGCTTGGTATATAAAGTAGCCCGTTTTAATGTGAAATTTCATTGAATGTGTATTAGTTGTCCTTCATATCTTTCATAGAAAAACTTAATGTTATTTGGTATCTTTTTTTTACAAGTAAAATGAGTATAATTAACGTGTTCTTAATTAGCTGAAGAATGTTTTTATTTTGCTTTAATTCCTCACAGAATTGTCTTTGTCTGTTAAGGGAATTGCTCCCAAACCATTAGCATTTATCGTGTTAGAAAACCCATCTTAATTGTGTAAACTCTTAAGATATAGACAAGGAAAATGTCCACTGAGTTACTATGGTGTTATGTGTAAAAACTGGCTTGTCTAGTACCTTTCAGAGGTACTGTGAATCAACGATGGTGTCCATTATGCGTAGCGTTAGACATGAGTTTTTTGACTTGCCCACTTCCAGGCCAAACGAAGTAAGGTGTCAGTGGAGCTTGCAGGCAAAGGCCTGGAAGTCTAGCAGCTTTGCTGTAAAAACTGGGACAGCGTTGGGTTTGAAGCAGATGTAATATTACCATTTTGCAACTGGACCTAATAGTCTCAGGAAACTTCACAGCCCCATCTGCATTTGAACACATAAAATAAGTTTCTGTCATAGCCATGAGCTCGTTTTGAACTGATTTTTCAGGTGGCTAATGGCCAGCTTGTATTTTTAATGTTCTTATAAATGCTATTGTCTGTGTGCTAGAGAAGTATCTAAAGAAGACAGAAATCCAAAAGCTTTCAATTTTTTTTCAGTCTTAAGTTGTTCATTTGGGGCAGTATTTAAATGTTTTTTACGTTAGGGAATGTTTTTCTGAAAAGAAAACAGCTGAAATTTTTTTGTCAATAAAACACACCAGCATGAAACCTTGTATTTTATCCATCTCCCCTTGGATTTTTATGAAACATTAATTATTTTAATTAACTGATTAACCATTTCCAATTGGAAGGTGCTGTAGAAATACAGACTGTTATTGCTAGTTGTTTTGGTACACGAGTACCAGTGAGTATTTCCTACATTCAAGGCTAATTACTTCAAAAGGTATACTTAATTAAAAGAAACAGCCTTGCAATTTGTCAATATAGATTCTTTTCACTGCCAGTAGTTAGCAAAGAGTTCCTACTTCAGCAGAGTACTGCAGTGCTGAAAGATTCATTGTAAGAGTGTAACTTAGCAATACCATCGCAATTCTCCTGAAAGAGTTGCAGAAATTTAAAATAGCACTTCTTCAAAGTTCTGATAATGAAAGAATGAACAGTCTTCCCACAAAGAGTTGGCAAGTTTCTTGCAAGTATACTTGCAAGTGAGAGAGGTCCTTCATTAAAAAAGAGCGTGTTTGCCAAGTAGATGAGTTGAGGCGTTACCTTGCCAACAATTTTTTCAATTTATCTAAGTTAAGAAATAGATGAATATTAACTCTGTATTTACTGAACTGATTTCTTTCTTTTCTTTAGCTCCTTATAGCCATAACTTGCAAAGTTTAGCTCGCTAAATTGAGATGTATGAAAGCATTGGCTGGAAATGGTCCACACTGGAGTACATGTTATGTTTTTACAGAGGAGGTTGTTGCTGCTGCTAAACATAACAGGGAATGTGCAGGTTTGGGCCAAGAATAGTATTCTACACTTTGTTTATATTTCTTTTTTTTTGTTTCACTTGCATGTTTTTAATCACTGGTTAGCCGATGTTACAGTTTACCTAAATAACATGTAACATTCCCTCTTCTTTTTCCAGAGCAGCAGTATAAGCTTAAAAAAAAAAAAAGTGTGTAGCTATTGTTGTGTATTGGAAGTAGATGAAGTACACAAAAGGGAAGCTGGAGACTAAGACATACTGTTTAATAGCTGCATGGGGATGCAAAGAAACACAGGTGTTTGAAGTTTAATTCCTACAGTAGAAGGAAATAGAAAAAGGAAGAAAATTAGTGAACAATACCCAACCTTGTCTTCAATACAAAATTAGAGCAAATATAAGGATTCTTTTTAGGATGTATGTAGCAATACTTCATCAGGAGAAAGCTCGAATGAGGAGAAAGGCACTATTAAAACCTAAATTCATGACTCAATTTCCATTGTTATACTAAAGCAAATGAAATTGTCAAATGTAATTACCTTTAAATTTTGAACATAAGAATGATTTTACATGAAAAGAGCATTGTAATGTCTTTTCATGTACAATTAACACGGTTAGAAGAACTAGGGAGGCAGAGGTACATGGACTTTGAGATGAAGATAGGAGACAAAATTACATGATGAGATATACAAGAGACTCATGGAAAAAACACACTCCTCCCAGAGTAATTGTTTTGGATATTTTGAAGATTAGAGAATTTCTCACATGGCTTTAAGGGCAGATGCGTATCTGTGACACCATTTCAGGAAAGCATAAATCGTCATCTCTAAAGGTTTGCTGTCCTTGGAAATACTGCTAAAATGTTTTTGAGGGTAAATTTTCAAATGTCGATGCTGACCTTAGAATAAGTTTTGAGGAGCTTTGTGGCCTCTTAACACACACCTCTTATCCTTTCATGAAACTGGGAAGAAGCTAGCTCATAGAAGACAGTGATTACAGCAAGGCTCAAAAATTACTGTGTCTCCTGTCTCTTGTCACAGAGAATCACTAAAGAGTTGTTGCAATCTCAGTTATTCCTGGAGTTCTGTGTAATGATGGGAGCCAAAACTCTGAGTAAAGGAATAAAGAATAAACAGGTAATTGAAGATAAATTCCTTGCGTCAAGCTAGATTTTTCTGAAAGAATCCTATACTTCACTGTGAACTTTAGCTTTTCCTTCTGCCCCTTGAAAATCTCGTTTACTGTTAAAGTTGCCTAATTGGGCTAGTATGGGAACAGTTGCTTATCCAGGCCATCCACTGTTTCATATTTAAATCTTCTTTTCTTTTGTGTTCTATCCTATCATTGTTTTTTATGTGTGATTTTATATAGATTAAAGTAATTATAGAGAAATACTGAATGAGATCTCCTACAGGTTGGAGATATGAGGTCATGAAAGCATCTACTTCTGATGAGTTTCTCAGCAGGATCCATTTCATTATTATGAAATTATTGCAAGAAACTAGAGCTTTTTGCCTGTGACTCCAGACAATAATATGTGATGAACATTCTGATAAAGGAACAGTAGAGAGCTAAGTCTGGTAAAGCAAAATCTTCAGCTGTGAAAAAGAAAAGTTGTGGCACATTAAATGGGATAATATCTCTGAGCTTTCCATCTCTTTGGTTAGAAGAATAACTTGCTCTGTGACAAACACTGGATGAAGTGAAAAATCAGATTAAACCCAAGAACATCAGAGTGTTTGGGGTGCCAAAAGGTGCGCAGGGAGATAATTCATTTTTGGATTGCTTGATTTGAAAGATACTTCATATGAGAACCTGTGCTTTATGTAATGAAAAATCACACCATTTTCAAAGCAGGCAAAATAGGAGGGAGACACAGGTGGTGTTTAGTCTGAGACATAAAAGACACAGAAGGGACATTTAGATTGATGGGAAAGCAAAATAAGCTTTGATCCAAGAAGATTTTTTTTTTTTCCTTATCTAGTATTCAGGCCTCCAGTCACACTCAAAGGGTTTTGATTTCTCAGTTCTAAGCAGACCGACATACAGTGGTAGAATAAAGTAAGTGATACAGAGGAGATTTTGTGGTCTTCCTTCATTGTATGTAAGCTCAGATGGAGATGAACCAAACTACACTTGCATTTAGCTGCAGAATTTATAAATGTGGTTATAATATTTTTATCTAAATATGTTTAAATGGAAAAAGACCTGGAGTCCTCAACAGGTTGTTGTCCTTTACATCTTAAAGATTTTAAGTCAAATTTCTTAGAATTTGAAGGATCAGGATTCCAGTCATGTAAGAGTTTCAGTGGTCAGAGAGGTGGGGTTTCCTTCTCCTGTCTAATGAGATGAGTGACCTGTTTCTTAACCTGCCATGTTAGACTTCATCTTGTAAACCAGAATGGATTCCCCCAATTTCCGTTTGCAGGCACTTTGCAGTTTGTATCTTGAATGTCGCCATCAGTCTTTTATCCATCCCTGCTACTATGTTTTGACATGTATCTCTTAAGGTTTTGATGTATGTTTTGGTCTGACTATGTGTTTGTTAAAAGGTGACCTTTTGATTTGATTGTTTGGCTGACTTCAGTGCTAATAAGCTGAAGGATGAGGTGTCTAATGAATCCTATGTATAGAAATAATGATAGATGACTTATTTGGAATTCTACAGACAGCATGGCCAAGCATGCTGAGGAGTCCCTGGAACGGAACCAATCTTACAGTGGGAAGCTTTATTGATTACACAGAGACAGGGCACATTTTAATCATTTTTACAACACTGTACTGCCTAAGGTACTAAAATCCATTAAATGAGGATTATAAACTTTGTTTTAAACTGGATCCTAAATTGTTTCTTGATGTACAGTCAACAGCAACTCTGTGAGATCAATCACAGTTACTAAGGCATATTAAAATCAACTTGTTTAATTGCTCATACGCCTGACCCTCTGTGAGGCAGCTGTTCATAAAGCTAAATTGCTTTTCTCCCAGACAGGAGTTTCATTTGACTTCATGGTAGATTTCTGCCTTGTACACTAACCAGCATTTTGCTCTTCTTTCTGCCTCCTTCCTGGCCCATGATTCTCATTTTTTTTCAGATAATTTTATATTTTTTTATTTATTTTTTTTTTGCTTCTATCCTCATTAGCAGAAGCTGCAGCCTTGCCAATGAGACAACTTCAATAAAGTAGGTGGATCGTTTTAATTATTAGTTGATGTAAAGTTACAGACCTGGAGCTCTTTTCAGGAGTTTCTGTTAACCTATGCTACATGAGTGGTTATGCTTGCAGACTCCTAATCAGATCATAAAAACTGCTGGCTGTACTGATGGTTGTATTGTGAACAGGTACATTTATTTTAAACTTGTATTATACTTTCTGTTCAGCTGTGTGCATTTTAGTGTCCTATGCTCTGTTTTGTCCTAGAAATATTCTATAAAGCTCTTCAGTAATTTCATTCCTGCTTTTGCATCTTCTGTCATCCGGTATTTTGGTGTTGGAAGATCCCTGTTCAGTTTGTGTCAATTTATTTCCTTCCTCCGGTATCTGAAGTTAATTATGGACTTTAGTATCAGAAAAGAAAGAATAACACACCCGAGTCTTAATCTCACTCATAATATATTAAATATGGTCGTTTTTCCTAATTTTTGTGCAGTAGAATGGGTTTATAAATACCTACGTGCTGCCCAGCATGGATGCAACAAGATGCTGCTCTATTCTGAAGAGTTTTGGGTGCTTTCAGATTTCCAAGCAATTTTGAAGATTTTGTGTCCCTTCGAGAGGTGGTTGAAGCTTCTATTTCTGGTCAATACTTTTAGGTTGATAGGAGATGCAGGGAAATAAAAATAAAATTACTGGTTTTCATTTATTGAAGGGTAGCACTTTTCTGAAAGAGAACAGGTAGATGGAAGTGACAGGTGAGCAGAACCAGAATACTGAATCTTTTTTGGAAAAGCAAATGGTTCCAGCACACCAGTTTTACAACTACTGAATTTGTATAAGGCGTTACAGTAATGGCATGTTAAGTCAATTTGTGGAAGAGATTAGGGTGATTTGGGCATGTTATCTGTGATTCTTGATGCGAAGGGAGTGGTATGGGAGAAAAGATGCGTGTCTTTGAAAATTTAACACTATGAAATTGAAGAAGTAGCATAAGTATTTCTTCTACGGTAGGAGAAAAAATGAAAACCTAAGTGGTATACAAAATGTAAAATTGTAAAGCACCGTTATAGGAGTACACAGCATCAAATAATTCCGTATGTATAGATTTTACTAAAACTGTTACCCTAAGGGTCTTAGACCCTTGAGATTTTAGCACGTGTGGATTTTCCTGTATCATATGGATGATTCCCCTAATTTAATGAGTTTATTTCAGATGTGACTTCTCTGTTTCTGTTTTATCTCTCTTTTTTCACGTACATTCTGTGCTACTTTTGCACCAGACTTTAAGATGCAAGCTGCCATCTTCCAGCGGGTATGGGGGGCAGAGGGACAGCATACGCTGCTGTCTTGCTGTGGCAGTGGAAAGCTTAATAAAGCAAGGAGCTCTTCAGAGCTCACTTTTCATTTTTTCTTGGCTACGTATAATAATTTGCACTGACTTAGGAAAAGCATTCTATAAATGCTGCTATCTTGCAGATCTCTCTCGAGATTTTCTGGAGGCCACAGTCCACTGAGCTTCAGTTATTTATATATAGCCCATCCTTTGCAGCTGGCTTGCTTTCTCCTTAACCTTCCTCTACCAACGGTTGTATGAGAGCTGGCAAAGCCCAAAGTCCTGTCCTGGGGCCTCCTCTCTCCTCTTCAGAAGACTGGTAAAGCCATGCTTGACGGTTACATGTTTCTATGCTGAATTTCTAGAGATAGATGTCACTTAGCAATGCTGAGTGTGCCTTAGTTTATCCTCCCTTCACTTGGTATGCCTACCGAAGACTTTCTTCTACTACATGTTTCAAATACACAGGATTTGCAAAAGTCAGCATGAGTTTAAAGGAGAATATACCATTTCCAGAGATTGTGCAGTTGAGGGTTCATCAGCTTTGGGATGCACTCCCTTGTTGATCTTAAATAACTTGGATTTGTGATATGTTTCTGGAATAAATAAAGTTAGCTATTTGCTATTCGTCAGTGTGACTTTGTTCTTAATTATCTGGAAGGGCAACATCCTAAACTAGAGATCTATTGAGGTGAGCTTCCCCTCTAAATAAAGCATAATTTTTCTTCTTTTAAAAAGGCCTGACAAGTTACTAGTTTTATTTAGGTAGATCTCTCCACAGAACTGCCAGGTAATAAAACAAATACATGATTTAACTGTTTTCCTCTGACTGGGCCAAATTCAGGAAAAGATGTTCTGCTGTACGAAAGGGGCGAGATTTGCTTCTATGCGCATACAATCTGGGAGAGTCGTTATTATGAGTAACGGGCCATCTGCATCAGAAAGAGCCCCATGGCTCACATATATCAACCAACTACCATGGTGATGGACATCATATAAAAATCTCAGTAAAATAGAACTCTAGGATATTCTCCCTATAAGTGCCAGGCAAACACTCCCAGAAATGAAAATCCTGTAGGCAATGGTAAATGTAACTCAACCTTGACTTGCAGGAATTCGTCTTTGGAATAGAAAAATTGTTTCTCTCAATGTCCAATTAATTCTTGGCTTTCATTTGAAACTGCTAGCAAGTTTGCCAGCCCAGTTTTGATGGGTTTTATTTATATAATATAAATCCTTGTCAGCTGAGAATTAGTCTCATATATATTGGAAGGTGATTTTTTTTATTCACCAGCAACCTGGATCAAAATGTACACAAGAGACCTGAAAATGAAAGAATCTATCTTGCCTTATGAGCCACAGAGCCAATCACTCTCTCTGAATAGCTTTCGACCCAGCATGCCCCATACAAGCGGCAGATAAACCAATGAAACGTTGATTATTAGCAGAACACAAAATAGATATATTATTGTCTTTCTGCCGAAAACTCCTGTTAGAAAATAAGTTTCCTGAATTCCTCAGACTTACTTTACATGAGGGAAAAATTTTATTTTCTGTACTTGTGAGATCTCTCAATTTATTCTCAAAATGAGAAACAGTAAAGACTGTAATGTTTTTGATCAAACACTTAAGACATATTGCAGAGTGTTTGAGACTTATTGCAAGTTTCCTTTGCAAATTCTGCTTGGATTCATTCCAACATTAGGAATAGGCCTGTGGTTTTTTGCTGTTATCAATTTTAATGTTACGCTCCAGTACAGATTTCCCACTCATAATCTTTCTCTTACCACAGAGGAAGAGAGCAATGTTGTCATTCCCACTCTCAGCATACGGACATCAATCCTAGCTAGATTATTTTGCCCTTGTCTGAAACTCATGCTGAGTTCCCAACTGTCCAAGGACTTAGTCAAGCGTATAATAACCACGGTTCTCATGAGCTGGACTGCCGCTGGTTCAGTTGGTGCTTTGGCAAGTTGTTGATCTTCTACAGCAGCCTTGGAACTTGCTTTGACAAAGTGCCTGAGCAAAGTTATATATGTCCAGCAAGAATAAAGAGTGACTCAGTTACCTTTTCTTAGAGATATTACTATAATTAAAAGAAAAACATTTTGTCACCTGCACTCTTCAAAATCACTGTTACATTCTTGCAGTATTTTTACTCTCTTCAATCTAAATCACAGAGTTGTGTGCGTTTTGACTCTCTGTATACCCTGATGTGCCCTGCCAGTGGCCACCAGGGGAAACCTGAGTGTAAACACTGTGGAATAAATCAGGACTGAATCCATGAAAGTCCATAGAAATCAGTATTGTTAGGAATGCATGTTGGTCATGTTTAAGGGTATATTTGAGTTAAAAGCTCATTTTATGCTTTGTTTACTGAAAAAAAACAGCCTCCATTAACAGTTTGTCTTCTTACTTAATTGCTTCCAAATCATGTTTTACTGAAAAAGCTGTAGAGTGTATATCAAAAAAGCATGAACTGCAGAAAAAAATTATGCTGACTTCATACTCTTTTTTTAACTTAATTTGTATTTCTGTATTCTCTTGTTGTTTAATGTGCTTAAGAGAAAGTGAACATGGAAGAAAAGTATAAATTATCATACAGCAGACAAAGTCTATGTGCATAATTCTAGATGTCATAAGCTTCTGAAGAATGAAGATGGACAAGCACAGCTAGCTGACTTCTGCAAATACACAAGTATATGAATTGTGTATAATCACGTAGCATAATATATTATCTTCCCACAACACATATAATACTTTAGAATAAAGTCATTTGAGTCCGAACTAAAATCAGCAATTGTAGCATGAAAATAAATAAAGTTTTAAATTAAAGCTTTTAAAATCTTGAGTTGATAGAAACAAATGAAAAATAGAAGTTAAGCAGTGGAAATTATACAATGCAGATTTGTTTTTAATTCTAAATCAGTAATTTAAGATTATATGAACAGCAGATACAAAGGTTGCCCTGAAGGTACTGGAGCTGAATTTCCAGGAATCAGTTCTTCAGAAAAGGATCTGGGAGTTAGAGTGTTTGTGAAGAGCAAAGGCAGGCTATTACGAAGAAAGCAGTTTTATTGGGATTTATATGGTAGGCAGTACCCCTCACAAGAGGCATGCAGTAACCCCTTTGCTTTACTCAGCATGGGTAGGATCTCATCTGGAGTACCTGTGCAAAGTCAGGACACTGCACTGCAAGAAAAAGATCTGTGCACAATAGAGAGAATCAGTAGGAGACCAAAAAGAACGTTTAGAGAGCTCCAAAATAAGCCCTCTAGGGAAAGACTTTTGGAGCTACTTTGCATAGAAAAGAGAAGGTAAAGGAATGACACATAAAAGGTAGCTTCAACCTGGCAAAGAAGAAATTGTCCATGGGTAGGAAAAATCAATAAACTTAGAACACATTATTTATCTTAAACATCAGAAATACTTCCTAATGGTAAGGTTAATTAAACATCAGAACAAGGGTGAGTTTAAACAAAAACAAAGTAAGCAGCAGTAAAATCACAGCAGACCTATTCCCTCAATCAACTTCTTTTTGGTGTTCAGACCAGGCAAACTCTTTGGCCAGAATAACAGGGACCGTAACTGTGTGATGCACACCTGGTCCATCTTCATGATGCTCCCTCCTCCACACCTTGCTTTTAGAGGAATAGTTTTGTGAGCGAGAGACTGCCTAGGGGAGGACCTGGAGCTTTTCCTCTAGCTCCCTGCTCTTGCCTTTGCAGGTCCTTGCTTGAGGCATGCAGCGATGGTCTGTAAACTGTGATCACAGATCTGAACATCATGGGCCCAAGGAGAAGAGCAGACCAAGTTTGGGAGGATTTTTTGTCAAATCCTAAAAAGTTGCAGCAAAAGTAAAGTTTACTGAAAATAGAGGGAGATGCATAAGCAAGTCCTAATAAGAACTGGTAAAGACAGGACTGTGGGGAGCCTCCATCACTGGAGTTCATGGAGAATGGGCTTAACAATCATTTTAAAGCTGTCACTGATTGTGTCCTGGAGCAGAGAGATGGCTTATGTGGCCTCTTGATGTCCCTTCTATTATTCCTTTGTCATCTGCTTTTGTAAAGGGAACTCTTTAGCAAGGGCGAAATGGCAGTATAAAACAAAATCCAGAAAAGGAAGGTAATTAGCTAATTTAGAATATTTTTTAAGCTATTCAGTGCCCCTCTCAATATGTTACTATAAAGTTACAACGATGAGACTTTTTAATATTTTTACAAATTCTCTGTTAGAATTTTTCTAGGTTAAATACATTTATGGAATATTTGAGGAATGCAGTTAGAGTTCCTAAGACTGTCCCTACGTTCTCAGGTTAACTTGAAAATTAATTTTCCTATCTCTGCATTGATTTGCCATAGGTTTTCTGAAGGATGGGGCAGTCTCCCCCCCAGGTAGATTTTTCACGGCCACATTGCATGTTGGCATAATCCTAGTGAAGCTAATAGAATCACACAACTGGGGAATTTGTGGTTAAACAGATAGCACCGAGTGCCGAGGCGCTCCCAAGTAGTTGTTACTAGGCTGATAACATTTGTTTTGCACGGATAGCTGTATGGGTAGTTAGTGAAGAACTGAAACAGATGATTACTGAAAAGAATTGATTTTCAAACTACAGTTCTTTCCCAATTAAAATTATCCTGAGGCACTCAAAGCTATAATTTAAAGTTGTAATAGAAATCTAAGCAAGTCCTTACTTGCAGTGATATTTTAGATAAAATAACCATTTTGAGTCATGAGAGCAGTAAAACTCTCTCCTTTTCGTTTTATTTATTTAATTTTACTTTTTTTCTTTTTTAATTAGATTAAAATTGATTTTGGTTTGGTTTTCAAATGTGTTCCAACCAGGAAATCGGAGGCCATTTTTCATACTGGGGAAATAATGGATAAAAATCCCTACTCTGGTGTAATCAATTGAAACTTTACCACTGGCTTTGATGACACTAAATCCTCCCCAGTGCCCTAAAGCAAATTTCACTAGATAACAACAGAAACAATGTCAGCCCAGGCAATATGAAATACCTTACTTTCCTGAGCTTACTGTGGGCTACTAGTCTGGTTGCTTTAGTTCCAGAGTGTTTTGTACAGACCTACTTTGTCTGTGGAGAAGCTGGTATTTCCAATGAAGAATTTTAATGCTAATGACATGGGGGTTATTTCTTAAAAAAAAAGCTGTTACACAGCTGCAATAGCCATAATACACATGTGCTGGGAAAATAAGGGGGAAATTTAACCCAGACTCTCTTACTTTCTGTTTTTGATCCATGTAGGATCTTTCCAGTCCTGCCTGTCCTTTTTCCAGCCTGGTGTCTGATTTGGTGCAAGATTTTATATAGGCTTATTTCTGTGAAATGGAATTTGTAAAGGGTTGTGGTTATTTGACATGAAAACTTGCAAGAGTAAGTATGATATACTTGAGATAATATGTAGATGAAGTAACATACAGTAATAGTTATTGTCGGTTCAAGGGAAGGTAGATATCTTTGCTGACATTTATTTCAAATTCAGGTTTGTCTGACTCACTTCAACAATAGAAATATTTGTTTATGACAGATCTGAATTCTTGTCCAAGAAGTTTCCCACCTCAACCCTTGCTTGTGGGCTCTGTTAAAACAGTAACAGTATCATTATGTCTACTCAGTACTTTGATTTTGCCAGAGAATATTGATCTGTAGCATGATCTGTCCAAGGGCAACAGCATCATTAATTGTTAAGTGATCTGCGAAACAATTAGAGACCTCCTGGCTGTTGTACAAACAGATGAATGGAGCCGTCGACCTAATCAGATATAGTTGTATCTATCTATGGACCCAGTTGTGTTGTTCAGAAGTGTTTTCAACATCTGTCACTGTCCCATGTCTCACAATAATGTATGCTCTGCTCTGCAGGGCTCCTGCTCAGAAGCCTTTGAGGAGAACTTTCTTGGGGGGCAGGGAATGTGCAGAGGTTTTAAGGAAATTTTTATCTCATATGTACATTCTCAGATTTGCTTTTTGAGAGACAAACAGGTTTAAGCTAAAGATTATAAGCATACCAGAAGGTGTAATTGGCATTTACATTAACAGCATGAAGGCAGGACAAATATATTGAAAGTTAACTCAGAGCCTGGATGCAGTGAATTTAGCACTTAAGGAAAGTAATAGGATTGATGATTTTCTAGGCTGTGTTGTTCAGCACCTAGTGCTCCGGGAGTCTGGCCTCAAATTGGGTCTCTGAGGACTAAGTGATAAATGGTAAGAGTAAGGCTGTGCGTTTTTATCTGTGTCATATTTCTATATGAAGGAAACCAATTAGGAAGGAAATATACAATTAGTATCAGTCCCCTTAAAGGTAGGTGGCACAAATGTTGCATAAGCATCCTCTGCTTAAAATGCTTATGTTGAGCTTCAGGTGATTATTGCAAAAAACAGGGCAGCCGCTGTCAAATGTATTCTGTCAGACAAGTAACGGGGAGCTAAATTTGTGATGCGGCAGAGTGACTGGTAAGATGTGTTCCTGTGAGCTCACTCATGTTTTCCTAGCTATTCCTCTTGCACGATTTGAGAGTCTCTGAAGTTTACTGTTTGGGGGAAGGTAAGCAAACTGTATTTTCTTCAAGACAAATTGTATTTTTAGTAGTTTCTTACAGTGTTTAGAAAGTAAACACAAGCGCTGAATGCCACACATTGATGCTGTTTGTGTGTGATACTTAGTTTAGTGTCTCTGGACAATTCACTTTTGAAGATTAGATGCTAACGTTTGACTTTCTTCATGCTCTTTGTTTACATATGTCCTTGTTTTGAAGCACTTTTGTTTTTTTTTAATCTGGTGATGAGATTTGTTAGCAAAATTCCTGCATTAATCACTCTGTCATTCCAGCTAGAATTTGAAGTTGCTTTTGCTTTAAATGATATAGAGATTTTAAGACATTTTACTCTATACAGTATTGGTTTAGCACCAAAACAATGAGAAATAATCCCAGTGGGTAACTTCCAGCATTCTTATTGCTATATCTGGCCTGATCTTAGTAGAGTTCTTCAGAAAAGCTGGTATTTATTTCTTTTAGTAGAGGCCTTGCTACATACAGTACAAGGGCCAGAAGATGAGCGCAAGCAGGAAAGCTCCTACTTCAGAACAGAAGTGTGTAGGCTGCTTCTTTATATGTGATTTAGCTCCTGGCTCTTTTAAAGAGTGGTTAATCTTTCTAAATTAGCAGCAGATCCACTGACCATCCTTCCAACCCCTCAGAAGGAAAAGGGATGAGGGAGTCCCTGCAGTGAGTGATTAAGTGCAATCCCCATTATCCTGTGTCTCTGGGCAGGGCACTGTGAAAGAGCCAAGAGGATTTATCTGGTAACTAGAAGGGTTGCAGGGAGAAAGTGATCCTTTTAAAGCAACCCAAAAAGCTACCTGCTTTTTTTTCCTTTAAGAAGCAGTTCCTAAAAAAAAAAAAAAATTGAACTTCTGTATAAAAGCAGCTGTGTGGTTCTTGTTCTTATTTTGTCTTTTAAGCTTCAGTATTCCACACATGGATACAAGCAATACTATTTTTACAAAAATGATCCCCATTTCAGGAGAATGGTTTTGTGATGCTTTCATTGACATCACATCAGGGGTTAGGTGGTGCAACAGAATAATAAACTGGCTTTCCACTTCTTCAGACAGGTGTTCAGATATGCTGTTGATCACATCTAAAAATAAGCCTGGCGGTCCTGTCCCTACCACTCTGTTCTATAGCCCGAAAAGGGGAAGAACAACGTGAAAACTACATAGTTCTTGGCAAGCTCCCAATTTAATATATATATATTCTGCTGCCCTTCATTCAAATAAGCACAAATTATAATGCAGGACACAAGAAAGGTAATAGAAAGTCTGAAGCAATAGCCTAAACAGTGATGATCAAATTCTCTAACAGCCCTGTGAAGGGTAGGTGTTTATGGTGGGGGAGATTTTGTCTTTATTCACACATGGTTTTAGTTTCCACAGTTACTGGGATACTTAGGATTGGAAAGGACTCCCACAACTCAGCTATGCTTTTCCTAGCACTGCTCTTGTGTTACTGGCAGTTGGATTTTGGAGCTGCACCAGTGCTATTTCACTTGCAAAAGAAAAAGCTTGGGAAGGTGGCATTGTACTGAGTTAGTTATATGTAATGAGAATTTTTCTGGAGTATAAGGTGTAAGCATGGAGGATTTCAGCTTATAAATATTTCATACAATGAAAATCATTCCTCTCTTCCTGAAGATGATGCCTTGATTTCTTCTGAAAAATCTACAAGTATTTCTAGTCAGAATATTGTAATCGAGGTGGGCCGTTATAGTGCTGCGTAGGGATTCTCTGTAGGTCAGGCTCTGTATCCAGCCTGTACCTCATGCAATGTGCTGTAAATAATCTCTCTCCCTTCTGTCTAGCAGAAGTATTGTGGATGTCTGTCCGAAACAACTTGAAAGGCACAACTTTAGAGCTTTTTTGCTGGACTTTGCAGTGACTTGTCTGATGCTGGCACAGTCAGAAAGGGTTGGGTTCTGTCACCCTTATTGGTGCTCAGTAGTCTTTTTCTATTTAAGTAGGCCTATGATAGTCAGCTGAGCTGTCTGTAGATCAAGGTGATACTTATTCAGAAAGTTGGTAATTAAAACTTAATATTGTATCATGCAGTCTTAGACATAAACCAAAGAGTAGGAGGAGTCTCTGAAGCTGTCTGTGCCTGTTTAGAGTTGTGTGCAGCAACATTTAGTAAACAAAATGAATTGTACTGCCTTTGTTACTAGCCAACAAAGCTGAAGGAAAAGCTTGGTTAAAAGCAAAATTACTCAATTAGTTCAAATTTTTTGGAGGAAGGGCATAGGAAGAGGAGAACAAGAGTTCCAGCTTTGAACAAGAGTTTTGACCTTAAATGTACATGCTGGACTCAAATATAGAAGTCAAAAAATGCATGTAGTTGTAATTTGTAATTGTCCATTTAATTCAGCTGTGTGTTGTTCTGCTTAGGATAGAACCTGACAGAGAAAAAGTCCTTCCTTTGCATCCCTTTACTCTGTTTGCCAGCTCTCTCTTCCAAATAAATTCTTTGATCCAGACAGTGTCATCCTCCTCTTCATTTCTATTTCTTAAACTGAATTAATAACAGCTGAAGGTATATTTTTTCTCAAAGAAAACATTAACTCTTTCATTGCTGTCACCTTAAACATTTACCTAATCAGCCAAACACACAAATTGCTAGCAGTTCCCTGTGTTTTTTCAGTACCTAATCCCCAGCTGTTCCATGTCTACCAACTGCTAAACCAACGAGCATTCATCATGAAGATGTCTGTAATTCAGTCATATGTTATCAGTAAAATAGCAATACATGAGTTTTGAAAAGTCTTGGTAATTTAGAGGCAATACTAAAATTAAATCATATTTGAGGTAAAATAAATTATGATGGCTATTGCAACAATTATTCATTTCTGTGTTAAATGCTGCAACGCATTCGTTTGGACTGCTGAAGATTTTCTGTTTTGCGTTGCCAGAGGAGAGCACAAGTCCAGGATAAAACTGTCATTCAGGTGGTGAACATCACTGTAGGTCTGTGCCAGGGCAAGGGCTGCTGTTGCCTTCTGGTGCGCTTTGGCCAGGACAGTCCTGGACCTTGCAAGTGTACTCACTTGCTTTTGGTAGGAGAAATAATCACAGAATACCAAGGAGTGCTTTCCCCATGGCTGTTGCTATTGCCCACTGGACTGTAAATGTGTGTTGCCAGCCTGTGCGTTTTCTTAAATTGAAAAACTGTGGAGTATAAAAAGTGAAACAAAAAACCCCCTTGCTTGGTTTTTTTCTCCACAATGTTGGTTTCATTTGTTTGTTTTGCGTGTTTTGTTTGAGAGTTGCAGGGCAGTATTGTAGTATTTAATGAATGTGTATTTTCCTGTAGAAGGATTACAATATTGGTATGGATAAAAGAATTAAAGGAAATGGAGTCTTTTGAATTTTAGGAAAGAAAGATAACTCTGCCAATATAAATTCTTCTAAAAAAATTTTTTATTAAAACTCTATTAAAATATCCATTTCTGTAATGCCACCTACAATATTTATGCATTTATACTTCTGTTTACAAATAAAAGACAACTGCCATGAATAACAAAAATGTGTAATAATAGGCAGTTTTAGCTTTTAATTGTTCTGTCCTGTACGTACTTAGGAAAAAATCAGTGCTGGTTGAGAGTGCTTATAATCTCGTCTGAGGAAGGTTCGTAGTAACTTTTGTAGTCTTCAGAACAAAATGTCTATCCTATATACAGAACTTGACTGAAGACAGGTCCCTAAAAGTCAATTAAGTACTTCAGACTGATTCTTTTCTTTCCCCACACTCATCCACCTTATCCAAGAAGCCTACTATAAATTTGAGCATTGAACATCTGATTTTACATTTCTTTTACATCTCAGACCTGCTTTGGGGAGGAAGGGGGGGAAATCTTAGAAGACTTAGTGTTTAGCCATTGTAAGCACCCATTGTAAACACTGGCCAGACCAGTAATGTATCATTAATGTTGGATAATTTAACTTTCAATTTTTCTTGTAAGAATATTTAATCTGCTAATACAAATATTGAAAGAAAAGGTAGTATATTCTAGCATCCATTCTGATTGCAACATCAAGCTTTAGGCAAAAAGTGTGCTGTTTCCAAGGCCTGGCATAGCTGGTGTTATTGCAGAGAAATTAAGGACTGAATTGTGAGAACTTCAGGTTGCATATGGAAATGTAAGTTGTTCTGCCATTTGCTTTGAGGAAATCCAGAGTGGTTCCAATGGGATTGTGCAACATTTATTCTTTGTGTGACAAAGTACCTGGAGCACATTAGGCACTGTGGAAAGGCAGATTTACATTTAGAAATGTGAGACTATTCAAATTCTGTACCCAGATCGAAATAGTCTCACCTTAGCTAATGTGCTGAGAGGTAAACAGTTTCTGGAAGTTCTGTACCGCAAAATAGCACTATCCTATCTATAGTCAGCATTTCCAGAAGTAAGACATTCAGCAGCCTCTTCACAGGCAGGTAAGAAAAGCCTGTTCCTGTTTACAAGATTCTGGTAATGAACCATGAAGGATAGAGCTTTGAAGCCATCTGTCAAGTAGCTTACTTTTTTTGGTAAGTGATTTAATGCATCTTAGATAAGAAAGGTCGAATCATGTGCTGTAATTCTTACCCTAATGACTTGCTGTACAGAATGGGGAGGCAGCAGTTTCCTGAGGACGGTAAGGAAAGATAGATGCGTCCACAAAGTGCAAATGGAGCCCCTGCCCTGTGGTACTAACTGTATGAACAAATACAAGTCTTTGCTAGCAAAGAACTTCAAGGTTAATTTCTTTACAGCATTTGCTGTCTCCTGCAAACAGATGCTCATTCTTCAGTAATTGCAAGGCTTTAATACACACTTTTGTAGAAGTGAATTTCACCCAGCTTAATTTCACATTGTGAAAAAGTTTTCTTTGCCCCCTGTTTCAGTAGTAACCCCTATGTTGATAACTAGATTCATTGGAAGCTTAACGTATCCAAACTTGAATATATCATGTGTGAAGTTGGTAATTTTTCACTACCATATAATGTATTTTCATTTTCACTGTGTAGAGTAGAGCTTCTCCCACTCCTTGCAGACCTCTAGAGATTATAATTGTGACACGGGGAAATATGTCCCTGCCTGGGAGATGCAGTTATATCAGCTATCCCAGGAAAGAAAGGATGATTTAACTGCCAGTAAAGTTGTCAGACAAGTCCACTGAAATGCAGGATTGTTGGCAGGGGAGCTGGGCATCATACTTTACCCATCAAGGGACTAGTAACCCTGAGCCATCTCCCTGTGTGAGGCTACACAACAGAAGGAAAAATAAGTATCTCCAAGTTGTTCTATCTCAGTCTAAATAATCATCCTAGGAAAACAAAATAATCCAGATTTTTAGGAGATCTGTCCTTCTACCTAAGACAAAATAACAAGTAAAAAAACTGGTAAAATGAACCCAGCATGGGATGAGGTTCTATGAAGCTTTCCTTATTTATTTTTTTCCTGAACAAAGATGGACTCGGTACCTTTTTAACCACATTGTAGCCTGTCCTGTACCTGGCTCTCTTGTACTAATTTAGATGACCCTGTCAGTGTACAACGCTAAACGCTGAGATTTCAGAGGGAAACCTAAATATGCTTGTTCCCATGCTTACAAACACTGTGAACAATCTTTGTAAGGTACAGAAAGGAAACTGATTACTATTTCTGGCTTATTCCTGAAAGTCTTTACAGTGTAGAGCTTTCTTACATTTCCCAAGTGAAAGAAGTTTTTGTGAGGAAGAATCTCCAGTGCTGTCTCATTTTTGGGCGAGCACAAATTGGCTGGTGTAGGTCAGTGCTGCTATTCTTCCTATCTAAAGTTCAGGACCTTCTTGAAGACAGGCTTGAGCATATATGCTTAAAAAGGGAACAAATGTGTAGCAAGGATGGCTTCCATTTCTGGTTTTAACTTTATAATTTCCTTTCTGGAAAAAACCATGGACAACACATAATGTACCTGCTAGCACCTGTCAGAAAAAAGGCTCATGTTGGGGGTTTGACTACAATTACCCAAATCTCATGTTGAAAAAGTTAACCAAAGTTAAGAGGGCTGATCCAAAGCAGTGCTGGTGGTAATGCCATCTAGATTTTGATCTAAACAGTCATGTATCGGTCGAGTAATAGAAAGCAGTGAAAGGGAAGCTTGCCTTTTCCAGTGCTCCCATCCTGTATTGCCCTGTTCTATGAAAATCCTTCAAGGATCCAAATGGAGAATTCCAGATAGAATGGATCATCTCTACATTACTTCATCCACCTTGTTCGGTCTCATTTCCAGCACAAATATCTTGGTCCACTGAATTTCTAACATCTATTCCTCCTTTACAAATTCTCTGTGTGTGGCATTAGTAGATTTTAAGTTTGGACCAAACCAGTGTTGTTGTCTTCTCATTGTGATGTAGGGATTCTGACATTTTGTGGGCTTTCATCCACTTTCCAGTTTTTTAGCTCATAATTGAAATAAACCTGCTGGAATCTATTTAGCTGCACACCCACGCCTCCCCCCCCCCCAAAAAAAAAAATAATAATAGTAGATGGTACTTTTCTACCTAAGAAGATTAGGGTGAAAAATAAACATCCATGAAAGGTTGTGGGTCTTCTAGGCACTCCGAAGGACCAATGCCATCAAAGCTGTTGATTTCTTACGTCACTTTACTAATTTTGTGATTAAATTAAACGTGAATGATTTGACAAGTTTATAACTACATTTATAGAATGACTGTCCTATTGCACTCTGTTTCCTAGCAGCACATGACCTCAGGCTGGTGATTTTATCAGTTACCCTTTCTTGGGAAGGTGAAAAGCTGGAGTGACTTTGTGTCACCATTTCTTCATGGAATTTCTTCCCTGTCATTTAATCCTTGATAATCCGGATTGTGCCACAGTAATTAGCATATATCTAAGTGTAAATATGAACTCAAGTGTATGTGACTGCTGTTTTTTCTTTTTCTTAACGTAAATTGTACTTCAAAAGAAAAATCTTGGTGCTTTTTTATGTAGGACAAAAAAAAGAACAATTTAAACTAGCTAAAACATCTTTGTTTCTTCCATCTTTATGCAGAAAACAGCTGAACAGTTTAAAACTAACTTTAAAAATTATATCTAAGACAACTTATATGCCAAGCTGCAGCCAAAAATACTTTTTACAGCCGAATTATCAAACCCTCTGAAAGAGCATTTATAACAGAATTGCTGATGCAACCTTTATTGTAGGGATATGAATAGCTATAATGAAGGCTTCAGCTGATATTCTGGCAAGCGTATTGCTAAAAATTATTCTGAATTTATCTGGCATTCAGAAAATGCTTGAAGTGGCCAAAATGTTTATACCGTCATTATCATTTTGACAATATCTCTTTTATCCCAAAGGAAGTCAGCAATGAACAAATTCAAGCAGTGTATGAGACGTGCGTATTTAGCATCTGTTACACATCCTCTTGGCAGCATTGTTTTATATGAGAAAACCAGGGCCAAGGGCTCAACCACCGACTTACAAGCAGTTGTGTTGAATCAAACATTACTGCCTATTGTGTCATTTTAAAGTATATTAGTGAATTGCATTATGTTTTTCCTGATGACTTGATTTTGGTTTATCATCAGGAAACTCCTGGGTCTGAGCAGGAACGTCAAATTCAGAGTGGTAGTACTTTGGAGTTCCATATCTTTCCTTTGGTTCTTTCACACCACCCCGTGCATGGTTTTGAAATACCATTCACTCTCTTATTTTTAGACAAGTCATACAAAGCTTTGTTAATCAGGGACTAATTACAGATATGGCATTTTTCTGTAAGTGCATAACTTTAGACTCCCAGAGTAGATCCGGGTGATATCTGATGATAGAAATTCATGGTTGGATGTTGGTGTGTTCTAGCATAGGATGCATACGAGCAATTGCATCTTATAGTAGCCTCATCTCTTTTGTCTGCTTTCTTTTTTCTACTAGTATATTTTCAGACAATAAAATAGTGCCACTTCCTCTACTTCTGATCGTTTGGCTACTTGGGAGATTGCACCGATTAATCAAGTTTGGGTGCTAAATTGATTTTATTAAACTCTTGTTCAGGGAACCATCAACTGAATTAAACCTGTCCTGTATTGACTTCCCTTAAGTTGAGGAGGAGTTGACTTACACCAGATCAATATAAATCAAATTTAAAATTGTTTAAATGGGTACACAGAAGTGTTTACATGGGTATAATGAAATAAATTTTAAGACACAGTTTAGACAAATTCAGTATGACGTAATTTGGGCTTCTGGCTGCATTTTTTTAACAATTGCAATGCTGATGGCAGCAGAACCAGAATGTCTTTACAAAAAAACTTCCACATGAAATTTCTTAAAAGATGCATATTTTTTTAAGAAACAGGAGTTTTCCCTTACAGAATTTTCATACAACAAATACTAGAATTTGGATTGGAAGATTTCTGCAACATCTTGGAAATGTCAAAAGAAAAAAGTGGCATAGCATCATTTTGAAAGAATTTTGAAATTAAATACATGGTTTTGTTCAGTGTCAACTGCAAATACTGTTTTGTATCACGAAAAATACTATTCTGTAGAATTTGTGAATTCTTCATCTCTCCCTTTTTACTTTCAAAAATCTGGAAAAGAAAATTGAGGATGAACCAAAAAATGATCACTTTAGTTGGAAGGCTTTAAATTGGATTTGATTTGAGGAGCTTTACTACCAACTAAATCTGCTGATATGCTGGTTTTAACAAAATCTGTGTCTCAGTGCAGCTGGAGCACTAGCCCAGGAGGAGGGAGTCTCTTGTTTATTTTCTGTTTGTCATCAGATTCAAAGCAGATTTTTTTTTTAATACGATATCATTCTAAATGAAATGAAAGATACTTGAAGTTTGTTTTGCACAATCCCTGTATTGCAGGAGAAATCTTCGTACATCCTCCCACCTTCATGTATTAAGAAACCCAATGTTTCAATGAGGGAAAAAAAATGTTTTCATGAAAGTTTTTTAAAAGTTTGACTCTAGAAATGAGGAATAAAAGTATCTTCTGAAATGAGGGGAGTTGGTGTGAAATGGAGTTCCTCTTTGTTGCTCTATTCTGTCCCACAAGTTCTGTTTAGCTTTGGAGTTTTCAGTGGTTCATACTTCACTTAATCAACACCAATTGCTTGATTTACCAGGTTACTACTGCCGTTTTCATTCTTACCACCATTTTACCTCCTTCTCTCCCAAGCAGTTGGATGTCTTTGCTCTGAAGTTTATGACTATACATGAGAAAACTGGAAATTATGAGCTGCGTTATGTAATCCTAATCTTTTCTTCAGGGACACACATTGCTTAGAGAAGGAATGTCTTTTATTGAACAATAAAAAAAAAAACCCCAAAAATTGGCTCTTAATGATGGTACTTGGCACAGTTACAGCTCATTGCAAGCTTAACTGATAGTGGGTCCTTTCTCAGCGTGAGATTTAATTTTCTTTTAGGTAGCTAGCTGTGCTTGGTGTCAGTACATATAAACCATCTTGTCAGCAGTTGGTTGCATGCTGAGATGGGAAAGTGCCCATGGGAAGGAAGAAGAAAACCACTTCTTAGCATCCTATCAACTGTAGGACTGTCATCATGTCAAAGTTGAGCCCATATATTATGGATATTGAGCTACAGGACATCTTATAATTTGTAGCAGAGAAGCTGAGGTACACTGGGAGAGTGGGAGAGGCAATACCAAACACTGTCATATTACTGAGCCACCAAAATTACATGGGATTAGTCAAAACATCTATGACACAACCCAGCCCTTAAAATAGACAGATGCTGGTTTGCTTTCAGCTGCTTTCCATATATATGTGTGTGTGTGTGTATTTTGAGTGATTAACTACAGTACTGTGATTTCCATGAAATTTAATGGAGAACAGAAAAATTATATGAGATAACTATAGGTCAAAGCAGAGGCCACTTGAAGAAGCTTTTTCTTATAAAAAAACATATAATGATATATTTAGTGTCTGACAGTATAAGCATGTTACAAGCTTGGACTAAAACAAGCCAAAAAAATAATGGAGTAGCCAGAAGAAAACAAAAAGGCTTTATTGGTTGTATTAGCTAGAGCAAATGTTCAATTTCTAATCTTTGGGTACTCAGCATCTCTCAGGATCGTGTACTCTGGAACTACTTGAACAAGTTCATAGAATCATAGAATGGTTGGGGTTGGAAGGGACCTCAAGATTGCATAGTTCCAACACCCTGCCATGGGCAGGGACACCCTACACTAGACCAGGTTTCCCAAAACCTCATCCAACCTGGCCTTGAACACTTCCAGGGATGGGGCCTCCACAGCTTCTCTGGGCAACCCGTTCCAGAACCTCACCACCCTCACAGTAAAGAATTTCTTCCTAATTCTTTCTTCCCAGTAAAAAATGTCTTCCTAATATCTAATCTATGTCTCCCCTCTTTTAGTTTAAACCCATTCTCCCTTGTCCTATCACTCCCTACCCTGTAAACAGCCCCTCTCCAGCTTTCCTGTAAGCCACCTTTAGGTACTGGAAGGCTGCTATAAGATCTCCCCAGAGCCTTCTCTTCTCCAGGCTGAACAAGCCCAACTCCCTTAGCCTGTCCTCGTAGGGGAGGTGCTCCAGCCCTCTGATCAAGTCTGTGGCCCTCCTCTGGACTTGCTCCAGCAGCTCCATGCCTTTCCTGTACTGGGGACCCCCGAGCTGGATGCAAGACTGCAGATGGGGTCTCACAAGAGCAGAGCAGAGGAGCAGAAACCCTTCCCTCGACCTGCTGGCCACATATTTTTTGATGCAGCTCAGGACACGGGTGGCTTTCTGGGCTACTGGTGCACACTGGACGTTAGTCCAACATCACGTACATGTCTTTTTCAAGGACTCATAAGGTGAAAGATAGTAATTATCTTCATTGGTTCAAACTTTTCATTTGGAATAAAAGGTCAACGGGAGGCCCATAAACATAACTCATAGAAGCCCCTTTCTTATCTAGTCTTTCCTGTATTTCTGGAGATTTTCCCATCTAAACATGCTCAGCTGCCTGGAGCAACATCTCTCACTCCCTAGAGCTTTCCACCTGCCCTGGTGCACCAAGGTAAGATAATCAGACAACCTCCTTCCCACTCACTGACTAGCTGCTCCTTATCAGCACGCTCTTATGTATGTCCTCAGCCAAGAAATGAAACAGCTTTGTTACTGTTATCATGCCCTGCAGTATCAGAATGTCTCAGTTGGAAAGCTTTGCTTCTGACCACCCACCTACATTATTATACTTGTTCTGTAACACCCACAGTAATCTTTGATCAAAGAAAGTATGTGCTGATCTCCCATTTATTATCTGCTAAATTCTCACTTCTGTTTGGATGCCAGCTGGTAGTTTCATGGAATTGTGTGCAGATTACCTGGGTATGTTCATGTATCGCAGCTTCATCAGCAGAAGGAGCATTCCTACAGTTTCCACATATGTTAGCAGTGGCAGAGAGAGTGGAAGATTTTTTTCTTTGGTTTCCAGGACAAGGTTAAAATCCGACCTGGAAAGCATTGAATGCTAGAAGTCTATGAAGTACTTGGTGGTACTTTGAGATGTTTCTGTGGAGGAGGCCTTCCTCAAAAAAAGTGAAAATGCTCTTCTAGTTAGTTCAAAAAACCCGCAAAAAAAAAATCTGTAGGTCCTCCTGTTACTATATGAAAAAAGTTGTAAAGTTTTATCTACTATTTGTTAATGTAAACAACAGATATTGTTGAATAAACTTGTGTTTTCTGAAATTTCTGGAGTCCTCTAGGGTTCTAGGCTGTTTCCAAAAGACGGAATTTTAGGAGCAGGTAAGGCTAGTTAATAAACCTTAAAAATTCACAACTCTCTTGTGCATGAAGTGTAACACATGGCTTCTATGAGTTATACTTATGGGCCTCAGGTTGACCTTTTATTCCAAATGGCAAGAATGCAACTCTGCCACAATTAATCTTGTTTGAAAAGTTTCCACCGAAATAAATATTTATTCATTTGGGGAAAAAAAGGTGAATGTGAATCAGACTGGTAGTATTTCCCTTTTGAATTTAATTTTTAGCTTTTTTTTTTTTTTTTTAGATTTTAGAAGTGTTTCTTTTTTTTTTTAATTTGGAAAAAAACCCCAACCCACAGACTAAGCAAAGCTTTGGCTGACAAGAGAGAACTTCAGGGTTTTTCTCATGAAAAAATAAAAAAACTTTACTTCAACTAACCTGAGATGGTTTTCTTTTTTAATGGTGGAGGGTGCAGTTATTTACATGATTGTTGAATTTTTACACTCTGTTGAATTGACAAAGATCACAAGTTCTCACAATTTCTGGGTCAACTCTCATCTTCTGTCAGTTTTCTAGTTAACATATATTGACAGCAAGCACACTTAGATACGGTGGTAATTGGGAGTCTTGTGAATACTTAAAAACATTGTTTAATATGAAATATGTTTTCTATATTGGTATTCTGATCAGCTTTTCATAGCAGAGGGAAAAATAATAATAAAAAAAAGCTTGCTTAAGCTCCTAAGCCTGAACTGAAAAGACAGCACTGGCAAGAATAAATCAGAGAGTTGTATCTTGTGTCTTAAAACTCCAGGGTAGTCATCTAGTAGGTTCAACCCGGGAATGACTGTTGAACATTGAAGCCACATACCCTATACATTTCAAGGTGCAGAACTTTCTGCAACACTTCATAACTTAAGACTAGTAATGTGAAATGCTACAAGTGCAGAGGTATTTTCCCTCTGGGGAGAAAAGAGAGTTTTAATACTTTGTTTCTGGTAAATCCATTTTGATTCAATCTCCTTTGAACTAAATCTTTTACATTTGAGAAAAGTCTTTTACAAGAATACATTTCACATTACCTTCTGTAACTGTCTTATTAAACCAGCATTGCTTCTTTCTACAACAGTTTTTCTACAAATTGATTCCTTTAAAGTTTTTAAAATTATTGGAATTGAATTGGTTTTTCAAAAAACCTAGCAAAAATACTTCGTAAGGATGAAATATTCCCCTAATATACCTCCTATCATATGATTCACAGCAGTGGAACTACCCAGGTGTAATTTAGGGCACAATTGAGCCTTCAGAGAGCAGGTGGACTTAAGCCTAACTTTGGAAATGATAGATGCTTTCAACCAGCAGTAGCTGTAGTTCGTTACATCATCTGAAATGTGGCTTAGTCACATAAAGTGTTTAATTTAAATGATTCTAGGGCTTGTGATAGACAGAAGCAGAGAGGATGGCCTCAAATATTAACAGTTCCGTTATTCTTTAAGCTGCCAGTCATTAGCTAACTTCTCCCTTGTTAATAATAATGCTTGCATGATTCTGTTCTGAATAATGAATTAAAGATTTTCACCACCAGCAGGCAGGCCAATGGGCAAGTGTAATTTAAAAAATGGGTTAGTAAAACTATATTTAGGAAGCAATAAAAACAGTTTAAATGGAGCTTAGCTGAGATGCTTTATTAGGCAAAGGATGTTGACGGTGGCAGAACTTGATCTCCACTATATGCCTAAAGCTTTGAGATTGTATTGTTTATAAAAATAATGTTTAACGCTTGATTTATCTAAAGAGTTGTGCGAAGACAAAGAAATAAGAGTCTAATACTACGTCTTATTTTCTTTTTTACCAGTGTCCTTTCCCTGAAAGGAATATTGCCAGCATGCCAACTGAGAGGAGGTTTCAGGAGCCTTGCAGGAAGAGCTTCCTGAGAGAGACAAATCCAGTGATGCAAACTGTGATCGTTATGTAAGTGAAATTTGAATTTCTTTACACACAGGCACGCATGGTATAGTTGCAGAGGTAATCTCTTATTTGAAGAATGCCACACAAAAGTTATTGCCTGCCTGGTAGCGGAAAAGTGTCTCAAAAATTGATTGTAATTAGAGAGCTAAGTAAAGAGCCAGTTCTACTGACTCCCTTACAAGTGTCCTTTACCCTGAACCTGGTAAATAAAACCTCATGTGTTCATCCTCAAAAGGTGGAATCCTGCTAGGATAATAGGCGCTTCAGACAGTGTATTGGAAGAACAAGGTTTCTAGGAAATGTACTGCTTTCTGATGGAGGAAGGCAGACTGGAAAATAAGAATAGATTAAAGCTTTAGTGTATCTAAGCAGAAGACCTGGTGATGCTGTTTAACATTTTATGTTAGATGTGGCGGAGATGTCAACTTGCTTTTGTTTTTTTGCATAATCATACATACAAATACTGATGTGTCAGCCACTCTTTGAGGGACTGTAGCTGTGTTTTGCTGAATTTTGTGCCTTGGTGAAGTAAAATGTATAACCTGAGGTGAGAAAGTTGTTTGTTTTGGGTTTTATTTGTCATTGTGACTTCTGCATAATTTCAATTCTACAGGATCTGTCATAAGAGGTGGTAATTCTCCTAAAACATGAAAACTTTATAAAGATAACAAATGCTACTGTGGAGTCCAGAGAAGAATGTTTCATTTTCTGAAAGGCTATTATAGTAATAAAGATCATCATCATGCTCTGTGAGGCTGATAAAATGGGAAAAAATCTGTGTAGTATTAGGACAACATAAATTACTGAGGCTAGTTGGCATTCTTACCCAAATAAGTGAAGATTGATCTTTGCACACAAACTGTGAGCTGTGTAAAACTGTCTCTGCTAAATATATGCTAATTGGCGTATGAATGAGATTTTGTTAATCTTCTGCCTAAATAAGCAGGTAGACAAAAGCTAGGAACAAGTCCTCATTTCTCCCTTACAAGTAAAGGGACTTGCTATCATAATAATTTATATTAGCAAATAAAATGCAAATCTATATTTCTAGATAGAGCAATTAGCAGGCATTATTTGGGAACAGTATACCAAAATACACTTTCCTGCTGTACTGTTATTTCCGAGGATTAAAATTGATAGAAAGTCACCCAAGTTTTACAAGTAAAGGTGTTCAATGCAGTTTTGGGTTCTTCTGGTTTCTTCTACCATAAGGGAGAATTTTCCAAGAAATCCTGTATTCAGTTGGATGGGGTGCTCTGATGCCCTAAGGAACCAGAAAATTCATGTAAAGGAATTAAATGTGTGTTCCAGTAAGGGCTCCCATCTTATTTTGTCTCAATTCAGTAACACAATGATATACTGCCATAATTTCAAGAATAAATTGCTACATTTTTAAGGGCCTTATGTTCTTCCTTCGGATGTGGCATAGTGCAATGCTGGGGCTACTCGGCTCTCACACACCTTCTTGGCTCCTATGCCGCCTGCTGTGGCATAGACTTATCCACAGCCACAGTCACTTTGAGGTGCACCTTTTGCAGTATGGCCTTCTCCATGGGTCACAATGCCTTCATCAATATTCTTTGCTCTAGCATGGCCTTGCCCACAGTCACCGTCACCTCAATCTCTTCACAAATCAATCTCCCCTGTCGTGGGCTCATCCATGGCCACATACTTTGAGTTGTTCCAGCATAACCCCATGCACAGCCACTAACTCTTCAAGGCGTACCTGCTGCAACATGGACTTATCCATGTCTGAAACCAGGACACCAGGCCATGCTGGCTGTTGCTTCACAAACTCATAGAACGGCAAGCTGGCCGAGGCCTTGGGAGAAGGGAGCAGCACTGAACTGCAATGGTTAGAGGAAGAAAAAGCTGCAGGCAGCAAGCAAGGCATGGCTGCAGAACAGCTGGGAACCATACAGAGCATGGACACAAAAATGAGTGATGGGAATTACCTTTTAAGGCAATTTCTTATTTTTATTTTTCACCCTTCTTTCCCCCCCCACCCCTTTCTGGAACAAGCGCTTACCTTTCTGCTGCAGCATTGGTGGTTACCATATTGCAGCATTTTCCCATTTCCAGGACTTCTTATTCCTTGCCTTGTTGTGAGGAAAGCTGGGCAGCCTCACTTGCAGCTTGCTAGCACATCCAGAATTAAACCCATCTCCTGACTTGCAGTCTTGTTTCTTAACCTGGCAACAATGGTGTTAACAGTCTGTTTTCCATTTTTTTTTAAATTGTAGCTATTCCAAGATAAGAAAAATATTTCGAAACACTGACCAGAACATTTAATAGTAATGTATGTTACAGCTACATTTCATTTAACACCTATTGACAGTATCTTGGTGCACTATCTAGATCTTTCAGCTTCTGCCTTACTCATAAAATACAAAAATTGCATTGTATTAACCACTGCATAGAAACAGACAGAATTATAACCACATATAAGGGTGTCATATACAAGGGTACTTCAAACTGAAGACTAATCTTTGCATCTTTAGGGTGCTTAGCCCTATAAACAGGTCATATTTATTATCTGAAAAATAGAAAGTGATTTAGTCTGTCATAATAATGCAGCATATGAAACAAGCAGAACTTCAAAGCATGCACGTGTATGTGTGCGTGCACATTTTTATGTGTGCAGACATCAACTGTAATGAGCTGAGCCTTTGATTTGCCTAGGGAACGCAGGCTGAATTCCTCTGGGTTTGAGCGTGGCTGGTTTCTTTCCCTTTGGGGCACTATTTTGCATTCTTCAAGACCAACTCTGGTCTCTTCCTGCAAAGGTGAAAGCAATTTTTTAACATTCTGTTTGTATGAACAGGAGAAAAGGCCTTATGGGAAGAACTTAGCAGTTTGTCGGTCTTAAAACCTTTTCTCGTTGGAAGTTGGCATGTCTTCTGCCATGAGGTTCAATATCCTTTTTTTTTAGTAGCTTCTCCTTCATAGTGGAAAGAAATTGCCAGACCCTGGAAAAAAACTTAGTGATAGGCTTCTAGGGAAAAATATACACATCTATTGTTATATAACGTATTGAGGGGATGCATGTGTACAAAGCTGTATATATTATAAACACATATATGTGTGTGCTGTGTGTTTAGTTGTGCTGTGGACTAAGCAGTAACAGGTGTTATCAAAGGGATAAGTCAGGTAAAACAGTCTAGAATATTTTCTTAAGAATCAGTCACATGAGAATTGTAATTCAGTATTACAAGGATATTCTGGTTTTCTTCACAGTAAATGCAACATAGCTACTATAATGAAGAAGTTGGTAGTACTTTGCACTACTTACATGTTTTTAGCACACCTTGTGACATTAATTATGTCACAATATTACCTTTATGTAACTTCAAAGACAGTGTATGTTATAAAAAATGTTTAATATATGAACATAAAGCTCTGTGTCTTATTAACACTATGCTCTAGTATAAAGTGAAAAAAATTACAGTTTAGACTGCATATGTATTTACATCCAATACTATGTTTTTATAATAGTAAGCATCAAACCTGCTCATCCCCTCATGACAAATGCATGTCTCAAAGTAACGTCTTTTTCCTCTGTTAAATAGACAAAATTGAGGAATGGCTCATGAACTGCAAAGCACGCATCATTAAGTAATCTGGTAGCCCTTCCTGCCAGCTTCATGCAAGCATTGGTAATATTCAGACCCCCTCACCTTGGCCTTCACTGCTGCCAAGAGCTAAAACATAGCCAAGTATGACATTGAGCCTGTGGTAGTAAAATCTGTTTGCTTTTATTTATTTCTAGTCTATATCAAAAGAATAACATGTGACACTCATTTTCACTCAGATAAACTCAGAATTACGCTCTGGTGGTTACACCACCCTGTGCCATTATCTGGCTAGGAGAGAAATTTGGGCCGTAGAGAATAAACTTCATTGAATAATATATATTTCTTGAGAAAGTTTCCCATACTGCAAGGCAGGTGAAGTGCTAATACTCAAATCAGACTAGGGATTGTCACAGAGATGTCTGCATTCCCCGTGCATGCAAAACAGACCAGCACCTTTCATCCGTGACAGTACGTGCATGTGGTCCATCATAGTATACCACTTTTTTTTTTTTAATTGTATAGGCTCAATCTTAGGAAAATGTGGGTACCTTTTATAAATTATCAGAATTCCATCCTTTCCTCCTTTGTAGGGAATACGGGAAGTGTCTCTTACACCTCTTAGCAGTTTGCATTAGAAACAGAATAAATTCTCCTGTCTATGTTTTTGAACCTGTCTGTTAAGATATAGCCATTAACAGGGGAAAAATAATTTTGTCTCACTGTAACTTGCAATTATTTTATGTTATAAATTATGTCTTAATGTAAGTTGGAGTTATGTTTATTATCATTGGAAATTATGTCAATATTGAGACAGCATAGTACAGTACAACATTTTGAAAGAAAATTTGGATAGTTGCATTGCTTGAGCTTCATTAGGGACCAGTTGATGTTCTTTCACAAGTTTTGTCTTGTGTTCACCCAGTACAAAATATGAATGGTGAATATGGATCTACAAGAGGTGATGATACTCTGATTTAGTTTCCCTAAGGAATTCACTATTTTTCAGTGTATCTTTTAGATTTGAGCCTTTTCTAAGTAGTTTCAAGAAGTTCCATTTGAGTTTAATTAAAAATGCATTTCATAATAGTTCTTTGGAATACCCTGCCCAAATCTTTCACTCAAAATAAGTTGGTAAAATTGTCAGTAGAAGATAGCTATATGTTTTTCACTTTAGTTCTCGAGGTGTGGAGACTTTGATGTCTTGACCATTAGTAGGGTAATGTGATGGTCTTCTCTGAGGAAGGCAACTCAATCCTATCTCGTGGGATCCTCCCTGAGGACGGTGCTGATGAGCGGAAGTTCTAGTCTGCCTGTTGGTATGAGTGTGGTAAGACGAGCTGTAAATAAGAGCTAGATGCTGAGGTGTTGTCACCTCTGGAAGTATCCTCAGGAGTCAGAGGTATGAGTATCTGCCATATCCATTCAATGGGTGATGAGTACCTTTTCCATTTCTGTGACCAGCTCTGAGTCTTGGCTGCAAGCAGAGTGGAGGCCTGGAGACTCTCTGCTGTGGCAAGAAGATGCAAACCATGCTGGACTGCCTTGTGGGATTATTTTGATATGCTCAGACGTGGCAGGTTTAGTGGTCTGTGACCCCTTTGGAAAGTCCTGCAAAGGCCTGGTACTCCTGGCCTTCTGATGGTGCAGGAGTCAAGGGATTTGGCCTTGAGGGTACTGTCAGTGCCATTAGTGCAGGATGCTGCAGACAATGCCGGAGACAACAGGGGACTTGTTGGGAAAGTTAGATGCTACTCACTTAGAGCAAGAGTAGGAAAAAGTGGCTCATAGCAAATTCTCCTGCAAAATGAAAGAACGTATTTGAAAAAGTCCACAGAAATCTAATGGAGATGAAACCAGGAAACAGCGCAAACAGTACGAGTCAAAAAGCATTTGCAGAAAAGAATAGTAACTGGGTATGAAGCTATCAAAAGGGTTGTCAATCCTGTGAGCACATTATAATTCCCATACTGAACTGCCCTGCTCCCACTTAAGAAACGGAGTTGAAACAAACTTCACAAACAAATATTGCAACATAATGAAACCAAACAATCAGAACATGTTCAAGAAGTAGAAGGGTAAATCTTTTCCTAGGAAAAGTAGCTAATTAAATCAAGTATTGTGAAAAAAATCTTGCAGAACATAGTTCAAAAAATGTTTGGAGAGAAAACTCCCTCTTTTTTAGTGATGCAAGGATGTAAATAAAATAATGTCTAAAAAAGGTATTTTCTTGATTACTATTAAAATGTTCCTGCAGCAGGCTATAGGATCAGGGAAATAATAGAAGAAAGGAGCTGTTTTTTTGCAGTTAATGTCCGCAGAGAGAGATATCTTTCAACAGTTATGCTGCAGACTGCTCTTCAACTTTTAAGTTAGCAAGTCTTTTTCGTTCTGTTTTCAGCATGAAGTACAGTCTGAGGGTTTAGGCTCATTTCCCTTCAAAGAAATACATCCCATCCTAAATGGAAGTGTGGAATTACACCTGAGATGCTTATGTATGTATCTTATTGTCCATCTGCTCATGCTTCACTCTTGCACTAGGAGAACAGCTCATCTGAAGGCACAATCTCCAAACAATTAGTTACCCACCATATTTTTGTATTTGTACTGTCCTACTTGTAATTGAACTACATATATTTGGCAATATGCTGTTCTATATACCTTTCATTCCCACCTGTGAGTTGTGTAACAAATTGGTCCAGCTCATTTGAAACCCGGGGACAGAAATGTACATGGCTAATAAGTTCCATGATATATGAGAGCAGCTCTGTGCTGGTCTGGCTTACTGAGTATCTAGGCTGCACAGACCTTTTGCTGATAAATGAGCAACATTTCAAAGAATGAGGGCAGAGAGGAGATGCTAAATAAGTACTAACAGGCTACAGAAAGTATTCTGCTCAGCAATGAGATTTTTTTTCTGTAATTCCAGATAGCAAACCGTATTAGTCATGCTAATGTAATACAGTATTTGTGACTGCCTTGACATTGTCCATTTTATTATTCAGGAAACTGCTTCTTCCAGATATACATGTGCAAGTACATCCTGCTGGATTAGCTCTAGTCAATTAAGCATTGTGTTGTCAACTGCAGTTAAAACAAATGGTGTGGGCTACTTCATCACCAAGTGACCTGCGCTTATTATACAAAAATTGGCATTTATAAATGGCTCTTCCATGAGATTGTCTTCAGCTTGCTAGTGACTAAGGTAAGAGGTTACATCCCGGGCGCTGTTGTATTCTGTATCTGCTGAGGCACCTTCGACACCTTGTGCTCATTCAGTTTAAACAAGCCAACCAACCTGCATCTGGATACTAAAAACTGCCACGTTACTTTCTGGCGATGAGACTGCAGGGATGATGTCACTTGTTTATCTGGCAAATGTGAGATCGATAAACTCGCAGGGAATTCAGAGCTCACACAAGGTTGTGCTTCCTAGGGAGGATTAGCTAAAATGAAATGTCTGACAGCTCTGTGTCAGCTTTTCACATTACAAACCGAGATATGATTACTTTTCCTTCACAATCTCTGAAGGAAATGAGATGTTAAACTGCCAGTTACTCAAGTCTTGGCCATTCATTAAGCAAGAAATGTTAAATCAAACCAGTAATTTTGTCCACCTGGAATAACCTACACCGTTAGCAATTACTTAGGAACACATCAGCCATGTTTAGCTTGAAGATCAAGCTTGGAGTCAAGATTAGACCTACCATCTTTACCCTAAAACCTTCCTATGTATAGCCTTTCTTAAGCTAGTACCTACTAAGGGTTCACAATGCAGATTGACGTAAAAGTACCAGAAGCTTCCAGAAATGTTTTGTTGCTCTTTGCCATCTGAATCTTCTTGATTAAGATTTTCCTTGTCAGCTAGAATGCATGGCTAGATATTGTACAGGTTTTTACATGTTCAGAGCAGATGTTCCTGGGAATGCAAGGGGAACTGAGGCTTTCCTAGGAGACATGAGACAATATAAATGAGAGTTTTGCTAAACTTAGCATGAGGTCTTCCCTCTCTCTGGTCAAAATTAAAAACATTGATGAAAAGCTAAAATTAATAAATATTGAAGATGCAAATAAATTTTAATTATATTTTGTTATTTCACATGGATGATTGTATGATCATAAGATATATTTCTAGGCCATAGCTGACTCTCTTCCGCTTATGAAAGTATATTCCCATGTTGCACAGTCAGTGGCCCTGCTTTACGAACACACTGTGTTTTCCTACCACTTGTTGGCTTGGAATACTGCGTGCTTTGGCAGAAGCCCTCTGGTATTTGAAATGGAACAGTGAGCATGGAACTGTATGTAACTTCCTCCCACAATGGGAATGACCCTTCCTTCCTCCAGATGTGCTTTTACAAATACTGAGCTGAAGGGAATTATTCCCTTTCATACTTACGGACTCCAGTTTAAGTTCAGTCCTTGCTAGTTGAGGTAACTGGAAGAAGTCATCATAGTAAGATGATATGCTTCTCTCTTTTTTCAATGAAGATAAATAAATATCTCTTACAGTGCTGTGACACAAACAAAATGCGCTAAGCTTTTTTTTAGGCAGGGGGAGATTTTACTCATTTTGAAGTGGAAACTCGTAGGTAGTAGACAGCCTATCTTTTTCTACAAATCTCTGCTGATGCAGTTTTTAAAAACAAAATTAATGCAAGTCCCTTAGGAGATGCAGAGTAAGACAATAAACATTTCCTATCTCTCTGCCTTTTTAAATAACTGCTGATTTAAAAATCCGTCATATCCTGTTTATTTTGATGTGCAAGATTCCATGGCGTCTTGCCTGTTGGTGGTCTGTTTCAACAATGTGTAGAAGTTGTATTATAGTATCAGGACACAAATACATGACACACTATCATTCATATAGTTTAGGTATTTAACCCTAGAAGGGGGACCCTTGTTTACCATGTTGTGGTCTCACCTGAAGTCTTCTCCACCATTTGTCCCTCATCTTTGCAGTAGCTTGTCAGTATCTTGGTCCCTGGGATACTTAAACTCCAGGAAATGTTAGAAGAGACCTGGATGCTTGTTCACTGTGTTGTACTTTGATTTATTCATAAGTCTGTGGCATTTTGGCATCACATTTTATCATAGAATCATAGAATGGTTTGGGTTGCAAGAGGCTTTTGAAGGCCATTTAGTCCAACCCCCCTGCAATGAGCAGGGCTATTTTCCATCAGATCAGATTGGTCAGAGCCCTGTCCAGCTTGACTTTGACTCTTTCCAGGGATGGGACATCTACAACCTCTTTTATAAGGGTATATATTCCACACCAACAAAAGGAATTTCAGGATGGGAGCAATAAATGCCAGCTGCTTTCACAGGATCTAAACAAAATGGAAGCAGCAACCTCCTGTGCCCACATAAAGGTGAGAGGTAAGTAGGCCCTCGTGCTGAAGGCTTGGCTGAATCTTTCTTCTTAAGGTCAAAGTGCATCTGCTTTGTGTTTGGGACACAGCAAGTCGCTGCATCTCTATCTGGCTGAAACCAAATGGGCCACTGTAATTCAAAACTGCAAAGGATAACTGGGAAGTACTGTCCCAGTATTTTCAAATGTGAAAAGGATGTAAGAAAGACACCAAAAACTCTTATGATCTGGGTTGGTTTGTGTGGAATTGCAGCTTGTCATATGTAGGAATCATTTAAGATTGTCAGTTTAAGAGTAATGATAATACTAGTACAAAGAGAAACTAATTTCTGAAGAAATTACGTACTTTCTCTTTTTTTTAAGGACTTTTTGCATATTTTAGCAGTGAATAAATCTTACATTAATTCTGTAATAAATGATGGAAAAGCACTTTAGAGCATGAAAGAATATTCCACATTTGTCAGAAATTACTTCTTAGAAAATAAACTATACCATATATTATCAGAAAAATTAGATTATTTGCATTTTATCCAGTTTTGGTGAAATTTTCCAACTAATGAGGTTTCTGTGTTTATCCTGGAGATATCATTAATCTGACAAAAATATTTTTCCCTGGAAATTAGCCTATCACCACTTTTTTTTTTTTTCTTCTCTTTTATGTTTATTTCACGTCATGCTTCTTAAATATCCCCAGACTTTCAGTACCACCTACTGCTGCTAACTTGTATATCTTTGGGCAAATCATTTGGCCTCTTTTTCAGTAATCTCCATCTGCTGAGTGGGGAGAGTGCTTCCCAGTATCCCTGGGGCTGTATTTAAATGGACTGATGTTCATAAAATCCTTTCAATGCCTCCTGTCCAAAATTCAAAAAGGAACAGGATTATGCAAAGAGCTGTGGATACTACCTACACTTTGAAGAAATTGCAAGCAGCCTCTTTTTGTCTCTCCTGTTTACTTCGTTTTTCTTAAATGTTGATACATAGAAAAGTCAAGCCAGGAAAAATAGGAGAAACCCCCTCTACTCCAATTTGACAGATTTTTGCTGCTGAATTAAAACTTCAAAGACAAAATGGAAATAAAAACATACATAGTTTAGCTATTTGACCTTTTATCTTTGTCTGAGTTCTTGAAGTCATTCCTGAAGTAGAGACGTTTCATACATACTTGTGATATTAGCCAAGTGTCACATGAAAGGACCGACTGTTCCCATAACATCAGGATATCTACATTAATGGAATCCTTTACCTAAGTTAAAAGAAACACCTGAACACCCTGTGGCCATGTTATTCTGTAATTACCCATTTTAGACATTTCGACTGTGCTTTGATAAATAGAAGTACATAGGGGATACACGTTTCCCCATAGGGGATCAAATAGAAAAAAGATTTATAGATCACAAATGCTAGTTACACAATGTAAATCCAATATGAAAAGATCCTCTGATACCATAAGAATCTTAATCTACTAATATCACAGAAAGTTTGTGTTAATTAATGGTGACCCCTTGCAAAGATGGATTGTGTACTGTTGCATTGATTTTGAGTGACAGTTTTCCATTTATACAGGGGCATGGGAAAGGTAAAGGTTGAATAACTCTTTGAGAACGACGTCTAAGACGACACTGAAAGAGCTAGGAATGCTGAGCGTCAGAGACTGGGCATAAAGAGGAGAGGGAGGTGGGAGGAGAGGGATGCATTAACAGTTTTTTAAAAGGTACATAAAAGGCTGCTACAAGCAAAACATGTATGTCATGTCCGTGGGGACAGGGACAGATGACCTAAAGCTGCAGGGAGAAACATTCAGGGTAAACAATTGAAATCCATTCTAGTAGTCTGGATAATGAGGCACTGGAGTAGAATGCTTAGGAAGGTTCTGTAACCTTCTGCAGATATTTGCGAGTACATTAAGGAGTGACATTGTTGTTATTCATTTGTTAGGGCAGGGGGATAGCTTAGATGAATTCTTGAGGTCTCTTCTAATACTAATTTTCTTTCAGTCTATCAGTGATCTTCATAGTATCTTTATGGCCCCAAACATAAAAGAAATCTTTACTTACACTATCTAGAGGCTTAGAATTCCCTAATAGTAGATATGACCCTGGTGGTATCTTAACTGACTTGCTAGTATAATCTTATGAATGTACTAAATTCATACCTCAGTATGACTTCTTTGACAAAGAATGAGACAGGTAGTGTTTATTCTGAGTTCCAGTTCCACTGTGTAACTGTGAAAGTACATCTGAGGCAAACGGCACAGAAAGCTGTAATCACAGGCAGCCTTTGTGGCAGAAATTCTTAGAAGTTTAGATTATTATAACTTTAAAGTACCACTGAATAAATTTTACCAGCAAAGATGAACTGGAAGCCCGTACTAGTAAGTATAATGACAGTTAGGAATGCAGTGCTACAGCAAGTAGTTGCTCTCTGCTCCGCAGGTTCGAACACCATTGTAAATGGTTTCACCAGTCCAGCATTTTTGGTCACCAAGGTACTGTGACTTGCTTCTTCACTGCTCATACTGCTCATCACATTAGCCAGAAGTGAAATAGACAAAACCTCTCTGTCTTTCCTTCTGTGTCAAGCAAGTCATTCCTGAAGTCTAAGCCTTTTGCTTTTGTTCTTTTCCCTCCAAACTGAGCTTGAGCTCCTTGGATTCAGTGCCAATTTTCCTCTTTATTTTCTGCGATTTACCTCCCACATTTTCAGTAAGTGTTGTGGCTGTCACCTAACTTTCTGTGATGTCCTCAGGTGTGAAACACATTCCATTCTGTGTACTAAGTGCTTACCCATGAATTGCTGTTTCCTCTTAAAACCCGCTTTTACAAGAAACTCCAACAGTGATGTACTTTAGGAATGAATCTGTAATGTGCATGGATCTGTGTATTTGTCAGTGAATGTTTTTTTGCACACTGCAATTCCAGTACTTAAGTTCCATCTTTTGTAATTCTTTTTTTGCAAAAATTTGCTTTACACTAGATCAGGTTTTGCTACCCTTATTTACACAAAAGGCCCTGTAACATTATTAATAAAGGCTTTAATCTATGATTTTAAAAATCTGCTTTTCTGCACCTTGCTGTTCATCATGCTGTTTTCTGTTGTCTCTAGGAAGTTTATAGCTGTGACTTACAGGTCTACAAAACTGCTCTCCATTTATAGACTACTAGCCACTCTAGATGTATATATGAGATCAAAGGAACAAGTTAAAGATATTCCTATTCATCAGATATTAATGTGTAAATTATATTCTCATTGATTTTCATTTCCAAGTATTTTAAAGCTCAGGGATAAATTATTTGACTCTATTAAATCTCTCTTCAAGATTTACAAAAATGTGAATTGTCTCTGGCAAAGCAAACACTTTAAGAAGCCTGATTAAAGGACAAATAGAACGAGTGGAAAAAAGCCATGAAAACTGAACTGGCCCAAATTTTGATCATTCTCCCTGAAGCTGGAAAAGATCTAGTCACTTAATTACTCAGGATCCTTGGAGCAGATCATGGAAGCTACTTCCAGACCTGATGGGGTGTGCCTGTGCTGACAGCTGTGCCTGGTCTCCACCCAGGTGCTGGTGCGTGTAGCCCCAAGGGGTACAGTGTTAATGGACAGGTTCTACGTAAACAAAGATGCTGTTGCTGTTTCATGCTGTGGTTTGTAGCTACCGTGGCTGGTGGTTTTGGAATGCATGGTACTTTCCCCGGGGGAAAAAAAAAATGGTAAAAGCTTTTTAGTGCTCTGTTCTGAAATGTTGTAAATCTGGCATAGGTTTGGTGAGCCACATTGTACATGGGCTTTCTACTAATGCAGTCAAGTCAACAAATTAAATTTATCTTGCTGCTACCATTATAGGAATAACAGTAATTGCATGTTTCTCCTTTCATTAACTTCATGATTTTGATAGATACGCTGCTTTTAGAGAGGCACAAACTAAATCTCTGAAGTCCATCTTCTGAAAAATCATCCCCTCAGTGAAAAACTCTTTCAAAGGCCAAGGAAATGCTTCAGCTTACGGGTTTTTTTTGTTTCCTTGTGTTCTTTCTTAAGAAACTGGTCTTTAATGAGTGGATCTGATTTCAAGCTTGCATTGGGAAGAATGCAGTTTATAAGCTCTGGGTCAAAATTTGGGGGAGTTTCCTTTTGTCTACATAGTCTTCTGTGTGATTATTTCCTCTCACTCTTTAGGAAGTAGGCCTGTTACAAGCTAATACAGAGTTTCTAAAATAAGAGCTGCAGGAATAGACTGAAGATTGAGAAGATGGATTTCTTTTTGCCAGCATTGCACCTGAAAATATTTTTTTTCTTTTTTCTATAAAGTAGAGATTTTGAGGTAATGACAGTCTGTTTTTTTTATATGAGCTTTTCTGTGTAGCTTCCCTTTTCCTCCAATCTACTCTCAGCTATACAACCTCTGAAGAATAGGGATGAGGCAATAACAAGCCAACAGGTACTCAAAGTGTCCTCACTGATATAATTTATTTAAACACCAAAATCTGTAAGTGCTTTATGGTGATGATCATTAAATACACTGACGGCTTTAAAACATGGGAAGGCAGAATAAGTAGGTAGTTGATTACTGACTGAAATGATTATTTAATATAGGTATAATAAAATAATTGAAAAACAAGTGAGGTATTATTAGCATGTATTTTACTATGCCTGACTTTTAAAAAATAACACAACGTTCTTTCAGCAGCCCCCAACTCCTCTGTGTTCTCATGGTACATACCGCAAGTCAGAGCATGGCCCTAAATTGCTGTGCACTTGTGGTCTTCTGGAGTGGAAATGGTGGTGATGCCTTTGATTTTAGGACAAAACCAAACTTATCTTTGCATCTGTCATCCTCCTTAGTTCATTTCATTGAAGTGAGCAATGCAAAGCTTTTCCTCACCACTGATGTTATCCTTCCACTTTCGCATTGTATTTCTTTGAACTGATTTTGGTAAACTCCACTATCTAGTGTGTTACCCTGGTAACATAGATTCATTTGGGGAAGAATAGTTTTTTTACTTCACTGACTAGGGATAACTTTGAAAATAAAAGTGGGATCTGAGCTGTTAAGTTTCTTTTTTTTTCCTTTTTCTTTCTTCTTTCTGTATGTGTTTTTTTCTTTCCCCAGAAGAGACGTAGTAGCCTTTTAAAACGTATATCTGGGAGCGGAATAAAAAGTACAGGTTTATTTTATGTTCACTAAGGAAAAAGCTTATCAGACTGTTTTGTTGATCTCTGTTAATTCATTTTGTGGAGAAAGACTGCCAAAATGTCAGTCAAAGCTTAAGGCAAAGCCTGCAGCAATCCTGATGCATTAAAAATTTTTTTAAAAAAAAAAAGTGCTGATGATAACCCTTTCAAGCTCAGATTCACTGCCCATTGAACTACTGGAAAGACTTTTTCTTATTAGTAAAGTGATATTATTGGGCTGGATCTGGCTGCAATGAAGTTAACTTTCCTCATAGCAGTGCATACAGTGCTGTATTTTACATTTGTGACCACACAGTGCTTTGGCTATGCCTGAACACTGCTTGGACAGAGTCAAGACTTTCTCTTTGTCTTCCAAGGTAGCTGTGGCTCAGAGACTGTCTGGACATTGGTTTACGTATGGGTGTTGTTGAGTGGTTGCCTTAGCATCACTTGTTTTTTTCCTCTTTACTTATTATACTGTCTTTACCTTGACCCATGAGTTTTGCTTTGGCTTTTCGTATTCTCTCCCCTGTACTGCTATGGGGGGGAATGAGCAAGTGGCTGTGTAGGTACTTCGCTGCTGGCCAGGGTCAACCCACCACAGTTGGGCAGAGGCATAAGTATCTCGCTCACATTGTCAAGCAGTATTTGTAAATTGTGTCTATACCAGGGTTCATTTTTGAATGTTTACTACTACTCTTAGTGCTGATATGGCTCATGCAAGAGGATGTAAAGTGGCCTCAGACATTTCTAATATAGCGGATCAAACAGAGCTGCCGGTACAACCACTGTCAGCTGCAAAGCTTCAGTCTTCAACAGGCAGGCTTGTCAAGTGTTGTTGCTGTTTTTGGGCTGATGTTTGACAAGTCTGTGGTACAAGGCAGTGTCTCCGAGAAAATGTTATACCTTTGGAATAGAAAGCGAGCGCATTCCCACCTCCAGTTTATTCTCTGTCCTGTGAGATAAAACTGGGGAATGATGATGTATTCAGATCCATGCTGATTCTTCAAACATCTGTGATAGACTATACATTAATGTGCCATGTAAGCATTTTCCCAATAATAATGTGGAAATAATTACTTTTCACTGATGGGATGACTGCACCCACTTTCCCTTTGGAATGGCAATTGTGATGTGCTATTTGAAACAGTTTCTCAGGCCCTCTATCATACCCATGGGCCTTTTCCTGCCCTAAAATTTATGCTGAGCTGTAGGGAAAGAAAATATGTATGATGGATGTGCTCAGTCACTCACTACTCTTGCAGCTTCTCTTTATTTCTCGACACTTGGTTCATCAAGACCTCATTATCTTGTGTTGCTGAGACATACAGTCAGTCCCTTGCTTAAGATAACTTAGGTTGCCACAGACAGCTCAGAGGTAGTAGGGAATGGAGGCCATGTCTTTCATAGCATAATAAGAAGTTCATGTCCTATTCACTTTGTCATACTGTCCACCAGAAGAAACACACTGGTTTCAGTGTGATGTGTCTGTGATGTGTTGATTATTAGCTTCTCCTCAAGTCAGAAACAGAATCCCCTGATGTTTAGATTTAGTTGAAATGGTGTGAAAAATTTATGGTACCAGCAGAATCAGGTCTCTAGTAAAAATTGCTGGGTTCTCAACATTCATTAGTGTTTTCTTTTTCATAAACAGAAAAATGCCCCAGATGATGAGGTGAGAATTGAATTTTGTATCTTTTCTATTTTTTATGGCACATGCTAATCGTTTTCTAGACAACTCTGCTAATAATTAGTATGCCAGTAGCTTCTTACAAACAGTTGTAAGAAGATATTGTCAACCAGTACCATGAACCTGTCTCCCCAGACTGATAAACAAAGGCAAAAAGAATTCTTTTCTACTGTATATACCAGATTTTAGGTGGAAGAGGTTTACTTCTGATTTGGAATTGATCTCAATTGTTTCAGCTTCAAGGGAAACCAGATTACACATGTGTTAAGGTAGAGATTTATCTGATAAAACATGAATAAGGATCTGCACAGCTAGGTCCCTAATTACCCAAATGACTGTGCTGTCAGTTACCAGTTGCCAGGCTCAGATGGCCATTCTGTCTCTGGGCGATCTGGGCTCATACTCGTTCTTGCTTGCATGCTCGCTCTTGCCGCAATCCAGGCAAAGCCAGGAATCTTTGCTTGTGCCCCTTTACTCGGAACCCTCATTGCACAAGAGGATGCACTCACCAATCTCCTTTAGTTGTCTGCTTGCTCATACATTGATCTTATTTTAAAATTAATTTAATTTCAATTACTGACCCAGTCCATTTTTCCCTCCAATTTCTTAGGAATTCCAGTTGATTAACAATGAAATATACATCTGATTTTTAAGCACTTCTTTATTTTTTCAAAAATGAATGGGGAGAAGTGTGTTTAATTACGTTCAATTACTTGAGATAGAAAACTTACTTTAATTTAGTAAATTACTCTGTGGATTGACCTGTTCTACTCGTTCTGACTTTCTGATGGCATCAGCAATAAAAAGCACAGAGGACTTATTTTAATCATTAAAATTGCAAAGGCATGTCAGAATACTCAAGTAAAACAGGTCTTCTGAGTAGATGGCATATTTATGTAAGTGCTTTCAAAGTAAAAATGCTTTTTATGGTTGTATCATTAAAACAGCAAAACATGAGGAGTGCAGCAACAAAGTTTTCAATCTTAATTATAACTCAGCTCAATTACAGGTACAACATAACTTGTATTTCTAGTTTTCTGCCTATAAAATTAAATTATCTTTGTTGATATAAAATTATAGTACCCGTCTGTCAGGTAGATGAGTTAAAAGCAGTAGGAACTTCAGATTTCCTTTCATTTTTTATATTTGGAACTATATATGTCTGAGCAGTGAATTGCCATAGAGTTTTTATGATTTTAATTTAATTTCTCAAGCATTAACTTAGTTCTCCCAGAAGTGACTTAACCCAATGTTGCAGTCTGGGTTGTGGGCCGATTAATTATTAACCAAGTAGAATTAATAAAATGTACATATTTGTATAGTGGTATAAGACATTTTGCAGCCCGATGTCAGTAACTGGAACCTAAGTGCACGTGCACAGGTTCTCTCCTAGAGCAGGTCTCCAATGCAGTAGAGAGCAGCGGTGAACATGTATGGGATGTGAACAAAGCTGAGTGCCTGCTTACTAAATAAGCTGTGAGGCTTATTTATTTGTTTTGAGAGGTGCAAAATTTAAACTCTGGGCTATTATTTATTAGTGCCAAATCTACTCTAGACAATTTACAGTGCTCAAGCAGCAGGATAATAATGCACTAGCTTTCCTGTGTGTAATTAGTTGGATGAACAGACAACTAATTGGAATGAGCCAAAAACTTTGTTTAGGAAGGAAGTCCTTTGTGAACTCCAGTGATCCTTTGTTTGATTACAGAACAATGTAATTAATCTCTCATAGAAAAACCATCTCTTTCATTCCAACAGGGCTCTAGAATGCACTTGACAGCATCTGTGTGCTGACAGAAGTATCACACATGTGCTTGCTTGCTGATTTTAGAAAAGTAAATGTAGATTAAATGTGGTAGAATCAAGCCAGCAATGGGCAGGCTTCTGGAGGAGGTAACTCATGTGAGAAAAGGTATGACTTTGTCTACAGGTAGGATCTGGAGTGTCCTCAGGGCTTGTCTGTCCTGACCAGGGACCTGGGCAGAGTATACCATGGTTCTTTTCTAGCTCACTTGCCTAATGATCTTCCAGAGAAAGCCTTGGCACAGGGGACAAACAGGAAAAGGATGATGTTCATGTATCCTGACGTGAAGTCGTGTTATGGCCGGAGCACCCACAAGGTCTTGGAAGACTGATGTTTAAAAATATTAGAAAATATCAGCATTGAGAAAGTAATAATTGAACAAAAAGGCTAGTGAGCCCTCTCTCTGCAAGGATGTCAGGGACCTGGCAGACCATCCTCCTGACTTTTTGTTCTTTTAACTAGGTATTAGGCTGAGGAAGTTACTTTGCATTGGTGTGTTATTTTGTTTGTTTGTTTTCAAAGGTGAGAGAATCTGTAATAATCGCTCTGGGTAGCAGCAGATGCAAAAATAACTGGGGGTTTAACATCCTTGTGGTGACTAGAATCTATTCACTGGCCTCTCATGAGTCCCCAAATAGACACACAGGCTATCCAGGCATTGTTGCTATCAAATAGTGTTACATTTCAACAAACAAAGAGAATAATTTATACTGTTTCTGTGGGGTTCCAGTCAACTTAGAAACATGATCCTATCCACGTAGTAGACTTCAAATGAACGCTTATGTACTGCCTGTGTCTTAGCATTTGTAAAACTTTTAGCTGCAACAGTATATTTCTCTGGACTTCCAAAACATACATCTTCCAAATCAAGTCAGCAGTATCACCTAAACAAAACCATTTATTTCTGGGTGCAGCTTAGTTTTATCATCAGTTACTCAGAAAAGCAATGTAAGCTGTCCAGAGTTTAAGAGAAGAAACATTTTTCCTTTACACTATCACATAGAGAAGTCAAGAGACAAGAGTCCTGTTTGGTGTGTAATTAATCCCTACGGCATCTCATCTGCCCTCTGCACAGTGGGATGAAGTAGCAGGAGCAGCAGGGAGTTCAGTGGAGAGCTTTCACGTCCCCCTCAGCAAATCAGCCGGTGCAATCAGCACCCCTTCAAAAAACCAGAGTGGTTGACTACCTCTTCCAAGACGAGTTTGGACAATTTGCATATCTGATTCTTTCCTCATCTAAAGCTTCCTCCACATGCTTTTGCGATGGTGTTTGGAGTTGTTTCCTTGACACCATTCGTGACCATCCTTGATATTAAATATTGCCAAGGAGCTTTTTTGAGATTTTTTTCCTTAACTTTGTTTTCAAAAGTAAGTCCCTGGAATTGCTGTGCTTTTGTGATGAAATTCTCTGTCTTGATTCTCGACTTAAAGCCTTCTCTCTTGTTTCTCCACATTTGGATTACTTGCATAGCACCAAAGAGAATTTCACATACTGACTAAATCCATTGTTTTCTAAGGTTTAATGAATTTTAATTCTTTTCAATGAAAACTTTTCTTTGCTCTGTGATTAAAAAACGTAAAAGCCTTTCTTATTAGTTGAGTTGTTCATAGAAAGTATTAATGTTTGCTATATTGTTTCAGCAGTCTCTCCAATTTGTTTGTTGGTAATTTTTTTTACTGTTTCTGGTATGCGAGTACCAAAAATGGGATCCTCTGCAGGCACTAAGCCAGGAGAGTGGTGCAGTGGGGAGATGAGCAATGGATAAACAGGTCACTTTAAGAATAGTTTCTTTACATTCTCACCCACTGTACATCTAGCATTAATCTGCAAGAGGAATACATTCTCTCAGCAGTGCATTCACAATCCGATGCTTCACGCATTTTCTCTTTTTATAGCACAAATGTGGGATTCAGGTAGCTCAGAGGGCTTTCACCAGGTCTCTGCAGGAGCTCAGTGGTGTCTCCAGTCATAACGTACTTCTCTCCTGTGGCAGAATGCTCTGATGAGACCTCCAGCAAAGCATCTCCTCATGCACCTTTTCCCAGTCTCACCACTTGTTGCCCCAGCACCTACGAGAGGTTTATAAAATCTGTTCTCTTTCCTTTGACAAAAGTCAGTACCATGAGATGTGTGTGTGGAGGTGGGGAACAATGTGATTAGCTTGGCTGTTTTACTGCACTTAGGATGTCAGGGGGGCATTTCTTCCTGATACCTTCAGTTTGCACTAATAATTAGAAATGCCTAAAAAAATTGAGAAATATGATTAAAATCAAACATAATACTTCCTGGGGCAGAAATTGGCAGTGATATTTTCTGTTCCCTAGGATCTATCCAAAGCAATAAAAATGAGCCCTTGTTTGTAGACAGATGGGAAGCTTCCTGTGTAGGACAGAGGAATATGTGTGGCTGTTTATACCTTCATCTTGCCAAGAGGGACCAAAAGAGAAACACTGTTCAAGTGAAGATGTTCAATCAGCTTTTATCTTCTTTGTGGAAGATGCAGTTTATCTGTTTGAGGGATAATTGGACACCAGATGACAAAGCAGGCTAATTTTATAAAAAGGCTGAGGAATAAAGATTTTAGTCTGCAGCTATGCCTAATTCTGTTCTGTTCGCAGTAAAACTAATAATGCCTTTCCTTTGACATGGTCATTTTAGCATTTATGTTGCAAATGACCTCCACAGCAACTTGATAGAAAAAGACATAAAGATTCTTCCTGTATGCAGGCATTTTGATCAGGAGATAAAAATGACCAAGTTGTCAAAGTAGTAATATCTGGGTCATTGAATCAATTTTGCACCAATTTATGACTCTGCAGGGAAATGAAAATGGAAAACAGACAAATAATCTTTAAGTCCTGTTAACGGATTATATCCATCACTCACTCTCAGCTTTTCATTTTTAGGGCTATGAATACCATAAGCACTGAACACAACTCTCAGCTCATAAATCAGTTTTGAAACAAAATTCTTTTGAGGTCTACAGGGAATAATATTTACAGAATATTTTCCAAGTGTCTTCAAATACTGCTGTATTAAACCAGCAATATCGATGTGCAAAAAGCAGATGAAGATTAAATGTTGTATCTATAACCTTAGACTTTGGAGAGTTTTAGGAAGGATGTTATCATTTTCATGGGCTGACAGAGGCAGAAACACCGTTTGTTCTCTCCCTTGTCCATTCTTAAGATGTATAAAATTGTTAAGTGCTACTAAATTTCGTCAAGGAGCTGAAGTGCCAATCTACCATATTAATTGAATCTGCTCATGTGAAGCAGTGATGATTATTTTATTAGAAAATCTGTATGCATGGTGGATAGCAGTTTCAGTATCCTTCTGAGTTGCAGGGAAATTCGAGCCGATAGAAGCTCAATAGATTCTGCTTTCCGCCTGCTCAGCTGTTAAAGCAAAGAACATGTCAAATCATCCACTGATAGGATAAGGTGTTGCCAAGACCAAGATATTTTGAGTTAACATTTACTTATATACAGTATAGAAATGTCAGACGTAAAGCATGTCTCTGTGTTCCCTTATTAATTTGGGATGTGTGTGTGTGTGTTTGTTTGTTGAGATATTGCTTCCACAGGCCCCGTGAATAGCGTTCCTGCTAGAAATGTAAAGCAAAAACTTCTTGCTGTATTTCTTTCTACAGGTTTTGGTTTGTTAATCTGCTAGGTGTCCTGCCTGCTGCTGTACTTGATCAGTGTCATCTTGGGCTGGGACTGTAATCAGAGATGTACAGGGTGTTTCAGGGTTTTTATTGGCAATTTTAGTAGCTTTGCTCTGTAAACTGTCACTGAACCAAGTGCAGACCAGTGATGGGTGGCTCCGTGCTACTGGACAATTTGTCTTTTCCAAGTGTCTTCAAAACATTCAAGCATAAAGTTCTGCTGAACTGTAGAGTTAATTTCTGCCTATTTATAAGATTTCCTGGGGAACATGTAGGTTTTTTTTCTCATTTCTGATCTCACTTGTTGAGCAATGCCTTTAGCTCAAGCTGTCTACATTCCTATAAATAACTGTTGGCTGTGGCAGAGGTGGTTGCTGATTGTGAGCGACAGGGCAGATGTGCTAATGCTGACCCATACACAGATGTTTCATTGTCTGTCTTGAGTGGGATTTTAGAAAAAATAATTAAAAAGTTTTTCTCAGTTGTTTCTATATCAACAAATAAAATATTCCTCAAAAATATTAGGCATGTACAAAATAACAGTATCTGAGTATGTTATGCGAGAGTAGCATACCAGCTATGACTCATGGTTTATTTCATACACTGAAGGGCTCAGCTGAAGGGCAGTGAGACTGCAGGGAGTTGTATTTTCAGCCTATTTTACTTCTGTAGCATAAACAGTCCAGCTACTTGCTTCCAATCTATAACTAACTCCCGCGTGTAGACTGCTTGCAGTTTTGTCCATGGGACAAGAGTCTGATCAGCTGAACTAAGCGCACCTCGCTGCCAGAGCAACGGTGTTTTGGTAAGGCTGCGTCTAGCACAAAATTGGTGTGTGAGGGGGTGGTAGGTTCAAGGAAATCTAGTACTGCTTTCTGTGGGATATTCTGAGGTTTGCTAAAGATACATGTCTCTACACCTTCGCCACTTCTTGATTACTGGGAGAGGAAAAAGTTGGTTTTGCTTCTATTGCTGACAGACGTTTTTGAAGTTTGGAGTAGATTTCAAATACCCCAGTGGAGAAACCCCTTTCTTCTCTGTCACACATAGACATGATTTTGTCCTGGTGCAGCATTTGGAAGGGACCTGACGTGTAAACCCAAAAGGGGAACTGAAGCTAGGGGGCTGTGTCAGGGTGATGGAAGAGGAGTAGATGAGAGCTCTCTAGAGTCAAATGAGGAGGGAGAAATGCAGACTGGCTGGCCACATTGGGCTGGAGGCAGTGAGAAAGGAGTTGCTAGAGGAATTATGATACAGTTCTGAGAAAGATTTCTGACAGCATAACAGAGTCATTTGCTCTTTCAGAGGCCAAAGTTACACCTGCAGGGAGGAAGGGGAAAGAAAGTGTGGGAGTCCCGCAGTCACTTCCCGAGCCATTCTGTCTGGAAATGACATAACGGCACCTGGCTCGCACAAGTACCACACACCACGAAAGAAGCTGCAAGGCCGGAGCACGCTCGTTCTGGCTGGCTTTATGCTATTCAGGGGTCAGTGTGCCTGCAGTTGTAGGAAATTAATCAGCTGTAGTACCTGTAGGGCCTCAGGCTCGGTGATGGTAATTTCATTCTTGAGACCTCCCACATAGCCAGCTGGGTTTTGATGCTTGGGACTTCCTGCTTCACAAAAGCAGGAGGAGCCACGTTCATACACTCTTCATGGTCAGAGGTTTCAGTCTCTCTTTACTGCAAAGAGCAAGACTTTTTGTAGCATGAGGTCAAAACCTTGAATACTTCCTTCCATCTCCTGGTACTTGCAGGTTTTTCATTTATGGAAATTCTGCAAGCATGAAGTGCTCTTCTGGTTTTGTAAAGGTAACGTCTAGCCTAAATGCAGAATGGAAGCTTGTAGTCTAACGCTCAGTTGTGATCATAACTCTCAGATTATCTGTAAATTACAAACATTTGAATAACTGATCAAAAGGCATGTAAATTATACATATTTACAGGTGGAAGTGAAGTAAGAGTCCCCTTTTCCCCATTTCTCCTTCAGACGGTGATTCCCCACTTCTCACGTAGTCTGCTGCTTCCCTCTCTGTGTGTTTGATTCCCCTTTCTGTACCTCTGCCACCAACCTCTGATTTTGTGTGGGTTACCAATGGATCTTAAGGATCATTAGGAAAGCAGGTTATCCGTGTGTTAAAATATCAACCAGTTCCACTGCCTATGAGTCTGTAATTGGTATATCCTAAAGCAGATTTGTTATTCTGCTTAAAGTCCAGCAGAAACAGTGTATTATTTTACAGTCCAAATGCAGTGCCTGAAGAATAGTGCTCTCATAGATAACTCTCAGGTACCTCTAAACACAGATCAGAATTACTGATGTATGTCGATACTCAAATCATCACTTAGCATATCTCAAGGGCAGACAGGTGGATTTTTTACTGTTCTCTGAGGGTTATGACAGAAATACTGTCTTCATGAAGTAGTACCTAAAGGAACAATGTTAGCATGTCATGGAAATGACTTTACTGTGATATATTAAAGAATCATGTGCTGAAGTTACAGGCATGCAAGCCATTAGCGCTTCCTCCCCTCCACTTAGCAAGCTGTGCATCCTTTGAAAGGCTGGAAACTCCTCGTTTTATTTTCCACACATTTCCTTATGGAGCAAACAGTATAAATAATATCTGTAATATGAAGCTTTGGGATAAGAAAAGATAATATTTGTGCTTAATGTCTTTTCTGCTTCCCATCCATGTCATGTTCCACATTTGCATATGAAATTCATCTCCCACCCTTTCCCGTGAGCCTTGTTAGTGTCCTGCTGTGCCCTCCCACACAACTTGGCTGATACTAAGAGACCTTTAAATCTGTCTTTGAAAATGTATTTTGGGAACCATGTTTTAAACAATATTTCTATTCAAAAGAGTTTTTCCTGTTTCCCAAATGTTTAAGAAACAGAAGATAGAGAAGCTAGAAGGGCAGACCTTGATGCTGCTGAAGTATGTCTTTTCTGTGAATAGACTACTGGAAATAATATTCCCTGGACTGAGTAGGTGAACCTGAGGCTTTAAGCCATGCTGTATGTATTTATGTATGTATGGAAAGTAAGGAGGTGATTGACAGCAGTCACCATGGGTTCACAAAGGGCAAATTGTGCCTGACAAATTTGGTGGCCTTCTACGATGGGGTCACAGCATCGGTGGGCAAGGGAAGAGCAACCAACATCATTTACCTGGACTTGTGCAAAGCTTTTAACACTGTCCCATACGACATTCTTGTCTCTAAACTGGAGAGGCATGGATTTGATGGATGGACCACTCGCTGGATAAGGAATTAGCTGGATGGCTGCACTCAAATAGTTGTGGTCAACGGCTTGATGTCCAAGTGGATATCGGTGACGAGTAGTGTTCCCCAGGGGTCGGTACTGGGACCGGCACCGTGTAACATCTTTGTTGGCAACATGGACAGTGCGATGGAGCGCATCTTCAGCAAGTTTGCCCACGACACCAAGCTGTGTGGTGCAGTTGACACACTGGAGGGAAGGGATGGCATCCAGAGGGACCTTGACAGGCTAGAGAGGTGGGCCCGTGCAAACTGCATGAAGTTCAACCAAGGCCAAGTGCAAGGTCCTACACGTGGGTCGGCACAATCCCAAGCACAACTCTAGGCTGGGCAGAGAATGGATGGAGAGCAGCCCTGAGGAGAAGGACTTGGGGGTGCTGACTGATAAAAAACTCAACATGAGCCAGCAGCGTGCGCTGGCAGCCCAGAAAGCCACCCGTGTCCTGGGCTGCATCAGAAATAGTGTGGCCAGCAGGTTGAGGGAGGTGATTTTCCCCCTCTACTCTGCTCTGGTGAGATCCCATCTGGAGTACTGCATCCAGCTCTGGAGTCCTCAGTACAGGAAAGACATGGAGCTGCTGGAGCAAGTCCAGAGGAGGCCACAAAGCTGATCAGAGGGCTGGAGCACCTCTCCTACGAGGACAGGCTGAGGGAGCTGGGGTTGTTCAGCCTGGAGAAGAGAAGGCTCCGGGGAGACTTAATTGCAGCCTTCCAGTACCTAAAGGGGGCCCACAGGAAAGCTGGCAAGGGGCTGTTTCTTAGGGAGTGCAGTGACAGGACAAGGGGTAATGGGTACAAACTAAAAGAGGGGGGATTTAGGTTGGACATTAGGAAGAAATTCTTTCCTGTGAGGGTGGTGAGGCCCTGGCACAGGGTGCCCAGAGAAGTTGTGGAGGCCCCATCCCTGGCAGCGTTCAAGGCCAGGTTGGATGGGGCTTTGGGCAACCTGGTCTAGTGTAAGGTGTCCCTACCAATGGCAGGAGGGTTAGAACTAGATGATCCTTGTGGTCCCTTCCAACCCAAACCATTCTGTGATTCTATGGTTCTATGTATGTTTGCATTGATTTCCAAGGAGCAGAGAAGGGGTGGGGAAAGATGCATTAGGACTGACATTTGTTGCCTACACGCACTAGTAAGAAGCAGCTGTTGCTGAGATTTCTGAACTATTAGTCTTTGCTGTAGGTGGGACCTCAGCCACAATCAGTTGTGACTTCTTATCCTTGGAAGGAATTAAAAGTAGGGCAGTGGAGCATCTTGCTTGCTGTTATTTGTAGTGAAGTTACACACACAGCCCAGTTGAAATCAGGGACCATTTTTACTAGGCGTTGTTACAGATTCGTAAGCTCAATGCTGTTTCTCTAAATAAAAGTAGGAAGCAGCTCTACAGGTGGTTTTTAGAATTGCCCCAAAAGACACTGCTGAAAGCTATGAATAGATCTTGTCTCGTCGTTCTCAGACAAATGCTCTCACCACCAGAACAGGCTGTAATACAGGCATGTTTTAGCACTCTAGTACAGTGATGCCAATCCCTCTGAATAGAGCTTTTTTTTTTTTTAATTTGTGATTGCTGCAGTATTTGAAATTTTTCTTCAAGTGTCGGTTTCTGTACTCAAACAGCTGAACCGGGAGTCTCAACTTCCTTTAGAAACAAAAGTTTTAAGCCCTCCTTGCAGAAAAGTGCTTGAAAACGGGGCTCATTTTTTGTCAGTGGGTTTTGAAGAGCAGAATGTGTGCATTCTTTCTTTTCATTCTTTTTTATCTTTTTTTAACAGCTGTCACTAATAATCACTAAATGAAATATTACTCAACTTCCTCAACTAATTTATGACTGTGTGGTCATTTGTTATGGCTATGCTACAGGTAAAAAGCCTGTAAGGAAAAACAAGCATATATTTTTTGCATAGTTGTTGGTGCACCTCTATTAAAAGGTAGGAGTGCTGAGACACACTTAGTTTGCATCCCAGCTGCAGTAGGACATTTCTGATGGTCCATCACAACCACCATATCATCTGCTTTTTCTGGGCTATTTATTCCATCCTTGTCTACCCTCTTTCCTTTCTGCTTTCAAAGCAAGCACGTTTTCTCAAACCTGCTACCATTCACTAAATTCTTTTTTAAAGCCATTCAGGAAAAACTAATCTGGGCTCCATCCTGTCAAATACTCTGTCGCTGGAGCAGCTATGACTTCTGAGGGAAGAAAATCTTGCTATCAGAGTTACAGCGTGCTGACAGCGTGAGCAATGGACTATCCGCACTGGAAGTGCCTCATGCCCTCTCTGCTAGTCATCAACTCGTACAGGCTGCTTAAGTTTTTGCCTGATTTTGAGTGCGTGAGGTGTTATCATGATCCATTTTTGTGTTTAGAAAAGTTTTTATTATTGATTTTAGAAAGAGGTATGGATTTCATAGTTGTAAACATACATCTTTTCAAACCTCATTGAGCCCTTGCCTTCAGTGATAGTGGCAATGGGTTCATTATGTAGTGGATTATATCAGTTTTAAATTTTTGGCTTTTAAACATCCTCCTTGATCTTATGTTATAAGAAGGCCTATAAAAATGCACAGCTTATCTGCACGGTACTTTGTAGCCTGGTATCACAGCTTCCCTAAGATGCATCCTCTTTAATCAGAACAGTACTGATCTTTTCCCGCTGCTCATTATTATTGTTGTGTTACATCATAGTGAGCGTTGCACAAACAGAACATGGAGACCAGCTCCATAACTTGTTAATCATCATTCATATGGAAATGTCTACATTCTTTTAATCATTTAAATCGATTGTTTTAGTCTTCTGTCCCCCGTCCCCACACCCCCCAACGTGTGTGTCTGTTACCGATGACAAGAAAGGAACAAAATGTTTTTGCAAAAAATTGCACTTCTGATTTACATAACAAAACTGCAGAACTGTTTTCCTAGCCCATTTCTTGACCATTCTTGGAGAGTTTTGAAGGGAAAAGCTTTAGAGTCCCAAGACACCTGTATGCGCTTACCCACCTCACTGTGAGAAATTTGCCTTTAGAATGAATCACTGTGGCACAGAGACAGGAGCTTTCACGGAGCTGTCCCTGATGGCGTTCTCTTGTCTTTCTTGGGTGGTTAACTCATTTGAATGCACAAAAAGTGCAAATAGTTTTATGTTACAGTTGCTGGTTCTATATTACTTTGCTTTTACTAACAATCAGGTCCATCTGCTGTCATCCTTCTCTTTTGCCTTTCTTGAGCTCCTTTGTGTCCTCATAGACATGTTTGTTTTCTATGTTATATAATATCACCACATTTGTGTCATGTCCATTTTCCAGATGGCCATTAAATATATTAAAAACTCATAGTCTAAAGCCAACATAAAACCTTACGACTCTTCTTAAACATACATGATTTACTACTTATTTCCATTATGTTTTTCCTCTTCTGGGCTAGAGCTATACATCTTGCCCATGCTGCTTGGGATGTCTGAGTGCATTTTGTCATGCTGACTTTGACTTATTAGTACAAGGCTGTACAGTTTTTGGCACTCTCCCTTCTACCTGATGCGGTAAAAGTTACTAGAAATGCTAAATTTGTTTCTTGTATTTCAGTGAGGAAATAAAAGCAACAGGCCCTGTCAGAGATCTTTTGTTCCTGCAGCAGATTCCATTCTTGTTCCAAAAGATCCTGGTTCCTCTTATCCCTAAGGATACAGTGTATCACATTTAGGAAGGGGCTTAGGAGGCTAGGCTTTCCATCACAAACTGCAAGAAAGATGCTATTGAAAGGAATTGTATGCACTGTCTTCATCATTTCATTTAATTGTTATATATTTCCTCAGCCCTCCAAGAATGCAGTATAATTGGAATATTTAGTGAGTGCTGCAAGTGCCACTTTGTTCAGGAAAAAATTCAGTAGCTGAGATTGTTTTGAATTAAATCCTGGAACAGAGTCCTTTCTTCATTTGGAAGAACAGAAGACCAGGTTTTCCTTTGTCTGTGATCCAGAGATATCCCTGGTAGATATTTATGTTCTGTTAATACTATTCCTCTGCTTCTTAGTCACATGATTTTTGCTGAAGAAGGAATCTTTTCTTGCGAGGAAGAGACTCTTTCTGCTGCCGCTGTGCAGCTGATGGTGCACCTGAAAGTCCCCGATGAGCAGTAGGACGTGCTGGGCCAGCCTCAGGGAAGTGGCATTATGTTGTGGTGTTTCCAGGTCCAGACCCAACTGCTGGATCAGAGTAGACGTGTGTGGCTATGTGTCTCAAATAAAAAACCAGCACACTGTGGACCTACGTTTGCTTCAGAATTATCCCACGTATAAAGCATAACCTTGCATAAATGTATGTATGCTCACTGTCCCCCGCCTCTTGCTCTCTAATAGTTTTCCCTGAGATTCTTGAACAACAGAGCAGATGGAAACCTTATTTAAATTTAGAAACCGTGAATACCACATGCTGAGCTCAATGGAGCAATTCAAGTCTGTTTCCCTTAAATGAATTTATTTTTTAATGTTGGATTCCGTTTAGAATTTTTGAAATAGTATAAACATGTGACACAAAGAATTTGAAGATACCTGTATTCCTTACCACATAATGCCTCACTCCTATAGAAGTGTGAAAATGTGTCCCAAACAGATCAAATTTCACAGCTAGTCGTCCCAAAGAACATTAACACTCCATTATTTATTAGAGCCATTATAAAAGAAACTCTTGCACCGTCCCTAAAGAGAGAAAATCTGTCATGGTTCCCAGGAAAGTGAAGCAAGGATTATCCTTGAAAGCAATCAAAGGAGAGAATAGTTTTTACCAACTTGTCAGTGGAGTTGCCATGGGCACCAGCCAGGAGCCTAGGTTTAAATGTCAGATTTCCCCTCCACTGCTGTCTTTTCCTTTTCTTTTGCTTTATTTTTGCATCCTTTGCATGATTTTCTCTTGTTTTCCCCATTTTTATAAGACTTGCTCTACTTGCATCCTTTTTTTCCTAATGCCCAGTTTTGCTTCTTGTTATGCCTATCCTCGGTCATCGTGCCAGTCCAGGCAGAGAAATCAGTGTAGTTTTGGGGTTTTTTTAAAAGTAAGACAATATGTTCTTCAATACTCATTTGAAAGTCATTAACATATTAATATTTGCCTTGCAAAGAATAAAAAAAATCAAAGAAAATTGCATTAAGAGACTGACACACTGAAGGAAGAAACAGCAGTGCAGAGTCAGCAGCAGCTTCCCTTCAGCATTATTGTGCCTGGTTATTCGGAGACATGTGGTACGTTTCATTATTTGCTAAAATATTACACAGAGGGGGATGGGGGGAAGGAAAAGAGCAGAAGGAAAAAGCTCACATCTGTGGTAACGTCTCTGCAGGGGGAAAAAAAAAGGCAAATCCTACCATTTGTGGAAGGTATTCATGTGTTGCCGGCTGGCTAAACTGCACATCAATTGAATTAATGTATCCGTTAAATCTAGATAAAAGCTCAGAAGAAGCAGTTTAGAAAACACTTTTTTCTTCTCTGTTTTTTTTTTTTTTTTTTTGTTTCCTTAGTTCCTCTAAGCTGGCACGGGACATCTGGGTTGGTTTTGTTTTGTATGCTGGGTTTTGTTTTGCCTTGTGTGTCTTCACTGTCAAAACTGCAAAACAAGCCCAGCTGTCTTAAAAAAAAAATAAATCCATTTCTGTTTTGCTTACTGGTTAATAGCGTTAGCATGTAAATGAACACATCCAGGCTATGAAGTGAGCAACTCATGAGTGGGTGGGAAGTTCGCACCTCCTTTGGTGCTATTGTTTCAGGCTGTCTAGCTGCAGGCTCAGCAGGGCCAGAAGACTACAGCCTTGTGCATAAATGAAGGCAATAGTTGCAAAAAGAAAACGGATTTTTTTTAAGAACCGGTCATTGACTGGGTGCCCATAACCATTTGGTCACTAAGTTTCTCCTGGAGAATGAAGATAAAACTGTAGTGCTAACAAATTTTGGAATTTGGATCCTTTAGTCTCAGAGTTTATTTTCACACTGTGCTTCACTGTGGCTGTGGAGAATGTGATAAATTAGTGCTCGTGGTTTTGAAACCCATTTCTGATCTGCCTTCCTATGATCCTGCCTTGCCTTTAAGGAACTGTGAGCCTGTTTCCATGGGAATTATTGACACATAATTAATGACGGGTCGATACTGACTTGAAAACTGGCTTGTTAATATAACAAATAGGACAGTGTTTCAGGATGCATATTTTTAATCCAAACTGAAGTTCCCACAGTGATTTGTAATGATGTGATTTCTTATTCACTCTTGTGAATCATTTCTATGGTCTTGGTGCATATAGCAATGCTGCTGGATGGAAGAAAGATCATGGAGTTTGGATGGCTGTGTTACTAAAAGAGAAATCGCTGTTCAGAGGCCGAGACAGCCGTGAGTCCACTATATACGGCCTGAGGTGTTTCATATCGCATCCAATCTTAAGGTCTGTTACTTCAAGAGCATCCAGCCCTTGAAACAAATACTTCAGGAATCTTCCTGTGCAAGGAGGAGGAGGGTATGACAGTTCAGTGCCTACAACAAACAGTGTCAAAGATTAGGAGGTGGTTATTAATGACATTTATTGAAGAGCATGAAAATTCTTATTTGCTCATGGCTGTGAGGGAGTTGATTCGGGTTTCACCAGGGCCCGACTTGCAGAGACTGAGAGCAATGTTACACTGTGGCATGCTGAGTGTTCCTACTTTGACAGGTAGATTAGTCCTTGCTGTGGGATTTTGGTGACTGATTTATGCTCTACTCTGAAGAACCTCAGCAGCCTTTGGAGGTGCTGCGGAACAGAAATTACCTGCTTCCTGGCAGGGTCACTGGTGCTGAAGCCATCAAAGCACCTTCCAGAAGCTCAGTTACAAGCAACAACATCAGCTTCTTTCCTCTAAAACTTTAGCATTCAGCTATTATGGAGAATTTGAAAAAGAAATAGTTATGGTCGGGGATCTTTTGGAGAAAGACCGAACAAACTGAGCGCAAGCATTTAAAGAGGTAAGGGAATAACCTGTTCTCAGTGTTTTCTGTGGAGGTAAATAGAATGGCACAAGAAATAAAGGATCACAAACTGTGAAAAGGGAAAATTAAGATTAAGCATTAAGAAATTCTGTCAGATAGTGAAGGTCAGTTAGTTGCTGAAATAGATTGCCTAGGGAAGCTATGAAATGTTTATCATCTGAAGTTTAAAGAAAAAAATAGGAGACAATGTCAAGAATGTGTTGGGTGTAGTTGCTAAAGAAAAAAGCTAAATGTAACTATCCTGACCTGGGACAGTGGGAAGGACTGGAGCCCTTCTAGCTTGAGTTTCTGTGAAGATCCACCGTTTCAAATACCTGATAAGCAGTCTGGCTTAACAGCAGCAGTGGCCTGTCTGCTTTTATTTAGAACCAGAAATTATTCATGACCCTGATTCATGAAAACTCCACTTGTAAGCAAGCATACGAGTCAGGTTAATAACAACTCAGAAACCTTCACAAATTTAGTGGGGAAACTTTATTTTAATATTTTATACAAGTGTGCATCACCATAGTAATTTAAAATCTTGCATGTAAAATTATAGCAACCCTTTCCCTGGCATCTCTGAAACTCTTTGAGAGTAGGGATTCTGGATATGCTAGAGCTTTGGTACTATGTCTGTAGTTATTTACTAATTTTTTTTCAAAACATGGTGGGTAATATGTTTCTTTCAGAGAAAAAAAATTTATCCTGTTCAGTAGGATAACTGAATGATTGATTCTGGTATTTTATTTGCAGTCTAAACCTAAAGTAATCTTCATCTTCCAATGCAATACAAGTAGTCTTGCCTTTTAATCCCCGTCCATTCGAAAAATCTGTTTTCATGTCTCACTGCCTAATATCTTAATTTCATTTCCAATGAAGTATAATATTACTCTGGAATAAAATATATTAAAATGCAAATCTGATGAAAATACTTCTAGCTTTTTTGCCTGAGACTCCTGTTTCTTTACGTGTAAAGTAAAATCAAACTCTGAGTGTCCTTCATGTGTGTCATGCCAGTGAAATCCATGTGAAGTGCATTCTGTTGGGCCACCAGCCTTGTAGTGGAGAGATTCCAGCCCTTCTAAGTGAGATATACAAAGGAGAGAAATAGGTGATTGCAACCATAACTTCTAAGATTCTGGAGTCAGAAACCTTTTTTGTTGTTGTTGTCTGTAAATGAAGGTATATTTCTTTGATTCCGCATATATGATAAATAATGATGGTGGTCATAGAAAACAAGATATGTTATTCTTCATTTACAGTGAAAAAGTGTTGTTATTCTCTTTCTCTTCATGCCCTGCCACTGTCATATTGGAAATGCTTTGCTATGGAGCAAATGGCAATGCAGGTGTAGCCATGTGTTAGTTTAGCAACCTTGGCCTTCAGCCACGTGGGAGTGTAGAAACAGGAAATCAGAGTAGCAGATAGAAACCTACAGTTGACATATGAGCATAGACTAATATTTCCAATATTACTGGAGTGCTGTTATTAGCAGCAAAACCATGAATTAACATCTTGAGCCAACACTTAAAAGGAACAATTTGGTAGTTGAAACAGTGTAAAAACCAGAGACTTTCACGTGATTAATCTTAAACTGTTATTGTGCGATGCCATTCACATTAGTAGAGGTTGTGAAAATAACTGCTAGAATTGTCATAAAATAGTAAGCTGCATCAACAAGTCATCTTTTTAGGGATATTACAAAGCCACTTTTTGCAGCTGCTGTCATTCATACTGTAGCAGTGCTAGAAGTCCTACAAAATATGTAGGCTCTGCAAAACATGGTTCCTGTTCTGCTCTGATTTATTATGTGGCAGTGTTAAGAATTTTAGCAGGGTTTGTCCCCATAGACACTGTAATGGGTAGTAAGCATAGGGGTTAATTTACAGCACAAAGCTTCTTACCTGAGGTGCCTGTCCTGGGCAATCTCAGACATAGCACATGTGAAATAGCTTATTCTCTGAAGCACTAGCTGATACCAAGTGCAAATCAGAAATAGCATATGATGAAGGGTAGCTATTCCATGACAAGATGACTGCCTACAAACTTCCTTGACTAGCTAACAGATACCAATATTCAGAGAGAAAGTAGAAATAAGTAGGAGAGGGAACAATTCCAACTCTGCTCAGCTAGGGAGGAGGGAAAGTAGAGAAAAGCTGTCAGAGTAGTAGGTTAACAATAAACAGCGTTGACAGTTCTAGCATTGTTCCTGCCTGGTTTCACCAGCTGTGTGATCTGAGAGGTAAATGCATACCTCATCACATCTCAGACTGTGTCAGAGTGCCTAGAGCATACTGCAGTGTCATTATGGCCTGTACATCCTTCCCTTGCCAAATGGCAAGCACCGTTTGCTAGTGGCTTGCCCTGACCTAAAGCAAGGTTTCACTGAGGTATGCACCCAACGGTGGGAACTGTCTGTTCTTTCTGGCAGCAACTACCTGGGTCTTTGAGCTGTAAGTATTGCAACAGTTTGATGCTATAAACGTCTTAATGTCAGGACTGTGAACTTCCTGTGTTGCCTGTTCTATTACGTGTTTGACAGCACACAAGTAATTCCTTTTTGATGACTGAAGACAAGCTTCCAGAAAACCAGGTCTCAGTAAAAAGCGAGCAGGCTAAGTCATGCCAACATGCTACTTAGAAGAACATAGGAATTGTCCTATTACAGGGGTTCGTACATCTTGGTATCCTCTTTCCACCAGTGAACATAAGGAGATGCTTGGGGAAGAATAAAGTCAGGACAGTGTCTTAAAATTTTTCAGCCTTCACCTAACGGCCACTCCTAAAAGTTGCTAGAATGGATGTGGTTTCTATGTGGTTAGTAACACTTAAGGGTTTCCATGGACGACTTAAGTTTTCCCTCGAGTCCCATTTAAACTTCAGCATTCGCAATATCCTTACTGCTCATATGGAAAAACTTCTGTTTAGGTGCCGAGCTATTCATGCAAGAGGATGAATATTTCCCATTTACAGACTGGGAAAATACAAAGTAAAATACTAGTCTCTGTCTGAAAAAGGGAAGCCATCTGAAAATGTGGACCAAAACTCTCTGGTAGGGGTCTGCATGTTAACATCTATCACCCTTAGTATTTTAAATGTGCTTCATCATATTGGATCCACAATTTATCATCTCTGCCCATCAGAGAATGGTGTCATCATGCTATAGTTAAAACATTTGTGCGCGTGCTATAGAAATTACCAGAAAATTTAGTAGGCAGCAACAGCTGCCCTTCTTATGATGCCAGTGTTACAGATACGAAAACTACAGAAATGAGAGTGAAGAAAAGAAATCTAAACTAATGAGGGAAAGGGGGAGAGTGGAACCACTGCAAGATTTGTCTTTCTGAAAACTGCCTGATTGCTTTTCAGATCTATACTTTTTTTTCCCTGTTGACAAGCAAGCTTGGGAATAATAAGTGCTGCATGAATTAAATCCATCACACTTGACTGACTGAATACCATGTACTGGATCTTCAAACCAATCTGAGTTCTATCAGCGTGCTGCTATTGATTTCTGTGCTTTGACAGAAAATAGCTGAGACACAAATGATGGGGAGGGAACCTACAAACATTTTTTGTGTTAGTATAGCTATAGCTAGTAGCTAAGGTAGCACCAGATTTCCCCTATCTAAACTGCCACTGAGTGTGTGAGCATGGTTGTGTACATATCAGTCAATAAATTTTATATATTTCTTAGTTGATACTGCACACTATTTTTTCGTGTCTCTTTAAGAAAGGATTACTGATGACAAACCAGGAGGGTAGTTATTCTTGTCCACCTACAGCATGTCTATTCCAAAGCATCATCAGCCTCCCCTTCACACTACAGCCATGCTGTGTCAGAGATACCAGTCATGAACTCAGAATGTAAATCCATCCCATTGAAACAGAAATTGGCAAAGATGTTGTGCAGGTCTTTCCCCAATTGCTGTTTATTTCAGTCTGTTTTTAATTCTCAGACAAGTATTAGCTTTGAAAAGTTCCAAAAAGCATTTTATTTTCTTTCCCTCTTCCCTTTTTTTTTCTGTTTTTTGTCTGTTCCATTTTGTGTTGTGTAAGAAAGATCAAATCCTGTCCCTGGCTGGACCTAGGAGGAGAACTGGGACCAAAAATGCCCAAGAGTTGGCTTGCATGAGTAGTAGTGGGGATTCCTGATGGAATACTAGGGAGCTACTTGTTTTTTTTCTGATGAAATGCCTAATAGAGTGGCAAATGTTGAGTATTCTGTGGAGTGCATGCAAATTGCTCCTGGGCACAGCACTCCGATAAGACTGAGGAATGGAGTTCCAGCCAAAGTTTGCTGTTTGCCTTGTGCCACGCTCAGGTAAGACACAGTACCTTTCTGCCTTGTCATTCATCTCATCACGTTATTAATCCTCTGGGGCAGGACTGTTTCTCCTGTGCTTGGAATAAAGTTTTCATGAGGGATCTGTAGAAGACACTGTAATTCAAATAGTGCTCGAAAGGGACTTGTGTGTGAATGAATGTGCCAGGCAGGTACACTAACGAAGTTCAGCACCTTCCATGTGTAGGTGGGAGAACGAATAGGTTTCACACCATGCTACAGTCTCCTCTCAGGTTTCTAGACTTCCTTTTGATTATTTCATTTCAATTAGTATTAAATCATAACATACTATTAAAGGACTTCTCTGTGCATAAATGAAATCCAGTTGGGTTCATCCCTATTAACATCTGTAGCATATTTCACCTGGGTGGTTATGGTCATTCTGGATGCATTTCATCATGGGTAAATGTATGTTGCTGAAGGGAATGTATGCAGCAGGCACTGGTTTGCAAAACATGCTGCTCTGTGACGTTTTCTACAGATGGCTCTGTTAGGGAGAAATGTTAAGCCTTTGATTTTAATCTCTCCTAAGGGAAGGAGAAGACTTTATGTATCTTTCCTCTGCCTACTGTCCAAAGTACTACATAGCCTAGAAAATAGAAAACACTAAATCATTTTTACATTTAATAACATGCTGTAATAATCAAGTACAGATCTGATTACTAAAACCTCTCAGCATCTGAAGTGGAAGTTCCTTATTAACATAGGAGTCTGCTCTAAAAACTCATTTGTATAGTACCAATTCACAGTAATTCCTCACAACTTACAAGTAATATATTCTAGGAGAAGAGAATTACAGATCTCCCCAGCAGGTACAGCTTAATTTAACCTGCATGAGGGGACAGTGCATACCAGTGGTTGTTCAGGAATGCACAGTGCTAGTGGAGGGAGTTAAAGTCCCTTCCTTACATGTCAGCTTGTGCCTTTCACTGGTGTAATAATAGGATTTTGAAAAATTATTTTTGAAATCATCCATGGGAACATTTGGGAGAAGTAGTCATATCTGTTGTTCGCAGTGGTACTTTGTTAAAAAAAAAACAAACAACTATGTAAAATAGATCAGTGTCACACTCCAAATCCCTAATCCTCTATATCATATTTGTATTTTATATGATACAGAAAATATTTCATTGCCATACATAAGGCCCATTTCACAGCTGTTGTTTCAGCTCCTTTACAACATGCCTATGGCACAAGGGATGGTTTTGATTCCCTGGAGGCAACTAGTTTTCCTCTTACAAGTTGCCAACACTACAAGGTAGAAGTGGCCTTGCCAAGGACTCTGTGGAACAGACTGAATTCCCAAATCCCTTCTAGGGTAGCAGCAGCATCCTTCATGCTTCAGTACTGTGCTGTGGCCGTTGGAGGTAATGAGCTAATGAGACCATGTCTGATGGGAATTCATACTCCTCTACAAGACCCGTCCCATGTGCCTTGGTCCAGAATCAGGTTCTCAGTCTGTCTAGAAGGCTCTCTCAAAGGTGGGATCTCTTTTTCAGCCCAGCACTGTGAGATAGCTTAGACAGTTTGGGATTAAGAGCTTAAAAATCAAAAATGGCAAAAAAGCTTTGGTAAAAATGAAAGCTCCTTCTCTAAGAGCAGCAGAAACGATATCAGAGCCAAAGCCTGGAGACATACTGTCTTAATTATTATTGTTCCCAGTAACTCATTATTTATGATAAGAAATTACGAAAATCAGTTTAAATGGCTACTGTTTAAAAATACCTTTCCAAGTGGTTTCTACTTTAAAGTTGTCTGCATATTCACTTTTAGATTTTTTTTGTGTGTGTGCTTCATTGAAAAAATATTTTTTTTCTTTTAAACATTCTCAGAATGAAACAAGTTCATGATTTCAGCCCAGGTACATTAGCTTTGTTTGAAGAGTTAAGGACCCTGCGCATATCATAACAGTCCTTAGACAACTTGATGCACACTAACCTAACATTTTCAATATGAATGGCCCAATTATCTACAAGTTATTGTGGTGACTGTCTTGGGTTGGAGTTTACCCTCACTGAATTAAGAAAATTTCTCCACCTTCAAGAGCAAAGTGACAAAAAGGAGCTCTCAGCATCTCTGGTTCCAGTAAAGAAAATATGCAAATAGAAACAACGATGTTTCCACTTACAGAGCAACTGTTCCTAAGACATAATTAAAACTGTTCACATTTCCAGTAATGAATATCTAACATGTTCCTGTCATCTGCAGCGTATTGATAGGAAACCTTAAACAGCAGATGCTCTGTGGGACTTTTAAACTGAAGTCCAATCTATATAGGAGACAGAACTTATAATGACGCATAATGTAGTTGTGAGACAAGACATCACAGGCAATTTCCTGAAGGAGAGAGTGAGATCTAATCACTTTGGGCTACTTTTGCAGCTACTGCTGAGGCATGTTAGTTCCTCTGTCAGAGAGGGAGATGCTTGTCAAGATCGTAAGCAAACTGAATTGCTGCCAACCATTTACTCACAGACAACAGATGATTCTCATAGACCATTTATTTTATTTCTGCGCATTTCATCTTGTGCTTTGCTGCCTTTCTCAAATCCATGGCCTTTTATGTTACAACAACAGGACATTAGCAATTATTGCTGTTAAAGTGCTCCGGACATAAGCAAAGCCTCCTCTCTGCCACGTTAGTCGTCAGAGCTCTGTTTGGTTATTATCTCTGTCAGTTCCAAAAGTTCTAATTCTAACAGCTTTAATTACCTCAGGGAAGTAATTTTACAATTTTTGATTGATAAAAGCAATTTTTCAGCTGCTTGGAGTAGACAGTCTCGTGTTACATTAAGTAGGATTTGACTCTTCCTGGAAGACTTCCAAGACATTGAAACAAGGCTTTTAACAGCATAGAGGTGGGTTACCACTGCTTCCTAACTGCCAGGCACAGAGAGACGAGGGGAGTGAAATCCATGTTATCTCAAGATTCATATTTTCTGCAGTTCATATAAATTTAGTCCCAAATATCACTCCTGTTGCCAGTCTCAGCTAAGATTCTGTTGCGGCAGTGTGAAGGAAAAGCAATATTGGTAAATAATCAGCTAGGTAATTACTAGGCAGTAGTTCCTAGTCCAAAGGCAGGACATGGACTGTCGAATGAGCAGCTCTTGGAGCATTCTGCCAGCCTCCATGCTGTGTAGTGGCTTCCACTCCTTAACAGCTCCTCATCCTACCCTCTCCTGGTGGGATTATTTGCAGCCTGCAGTCTCCATCTTGCTTTCTAGGTTGATTGCACAGATTGTAACTCAGGGCAAATTTGGCAGAAGGACTACAGGAGGTAAGGCAAGGAGAGACAGACGGGTGAAAATGACATTGACCCAATTGTCTTGTCTGAACTCGATGGAAAATTATATCCTCATCCCATCTCTTTCCACATATCAAACAAATAAATTTAGTATTCCTATATTAGTTCTGCGGCATCACTTCCATGGCCCAGAGATTAGTGTTTCTGAGGTAAATGCTATCCTGTATAATCATTTGAAGCAAGCCTCACTGTCACCACCTTTTCTTTTCTCCTAATACCTCCAACCAACATCTTCCCCAGCTCAGACCCATGTCACTAGCTAACAGCATCAACTAAAGGCCCAGCAAAGCCTGTTAAGATGGATTCTGCACTGTGCCTTGCATCATCTGATGTTGATGTGCCTCACTAGCAGGTCATATTCCACTGGTGGGGAACCAGTGCTCTGCTGTAGTCCAGGATGCTGCAGCAAGAAGTCATGAACGAGTTCTTATTTTACTTGTATCATCTGGTGAAGGAGGAAAGAGAGTAATAAATTGCTCCTAAAAAATATGGCTTTGTTGTACAGCATAATGCAGTGATAATGAGCTAACTGGAATCACTTTCCAGGATAAACATCACAGATATCAATGTACTTCTGAAGGTAGGTAAAGGATTTCAACTGTTGGTTTTTTTTAAACACCACAGCTGTTATCAAGAACAAGACTGTATTCCAAGTGATTAGCATCCTGCAGACCACTAAGTCTTGTCTAGGGCTATGTCATAAAGGAGATTGAAAAAGTGAAAAATTTTAGGTTTTCATGGCAGTGAATTGGGAATGGCATCACCAGTTTCAGTCCAGAACAGGTGGAAAGGGAAATGTATGGTCCAAAGGATTATGGCCTTCTATGAGATTTAATCAAGCTGTTGAATTGTCAGGGTATTCATAATTTATAGAGGTTTTGTGACTGATTGCTTCTTTCTTTCTTTTTTTAACAAATAAAAGCAAATACCATTACAATAATTCACACTCAGAAGAGCATTTTCCCCATTGCATTTAATACAATTTCATTACGTTAGCACAATCCAAATTAAAACGTGAACAAGATACTTGTTTAATATATCAAAAGCAAATTAAGTCTGCATTTGAAAAGGTGTTAAAGCTTTTCTTTTCATAAAATAGAATTAGTTCTAATTTGTCTCTGAAGTTTAAAATGAAATGAATTTATTGTTGAAATAGAAACCAATAGTTTAAACCAAGCCTAACACAATTAACAAAGTAAGGAAACCTCATAAGGTTCAAACAAATACTGTTGTTGTGCTTACAAGCTGAGAAACAAATCAGCATAGCACTACTGAAATTATTAGAGCTATGATGGGTAACTCCTTTGAAGTTTATGACTGTGGGAGAGGCCAGGAACAGGGAAATAAAGAAATACAAAGAAAATATTCATATTTTTAGTAAACGTACATAGGTAAATTTTGACAGCTGTTTAAGGTGAGATATTAATTATATGAACACATTATCTGAAGTCCAGTATGGGGTGCAAATATGGACTAGCACTGCAAAGATGTCTTATTTGAGGGTTACAAATTCTCTCTTCCTGTGTTTGCATTCGTTTGTTTCTGTTCTTCATACTGCGTAGTGAATGAGTTTACTAAGCCTAATGTGCACACAGTTGGCAAATATAATATATAAGCATTTGTCTAAATTGCTGAAAACCAATTTTGAATTTGGAAATGTGACTATTTGTTCAAGAAGGTAATTCAGTTATAATGAAGAAAAAACATACAGACTGTCAATACTAAATGACAAAATACAAACTGAAAACATCAGATGATGACCTATACAAGCAGCCTGATGTAGAAAATGTTGAAATTTGATAATTAGATCACTCTGCTGGGAAGCTGATTCTGAGTGCAATCCTAAATTTTAGGCATCTGTTTTTGGAAAGGTTTGCTCTCTCAGCCTCAGTTTTTCTTATTGTAAAGTTGTAGTAGTGATACTTCCTCTCCTTACGGGGATGGTAAGAGGATTGCTTCTTTTCACACTGCTTTGAGTAGGGAATGCTATAAAAGTGTTATCTGAAAGTTCAGACAGCTCTGGTGTTATCCTATTACCCACTCATAGAAGTAACTAGTAGATAATTGGGTTCCTGGTTACCTTCATTAGGTAAGAGATTTCTCATTTAACTATCAGTAGAAAGATTTCTCTGTTACTCCAGAAGAATAAAGTTGTATAGGACAGGAGAAATGAATGAATATAAAGCCATGGTTGTAAACCAATAGATCTGCTGCAATAAAGACATTTCAGACGTACCCTCTCTAACCTTCATGGTCACACTTCTAATTCAATATATGGAGATACATTACTTTGTGTCATGTGAAGCAGAATAAAGCGGTCCATTAATAGCATCAAAAGTTTACAAGCTGACTTCATATTTTCACGCCTATCACGTGAAAACAGATAACAGATTGTGAAACCCTCCTGTGAGTTAGAGCAGAGCCACTGGCAACGCAATTGGAGCCCATCTTGGCTTCCATGACCTCTTTGGGTTAATAATTACTTCTTCTACCTTGCAAGTTTTTTTTTTTTTTTTTTTTTTTTTTGTTCTTATTATAGCAGTAGCGTGTATGCAAGACTTTTTCAATAGAACCCTCTTTTTCTTTGTGACTGACAAAGCCTTTTCTAGAGGTTTGAGCAAAGAAGGGTAGAAATTAAGTTTTCAGCCTGACACATGCATGTGCCAATCTCATAATCATGTGCACTGAAGGGAGGCACTGGTGGCTCCTTCTGCGTGTCATAGCCTATGACACAACGGAACAGGCTTTCCCATTGGAAGCTTTCTGATGTTGCTAGCAGCCGGTACTAGACCTAACTAATAATGTTTTCTGAAGACCCAAAGATAGTTTATTCTCTACCCGTCAGGCAGAATTTTGGTACAGGGCAGCAGTTAGTTCTGTGACTCTTGTTGCTTTGTCTTTTTTATCCAGGAAGCACATTGAAAAATACTTAGCCAGTTTCCAGACAAAGTTGGTGGTTTCTGACTGTGCCGTGTCTGTAGAAAACTACATCTGACAGAGTATAAGAATGTTTTTTCCACAGGTACATAATGTTTCTAAACTGTTCTCTGTATTTATCTGCAGTGACCTTACAAAAGTAATCCGCCTTTATGGCTACAAAGCTTAATTACTGTAATTCTGCTTTAGTTTTGCTTCCACCAGGGTTTCTCTGCCTCGTGTAGCTCTAGAGTAGCATTTATGAGCACACTTATTCCTTGGAATAAACTGATGTGGTGGGTTTACTATGGGATGCTGTCTGCCTACAAAGTGTCAGGTAGACTGTAGCTTACCCTGTTAATTTTTAAAACCTGTAACAGAGAGACAATATTATATTGCAAGGCCACCTTTCTGTGTCACCTCCCTAAAAGCTCTGTTCCCATACTACCCAAATTTCTCAGGTTTCCACTGTCCTTTCTGTAGCAACCAGTTTCCTGTTGCTGCTGGACTGTTGAAAAAGTTATATTCTTCTGGATATTTCTGTCTACTTTGAAACCACTGGAAGGAAAAGTTTCCCCCACTATACTAATTAAGGAGCATGCTATTTGGGTAGCGCTAAGGTTAATATTATATGCATCTAGGTTTATGAGTAGTATGTCTGATTATTTGTTCATCTTTCCTGATAAATTTAAAGCTACCTTACAGTCAGCAATTCAGGAATGCCAGTAGCAGGCAACTAATATACAGCTCAAGTATATGGTATTGATAAAGTCTGTGTTAGAGATGTCATAAACCGTGCATGCAAGGTAGTGAAGAGTTTCCAGTTACCTTCATCTTCGTGGGAATGAGGGCTGAGCATACCTGCTATCCTACAGGTCATGTCAAACAATAGACGCAATGTTATGACATTTGATTTTCCAGGGAGTGAGTCAGATACAGACCCACAGTCTCGTCCCATATCCCCCCACATTGTGGCCATTGACCAGCAGAGGAAGGTATGCAGGCAGAGAGCAGCTTCTGGAGCTGAGCTTCCCTCAGCCACTGGAAAAGGCTGGACCTCTCTAAAGTCCTTATTTTTTTCCTTCCTCCTTTATGGGTGTTTACTTTGCAGCCACTCCACTGCATTGTTTATAAATTAAAAAATAATCCCTGTCAGTCTCTGAAGCGCAAACTAACTATGTTTTTTCGTGGCATACTAGCAAACCCTTAAATATCTATGACATTGTATTGGTGATAAGAAAAGAAAGTATTTACATAAAGAACAGCTTGCCAAACTTTATGAATTTCTTCTGCAATCAAGAGAAAAATAAAGCCTCTAGATTCTTCTAGCACAAATTTTAGTGATTATTCTGTGCTACTATTTGATATTAATATTTTCAGTATGACTGTAGGAAAAATATTGCTTGTAATCATTTCATAATGGAAAAACATTCATATGGGTCCGACAATGTCAAGAAAACTGGGAATAAATATATCAGTAGGCAGCAAAGGTCAGCAAGGTACAAAATACATAATTATGATGTGGCCTGTTCAGTATCCATGGTTAGGGAAAAGTAGTCAGATTGGAAAATATTGGTCCTTTTTTATTTGATCTTACTGTAAATGTTTTCCTGTAACCTTTGTGTGTCTGTCTTAAAAATAGGAAGGGTTAGGAAATGGCAGTGCTCTTACAGGGCAAGGACCTAGGTAGCAACCCTGAGAAAGCACGTTAGACAGTCAAGGGAAAACACTGCCAACCCAGCTTCTGAACTGTAGCTTTTTAATGATTTTAGAGGCAACACGGCCCTCTCAAAAGTGTCTAGATGATCCCCTAAAGGAAGTTTCCTTCTTTATAGCTCCCAACACAGAAAGGGAAAATGTGGCTTAAAATAGTCAACCATTTCAGTGGCATCCATTGGCAAAAGGCAATCACAAAATGAAAGGGAGGAACATGAATAACGTCAAATCCTGGTTTTACACGTAGAGAACAAGAGAATACATCTGCTTTGGGCATTATCTTGCCATAAAGACAAGGATGCCTGAGCCTTGCTAGGGAGAAATGAGCGTATTTTATGCACCAGGTACAAGTGTGGACCAGGTCATGTTTTCCAGATGTCACACTATTGAATTATACTGCTATTTTTCAGTTGTAAACTTCTCAAATTTATGAACCAGACAGGATTAAATGACTGTGTAAAGGAGGTAAATGAGATATTTTTCCAATTAAACAAAATTACTTCTTTAAGTCATTGTTTTAAGAACTCTGTCATTCTGTTGGGGGGATGTGGAGCGGGAGGATGCTTCATCATAGAGAAATACTGAAAAAAGCTACATTTTGGAGAAGGGGAAAAAGAATGTTAATAAAATTTCTAGGTGATACTGAGATGAGAGGTGCTATAAACACCTCAGGAATAGAGACATAATGGAAAAAGATAGCGCCTAGTGAGAAAAGTACATGCACTGGAAATTCAGAATGAGAATCAACCTGAAAAAAAGGCAAACAGATATCTCCTCGGGAAATTAATCCTGAGCACATGCATTCAATGAGCAAGAGAAAATTGGGAAATGGTAGTGATTAAAGAGACCCTGAGGTGAAGCTAGTCAACAAATTAGACAGTAGTAACAGTGTGATATGGATAAAGAGTGATGCAGGTTTAGGGTACATTGTGTTCAAAATGTGGTCATTTCCTGGTCAGAGAACTTGTACAAAGTTTAAGCATTAGAGATGATGGATGTTAGAAGCAAGTCGACGTTGGATTTCTGTGGTGCATGGAAGCCCTTATTCTGGCTTACTGCACTGAGGAGTTTCACTCCTGCTGATTGATGGAAATAGAGATTAATTTCTCATGATGTGAAACAAAACAGCAACTTTCTTAATTATTATTTTCAATCAAATCATTGTGATTTTCCTGTGGGAAGAGAAATAATGAAGAAAAATAGAGGCCTGAACCACTACATTGCTTTTAAATGTATTCAGTTTGTACTTTAGTCTGGGAGGAGAGCAATCATTTCCCTTTGTATTCTGATGGAAAACTTCCTCCTTCCTCCCTACTTCACAATTTTTAGTAAAAAAAATTTAGCATGATAATCTAGAAATCATCTCAATAGTAAATAATTGCAATCACCAGTATTATCATGTAAGACCGAGGCAGACATGCACTGATTCAGTATAAAGGGCTGAATGCACAAAAGCCAGATCAATCCTTTTATACCAATAAACTCCCTGGTCCCCAGTGGAAAAAAATCAAATTACAAACTGAGTTAAAGAAATACTCAAATGTCATCCCAGCACTTTATTTTCAGCCATTCTTGGAACTGGGAAATAGGTCCTGAGCCAAAGGCTGTTAAAATGCAGTAGTTGAGGGAAGTACTTGAGCGCGTGCTTAATGTTAACCGTCAAGCACCACGTTGGACTCGGGGCTGATAATCTGCTGCACTGAGGGCAAATTATACTAGGGAGCCTGTTCCACTAAGCTTTGTGAGGATGTTAGTTGCTGAGAAGTTCAAGATCAGCGCTCTGACTTTTGAGAGTTGTATTTGCTTATGTCTAAGTTGTGCTCGGTTCTTACCCTGCAGTGAAAAAGAGCCTGTATGTATCTTTAGTTCACGCTCTTTTTTCATTTCACACTGGGGAAAATAGAGAGGCCAAACCAAATTTTGGTCCTGAGTACGTTGATCTAAATTTCTGCCAAAATAAGTGGAGTCACTTTGGCAGAAATTCTTGGTCGCCTTTGTCCCATTTTGGATTTATGCTTCCCTGCCATTGGTGTCACTCATCCCACCAAGTTTCTTGTGATGCCGGTCACTCTCAGAAGGAGAACAGCAGCTTCCCATATAGTCTGACTGAACAACATGATATTCAGTGTTTTTTTTAATTGGATAATACAGTTCATGGAAGAACTGTGAGCCACAGCTGGTAAGTGAACGTGAAATACAGCCCTTGCTCTTTTAATCCTGCTTGCTTATTTTACATAAGAACAGAATCTTTTAAGTGCTATACTGGAAGCTCATTATACAAGAGGAATAAAATTCAGCTGCTTTTTTTTATGTTACTTTTGTTGGAGACATAACCCGTATAGGGATCTTAACTATAAAGAAGCCTTAATGTTAAAGAAACAATGGGATCAGGAACAAGCCTAATTGGCTTTTTCAGATGTTTAAAACATGAGGCCAGCACATTCATGTATGTAATGTACATGTGATGAGTTTCTGGTAAAGAACTAAATGAAGGATCTTATAATAGCATACTGAATTTGTGTGAATTTCGAGGGTTTGGTTTTGTGCTAAGACAATATGTTAGGGTAAATAGTCCACAGTAGCTATTAAGACCAGTAGTGCAAGGACCATGATGCATCTGCAGTAGTGGTGGTGAGTTTTGCTGTGGTCTAAATAATCTGGCAAAGATCTCCTAAGGGGCAGACAAAAATTGTTTGTTGCCTGGGATTCAGGAAGATTTCCAGAAAGGCTTCCACTTGGTCTGCAGAACACAGAACCTAGATTTCTTTCTGTCGGATGCAAAATCTATCAGGCACGTGAAGAACTCAGTCCTCTGATCTTCTCAAGGGCAGTAACGTGTGATCAAATCCTGCCCTCACTTACGCTGGTGTCAGTCAGCCCTTTGCAGTTTCTGAGCACCCCGTGTCTTTCACATGAGCTTTATCCTGGAAGGGGTGGAGGGCGTTCATCAGTGCCCACAGTCTCTTGCTAGGAGACACAGGAGAAATCAACATTGTCCCTAATGAAATAATTTGTCAGGTACTCGCTTGGTCTCCCCCCCAGCTTCCGCTGTTTCTCCATGTCACTGCAGAATCTTACTTGAACCACATTTCTTCTTCTTTTTTTTTTCTTTTTTTTTTTCTGTTTTTAATATCCCAGGTACATTTGTAGAGCCTCATTGTACCCTGATAGCTTTGTGTGTGCTGTTTTGCAGCTTACCTTGAGAAAGGTTTGTTTACAGTTGCAGAGTAGCCTCAGAATTTAAGCCACCACAGCTCTAACAAACATTAATTTTACTTTCCAGTGTTTACTTTTAATTTTTCTTGCTTTTCTGTATCAAGTTAACTTAGTATAACAGTGTGAGCAGTGGGGAGTCTGACGTTTGCTTACTGACACACAGGAATTCCAATTGACTTCAGTGGATTTTAGATTATACATTCTATAGGGAAAAAGCAGAGATCCTTCAGCAAAGGTGGTTCAAATTTTAAGGAAATCCATTATTCATTAAAAGGCACACTTGAATGGCTCAAAACTATTTCTGTAAATTTGAACTGAACTCAGCAGATTGTGTATCCAAAAAAAATGAAAGGTCAAAACATTCTGAAGCTTTGAAAACAAAACGTGAAAAACATTTTTTTTATTTCAGAATTGTATCATGAGAATAATTTTGTTGACACTTAAAAAAAATATTGAAAAATGGAAGTATAGTAGTGGATTGAATTTGGTGAGGGAAAAAACCCTAAAGAATCATTTGGGGTCAATTCACAAGTTGACTTGCTTGTTTAGCCACTAAAAATACTCCAAACCGTTATTTATTCTCAAATACAGTTATTCTTACTGCACTTTGGGTTGCAGTAGCATAACATGTTTGAAAATACGACCATGTGCTATTTGAAAGCTGTGGGTTTTGAAGCAGACATATATTTTCATTCTTTTATCCATCAGGATAGTTCAATTAGATTCAGGAGTACTTTTTAATAGGATTGCTGCATAATTGGTTAACAAACCACATTTGCAAGTTTATTTGATTAATGAGGAAAAAACCCTCATTTCTTAATCCAAGCTGCATCCTGGGTGCTTCCTGAGCAGTACCTGAAGTGCCGAGTTGAAGCTAACAATCCTGGAAAAGGTCAAAAACCCATTTCCTGGGCCCTGGTCTGTTACGAATTCTGCTACGGTATGCTTTTATTGCACATTAGGTTTAATAGGATATTATTGGTTTGTGAATACCCTTTTCCCAGATGCTGCCTACAATGTAGTTTTTATTGCATAGCAGTTTTAATGTGATTTTACTGCTTTATAAGTACACTTTTCACCATTCTTTCGTTGACGCTGTGGCTGTACCAATATGCTTGCACATTACTATTACTTCTGTCTTAAAATCAAGGTTAAAGCAATCACAGTAGGGCTTTGCAGAATGAATGATAATGGAAAACGCATCTAGCAGGATGTTCTGTATATTCTAGAAACAAACAATGCAGAATCTTTATTCATTATTTATCACTTGTTGTTTGTGACGTTTCTTTACAAGACATCCCTTTTTTCTTTCACGGAGCGGAGCCAAAACATTTGTCAGGCCAGATGCATACATTTACCTCTTCTTTCCTCCCACTTTGAGTCAGAATCTGTTGCTCTGCGTTGGTTTTGTCTGTACATTGAACCAACTGGTCCAGCACCAGCAGCCGCGAAGTTATTTCATCTCGCAAGACACCGCTGCGTTTGTCCCACGTGTCAGACTGCTTTTCAGTCCGTGTTAAGCTCTGCTGGTGAATGGCTGCTTGTTCTCCATCTAGTTGCTCTGGGTCTGGCTCAGCAGCAGCTCTGCCATCAGAAGTGCCTGAGGACATGGAGAGTTTTATGCAGATCAGACTCACATCTACTTATTACACCAGCTCAATCCTTAGCTAACACTGTTGCATTTGCTTGCTTTTCTCCAGTAGGGAGGAAGGTTAAAATTAAGCTATTAATTTGCTTTGGAGTTAGTTCAGAAGAATATCGGTAAATGCGTTTTCGCCTATCCCCCCGTTTTTAACCAAAGAGATTATTTCGCCTACAGTCAATTTTTATTTCAGTGGATTTGCAAAAATAATCCCAAACTATTAATTTTATTAAATTAAAACTGAAACCAATCATGTATCTCCATACATGTTTTAATTAGTTGCATTTGATATGTATAGATTCTGATATCCTATTCTGACTCCTTTTTTGCTCCCAATCCCCTCATCCTCTCCCTCAGTTTTTGTTTTAGAGGATTGCTACTTCCAACTTCTCTCTGTCTAGCTGGTTCCTTTTACGTTGAACTCCAGGTCTTCTGTCTCCTGCACGTATTTGAGGGACACAATTTAATGTCATAACCCTTTTTTAGCTTGCAGCTGCAGCTCAGTCATCCTGTTCTCCAGAAGGCAATCTTCCTGATTTGATTTCCACCAAACTGTATTTTCTTTATGAATTCACCATATTTGCAGAGTGTACCGTACAGAGGTTTTAAAAAAATTGGCACAAGATTGTGGTTAACTTAATATTCTATCTGTGCCCTGGTATTCCAAGATGTATTAAAAAATTTGTGTCAGGAAAAAAATGCTGAGACAAAATTTTAGGCTTGTGGGTAGAAATAATCTAGATCTCCTGACTAAAAAGCATTTATTCCCCCATGGTTGTGGTTTAGCAGCTGATAGACTGGAAAGCACCTATTTTCACATCATACAGGTGCACCTTCCTGCTTTTTCAAAGTTCAGAAAAAATATTTATGAAGTAATTCCATATCTTCTGCATCTCTATTAACATCCCTGATCATCGTGGATTTGAGTCTTCATGTCTTTCGCAATATGAAATTTCTGTACGTTTTAACCTATAATCTGTACTGATGTCGATCTATTCATCATTTATTCCATCCCTAGACTTAGAAGTAGGCTTTATTTTTATTGTTCCCTTAATTTATGTACTGAATCAGAAATTGCCTGGAATTCTCTTCATTCTTCACAGTATGGTTGTGATTTTAAATAAATTTTATTCATATTTTTCTGTATTAATTTTCTTCCCAATCCACTTCTCTAATATTTTCTTCCGGTTTGGAAAATTAACCCCTTTGATGTACATACGTATATGTATTTTGGTTGGAATACTTTCCTATTCTCTAAAGCTGGACTTAGAAGGGTTGAGATCGCTGGTCCTCAAACAATGGCCACACCTCATCTGACCTCCTGCATCATCACCAAGTCACAGTAGACTTATCCAAGGTGGGTTGTGGTACCTTTTATGTTAGAAAGATCCATACTGAAGGCGATGGAGAAAAGCCTGCTGATTTGGGTGAGGCCCATGTTTAAAACTAATTTTTGGCACACCAAACTGTTCTATTTTTACCTGCCTTAAAAAAAAAAAAAAAAGGAAAAGATAAATGATCTTTCAAAACAGAATTGTTTTAATATTCTTTTTTCTCTCTTCTTGATTGGATTTGATTGAGGGTATAGCTTTGCAATTCTGTGAGGAGTAATGTCTCACTGTCCTTTGCTCTTTCTTACACAGTGAAGCATGCTGGTATAATTCAATAAGATTCTGCTATGTACATATCTTCTGATCTGTGAAGAAACTAATTTAATTCCAAATTAACTGCTCTCAAAAGTACTTTTTTTTTTTTCCTCATTTTAACACATTGCAAGGCTACAAGTAACTGTAGTCCAATTTTAATGAGAACAATTGAAGGAAATATCATAGATAAATGTCAGTGCATGTCAGTTAGGATTTAACAGATTAAAAAAAAAGAAGGTTTCTTCCATTGAGTTATATATTTTCACTCTGTGTAAATGATTGTTTATTCAAATATATTATGTTAGGCCTGATAAGTTGTACAGCCTCTTGCAAATGAAATTCTTACGATGGTATGAGACTTACTTGCAGGATATCTGAAAGGGATTCAGATTACTATGTAGTACTTTTAATATACAGAATAAATGAAAATATAACATATCCCGTTCATCCTCACGCTTCAAAAAGGGTGTTTCTGATTTCTGATGGTGAACATACTACTAGTGACTAAAACCTGATAACTGCAAGACCAGTTCTTGCGTAGAGGGTATAAAATCTTTTTCCCCCCTGCTTTGTACACTGTTTACCTGTATAGTAACTGGTACAGAATTCCATGCCGTTACAAACCACTAGAAATATTAATGTAACACATCTTAATTTCTGTGGTTGTGATTCTGACTTAGGGCCAGCTTTGGGTATAGCAAGGTAGGCAGTTGCCCCAGGGCAACAGGCTAATGGCAGTGACACAGAGCTATTTTGCCCCTGCTGGAGGAGACAGGAGACTTACCTGATTGTGTAGCAACTATTGCCTAAGCAGCCAAACTCTGCTTTTCCTCTGCACATCACCATCCTGCTTCCTTGAGCAGTTTCTTTCTCCACTTATTGCAGCCACAAACAAAGCAATACAGAGGCAAGAATACAGCTGTTGCTGGGAGAGCAGGTTGGGGCAGGGAATCTCTGTTTATAGATGGCTGCATGGAGGGAAGCATGGGAATGAGAAGAAGAGGATCCCAGGAACAGAGATGCTTCAAAGTTTGACTGATTTAATGAAGAAGGAAAGCAATATTAAGATCCCATCCATATTTATAAATTCTCTCCAGCTTCTCATTGCACTTCACATCACCACTGTTCCTCACATCAGCCTCCTTAACCCAGAGTCCTCCAACTTTTGTGATCCTCCTACTTGATCCTCTTCAGTTATTTTATCCTTAATTTTACTTGCACCACTTGGAAGCATTAATATTATTTCAGACAGGCTTCTTTGTGTGTCCTTGGTGTGTCTGTATTTGTCTCTTCCCTGATATTTGCATTCTTCCATAGACACAATCTTGTTCTGTGTTTGTCCAGCAGTTAGCAGGGAAGGGATTCAATGTCAAGGGCTTATAGGAAATAATTTTGGCAATAAATATTAGGATAAAGTGTTCAAATATTTCTACACCAAGATTTTTTGTTAATTCTAACCTTGTTATGAGTTTAAACACGAGCATTTCATTGACTTGTTGCTTAACGGTTTGCTGTCATGTTCAATAGGGGCAAGGCAAAGCCATTAAGGCATCCACACGTCCTCATCTGAATGGTCACATGTGCTGTTCTGGTTTTCTGCGAAGTCCTCCATCTGTGCCTTGTTCTTGCAGCCTGTAGAAGGAACTTTGTAGCTTTGAGTAAAAAACCACAACCCTGACCATTTACATAAATCACCAGCCTTTCACATTTATCATCTTAATAAAGTTTACAGATTTTATGCCTCTCTCTTCTTCCCTCTTTACACATTTAGAGCAATTTAGAAACACCGTCTGCACTCGTCGTTAGAGGGAACCCATCCCAACATGCTAACAAGTTGGAAAAGTAGAGTTTTATACTGTGCAATAAAGGAAATATCATCATGCACATACCTATCACATAGAATTTAAATCAGTATTTATATTTGTGCATGGATATTAAACAAAAATAAAGTTGATATTTCCTGAAGCTTTAAATACTGACCTTAACTCTGATGTGTATATCTAAGCATCAGTTACACTTGTCATCTGGTTCATATCTTAAGTAGAGTGCACATTCCTGTGTCTGTATGAAAAATAAAACCAAGAGAAATAGCTTTTTGACCTTCAGTTAATTATCTTAAACTGAGTTAGAGAAGGCAAGTATTACTTCAACGCTGCATTCCTATGTATACTCTTTCCACAGATTTTCCCCCCGAAAGAATGACATAATAGATTTTTTTTTAAGGACATATATAGCTTCATGAACAAGAACGAAGATTCTTAGGTATTCATCATAATAAGACTGCAGAACTTCGTAGTAATTTAATTTCATTTTTTGAAGTGTTCTTGAGACTGCTCTTTTTGAGTATAGGTCAAATATCAACCAGAAGAAAAGAGCGATCAACTTCAAGTTATGTAAATAATGGAGGTCAAGAGAAGAATAATAAATCCCTTCATTTTTTTCAGAAAATTGAAGTAAAAATAATCAAGACAGGAATAAAATGAATCATATTGACCAAACTCCTTGAATTCTTCAAAGGTAGGAACAATTAGGATTTTGGGTGGGTTTGGGTGTTTTTTGTTGTTGGTTTGGTTGGTTGGTTGGTTTTGGTTTTGTGTATAGTGAACTGAAACTAAGGAAAAGCTTCATTAGCGTCACAACATATACTTGTGTCTAAGTTCTATAGTTCTTGCAGGTTTGGCAAAAGAAAAAGACATGCTTTTTGGTCACAAAGATAGAAAACAAATTAAGTTTTCCTTGAAAATGACTGCACGCTTCTCTGAAATGAGGGATTTTTTTCCCAGCTTTTGAATTATTTTCAGTTTCAACATAGTCTAAAAGTTACAGACCAAGACAACTGAACCAAGCAGAGCAGAACATTCTTGTAAGAACATCTACTGTGCCTCAGAGAATTTGTTTGTATATCTGATAGTAACATATTTTGTACTTATTCAGGCCTCAGCACCACAGACTGCTTTTAAAGCAAAGTAACTCGTAAAACTCAGAAGCCGCCAAGGTTGGCTAGAGCTGTCAAGTTGGCACAACAGAAGCCCATCCAGCCATACCTGAGAGCAGAGTGGCTGTATGGCTGCTCACATAGCATCAGTCTAAATTCAAGTACGAGTTGGAAACACTAGGTTTTGGTTTTCCATCGTATCAACTATCATCAGGGTGAATGGCTTTGCAGCAAAAGACTTGTAAGTTGTGTATTCCCACACTCTCAAGCATGAATAAACTGCAGGACATACCACACATAGCTTATATCTAAAAACACAATTAGAAAAAAGAACAGTTTGATGATTTTCTAGGGCTCAACCCTACAGGAATTATTACAGCAGCGTTGTCATTAAAACCAGTGAAGGTTTTGCCTCATTGAATAAAGTCCACAGGAGCAAGATAATAATATAAGAAAAGGTAAAGCGTATATCAAGAGAACTAATTTGTTCTCAAGGAAGTCAAGCAAGTCAAGCAGTTATCTCACCAGTGATTTTTGAGAATCTACAGAAACTTGAGTTTAAAACATTTGTGACAGAATACCCTCACGGCAACAGCAAGTGTAGATACAGTAAAATCCTTTAGTTTCACAGAATCACAGAATGGCTGAGGTTGGAAGGATCCTCTGGAGATCATCTGGTGCAACCCCCTCCTCTGCGCAAGCGGGGTCCCCCACAGCAGGCTGCCCAGGACCATGCCCAGATAGCTTCTGAATATCTCCAAGGATGGAGACTCCACAACCTCTCTGGGCAACTTCTGCCTGTGCTCAGTCTCCCCCACAGTTAAAAAATATTTCCTGATGTTCACAGGGAACTTCCTGTGTTTCAGTTTGTGCCCATGGCCTCTGGTCCTGGCACTGGGCACCCCAGAGAAGAACCTGGCTCCTTCCATCTCCTCTGCACCCTTCCTTTAGGTATTTGTACACATTAATGAGACCTCCCCTGAGCCTTCTCCAAGCTGAACAGTCCCAGCTCTCAGCCTGTCCTCATAGGAGAGATGCTCCAGAGAGATGCTATGGTTTGCTTTGAGTATTTTGGGTTTGCTTTTTTTACTGCTTTTATATGAATTATGATTTGGTAGGGAGCGGTGCAGAGGTGCAGTATCTGCTTGGTCAGCATGATTTCTACCCATCTGGTGGAGGTAGTGACTTAAGTGCAAGGATAGGCATGTTAGATCCTTTACTATTCTCTTAAATTCACTTAGACTCTATTCATATACAGATATGTCTCAGATGAGGTAATTTGTGTGTAAAACTAATGCACTCTGTTTGCTAATGACTAGGGATGTAAAAATATTTCATATTCTATCTACCATACAAAAATTAACACTGCATTATAATAACTCTTGGCTTGGTTTAAAAATTTGTATTGCCAGCTGTTAAGTAAAGTTGGATTTCTATTCTTTTATTCTTTCACCTGGTAGAAAGTGTACTGTAAATGGCACATCTAATTAGAAAAACAAAACAACAAACAACAAAAAACTTACATGGGCAACAACGCAAACAAGCGAATGCTTCAAAATTCAGTTAAGGTTGAAAGAAAGAATATTGCACCAGGGAATGTCCCCTGCAAAAAAGGGGGACGTTTTCTGTGCAGTAGTCATGTAACTTCTTTGTAGAACACAGGAGTAGTCATCATACTCATTAGATCGTATTGAGAATGCAGCCTCCTGATGATATGGAAAAATATTATTTTTCCGATTTAAAGGGTGGGAAAAAGGATGTGCTTCATTATTTTTAAAGCAAAGACCTATATAACTGGGTGTCTCAAGGGCATCATTACACACATAGAACTTTTTACTTCTAGAGCTGGCTTGTGTCCATACCATTTGGAAATCACTACCATCTGAGACCTGGTCCTACTTTTATTGGCACACAAAAAATCCTCCAAAGTCAGTGAGAGCTTTGCGTGCAGCGAGAATTCATAATAAACCTCTCTTAATTGCTATTCAGTGGCTTTTTTGAAGTGAGAGTTCTCAGTTGAGTTCCCAACAGATGTCTTTGACTGGGAACTTAACCAGCTCCACCACAGCTAGTTTTGTCTGGTATCTGAGCTGGCACCTGGTTGAAGGAACAGGTTGAAGGAACCTACCCACTCACACTAGCTGTGACCCTGAAATCATAGAGTATTGTCTCTGTTGCAAACCAAGCTGTACAAGTTTACCTCTCATTTCTTACTTACTGGGACAGTGGAGAAATAAGAAAAGTTAATTTGTTGAGAATCTTACCTTTCATGATCATTGTATACATTTTAAAACATAGAAGACTGGGTAAAATAAGAACATAGTAATTTAAAACTTTACAAAAACTTTATTCTATTTGCTGAAGAGAAATTCTTCAGTAGCCTTGGCTGATCTATTTCAAAGTTAGGCACGTCTGTTAGTCTCCAAACAAACCGTAAAACACTGGTCACCACTGGATTGCTTAGCAGTCCAGCACTGTCTTTTAAACATCTTTCATAATGATTAATACTGACATGGTATAATGCCAGGACAGTATCCATGTACTTCCCTGCTTGGAGTTTTGCTGTGCACAGAGAGCAGTTTTTTGAAAGAAACTTTAAAATGCCAGGCAGGTAGTCTGGTTTTGTGTCCTTCTCTCTTTTCCTAAACGTGTCCCACCATTGATCTGCCACCTGTCTGTGGCACTGTTTGTATCCTATACATTGGCTGCTGTGGATGTAGGTGGTTTTGACTTCTTGGACTTGACCAAGGTAATTCCTTGCCTTCGATCTGCAAACGATGAGTCAATCCATTTTGGGGAGTGCAACACGTGCAAAGGACTGCAAACCAGTGCACATTCCTGTAGTGCAAGTACTGCTTCTAGCTGTCCCTTCTCTGGCTTTCCAATCTCTTTGCTTTATTACTAGACCATCACCGATTCTCTTCCTTGCTTTTCTTCTCAGTTCCTGACTTCTAAATATAAGCCATGTGGCTTGCATTTATATAGAGAATGCCTCAGTAAGTGTTTCTCATACATTCACACAATAATAACAGTACTACCCTAAATCTCATTAGAAAATATTCATGGAAATTTCAAAACTATTGAGAAGTATTTTAATATGCTAGTCTGAGAACCAAGAGTTAGGAATCATTCTTCATTACTGTGTCAGTTCTAGAAGAAGAGTTCTAGAAATGCTCATGTAAAGATTGATTTATTAAAAACTGATGCAGCTTATTTCGCATGAATGCTGTCTCTATGTTACCTTTGGAAGAAGGAGCTTGAAAATCTGTTTTATTCAGTATTTACATGGGTAGAGAGTAAGATACTGTGGGAGGAGACAAATTAAATTTGAGCTTGATCACTTCATTTTGAAAGCTAGAGAAAATGAAAGGAAAAGGGGAAAAATTAGCTTGTTTGTTGTTAATTTACTGCTTTGTTGGTTTCAGGAATAGCTAATGTACCTGTACAATGACTTAAGTACAAACTGTATTGGGCCTTTTCTGATACCAAGTGAACATGTATCAACAATTCTTGTTTTTTTTCAAATACAGATTTTCTCTAGAAGAAAGCATCATTTATATGCTGTAGTTGTGCATCTGACTTCTCAGAAGATGCAAACCCTAAGTTTTCTGTCAAATGTTAACAAAGTTAAATTTTTGCTCTGTATATAAATTGGCAGACTTGTCTCACAGAAGTGACTACAAAGGCAGAGAGTATAGTGCATGCAATATGATGATGGAAGGAAAGAAGGAGAGGATTAATTCTTTTCCTTAAGTAACATCATCAACATCTGGCAGAAATTCGGAAATGGCATCTGTCATAGAACACGAGAGCGGAATCAGTTCTGAGTCAGTGAAATAACAGGAGCTGTATCTTGCAGCTATGGCAGTCTGCTAGCAAGGGAACCTACTTCAGTACTCCTTCAGGGCCACGTATATTGTGCGTGGTACAGCAGAGATCACCAAGTGCAAACTAGCGATAGCATGCTAAAATACATTTGCAGAAGACGTGATCGAGCACCAGAAATCTACAAAGATGGATTTTTCAGAATAATGTGTCCCTGTCCAGGACAGTAATTCATCTTCATCTAATAAAATATAGAGCACAGTCAAGTGTGCATAAATCATTCCTAGTTTGTTCCATTTGTACTGTACGTGGATGGGATTAGAGTACTTTGGACACTGTTTATGTCAAAGAGGAGAAATATTACAGTGTTAATATAAAGAAGGAGAATGCTCCTGTGCTGCAGGCAAAACAGACACCTCCACCAATCTGCAGTCAGGAACAAGCTTCAAACGACAATGCTGTCTGGAAGAGCAAAAATACTATTTCTAACCAAATCCTTGAAAAACAATGCCCCGTACTAATTGAGAGGCGATAGTGCCCTTCAATGAGAAATGCCTGGCACAAAAACGTATTGAGATGGAAATCCTCTGAGTAGGAATCAGAGCTCTTTAGTTCTTCCGCTGGCTCTGGTGCTTACTCATCATGAACTTGGAGCTTTTATTTAAACTCAGTATGTCTCAGCTTTCCCACAAGCCTTATGGCATTTAATAGATAGGTCCATCTTAAAACCAGTTAGGTGTTTTGTCCCTGTACTTAAGTTGGGTACTAGATCATAGTTGATAGGGTAAATATGTCATATTACCATCTGAGGCATGAGGGAGACCAATAGACTCAATAGTTGAGAGTCAGGAAACCTTCAAGCTTTTTCAACATCTCATTGACCACAGCAAACCACTGAGGTTTTAAGACTGATCAGTAATCAGCCTCCAATATCACAGTGAAGCTAATTCCCTTAACTTCTGGTTAAGGTTATTGTATCACAACCCTAGAGATGTGCAATTACAAACACTTCCAGTGGTCTTACTGTATCTGTTTCTGACATTGTAAAATTACGACTTAAGTCCTGTAGCCTCTGTAGGCTACATTTCAGTTGGAGGATATTATATTGATACTATTAAAAATACAAAACTTCCGTATCTGATTTAAATGGAGATTAAATGAAACAGAGGAGAGAGGGAGAGAAGGTCAGTCGCCATGGTGAGATTTCTCTCAATGCAGTATCACTGACAGATTCTGAAGTTAGGTGGCTTAGTCAGGATTGCTTGTCAGGTGGCTTAGATATTTTAATAAGGACTAACATGCTAAATTTACATTTGTGTAAATTGGCTTAAAAAAGTTGTCAATGCTTCTCTGTATTTTTTTTAGAGCATTGCTACTATAGGGTACATATTGTCCTTTTTTTCATCTAATAATAGCCTTGCTGAGATCAATATTATTGTAGTTCCGTATAATGTGTGCAAGTTTGTTTTGAACATGCAGATCTTATTTATGTCTGGCCTGTCTGGGGAAAGAAAAACAAGAAAAAAAGGGGAGAAGAGAAAGGAGAAGAGGAGGAAAGAATGATAAAAGCAAGAAAAAAGGGAGGACAAGGAAGGAAAAGGAAAGAAATGGGGGAAAAGGGAATTCTCCCCCTACTTTCTGTTACCTATTTGCAGCCTCTTTGAACAGGAAACCCCTAGCTTCAAACCATGGGCACAGCATGCTGGTAGAAGAGAAATAAAAGGGAGAAACGATTCCTCAAAGAGGCAGAGAGATGAGGATGTAGCTGTTTTGCTGATGTCCCTTTCACTGGTAGGAGAACATGGTGGCTGCCGCACGTGCAGTTCGTATCTGAGCTCTGCCCTACTCACATCAGTAGAAAACGGCTCTGCCTAGTGCACAGAGAAGCGCACATGCTCCTTGTGATCACATTGCAGCAGCACAGACCTATCTTTGGCAGCCTAGCCCTCCTGAAGTGCCTCTTGAAGAGAAGAGCCTCTGAGAATTGATCAGGGCTTTCACTCTCGTGGGAGAATACTTTAGGAAATAAAAGATTTGTAAGTAGCTTGCTATTTTTGTTTGATTTTGTTCTTTATTTGATAGTGATTCATTTTCTGGAAGGGACACACTATGTCCTGTGTAGTCACAGCCCTTTTCACCCGCTATGTTGAGCAGTCATGCAGAGCAACCCAGCCCCACAGCAGCACACCACCAAAGTGCAGCCTGCACCCAAGCACAGAAGCAGGGAATGCAGCATGCCACCCTGAATGTGCTTCAGCCCACTAGAGCCATGGGAAGACATTCGCCCTGACTCAACCTGTAACTAATCCCTTAGGATAATACTAGGAGTATTTGTATCCTCGTTGCAGTGTTGCAAATTGTGTAGATTGCTTGCTCAGGAGCGTATGATGGAGATGATGCAAGAGAGGAGGGAAGCAGGGGGATGCTGTAACTGCATCCCTGTCTCTGTCTGAAGTCACACAGGGATTACTAGGCCTGGCTGCTACAGAGACTACTCCTATGTGTACAGTCAAGTGTATGCTTGATTTGTTTGCAGGATCAAGACTTTTAAATATGATCCAGGTGATTACAGATCATATTGGAAGACACAACGTAGTTATTACAGAATCACAGAAGTGTTGTCATGCAACAGAGATACCAGTTGTGCTCCCCCTGCTGAACTGAAGAATGATAGAAGCATCGCTTACTGTTAGTACACCTATATAATCTCATGGGCATAATGCTTCACGGGCAAATAATGGACAGAGAGCCATATGCAGATTTTGTTATGTCGGCTTAATTCTCTAGCTCCTTCCATACCCTGTCCCGTGTAGTTCATGACCTAGGAGAAGGCATGAAGTGCAAGGGATGTGGCACATACTGGGTAAATAAAATGAAATGCTAAGTCTGTCATTGCGGGCTAAGCCGAAGCATAATTTTCTAGGCACAGCTCCTAGTAAATTTCATAGGGAATTACGTGGAAGATTCACAGCATTATAAAGCTTTATAATTCACTGCTATTATATGACCACCAGCTGCTAGCTTAAACCTACTACAATTTCTTCTCTAGAACAACACAAGCTGAAAGGTAGAATTAAACTCCTTCTGCTGGGAGCCACCTTTTTCATATATTTGCACAATATCTAGTGCAGTGGGGCACTAATAACAATAGGAAATTTCTGCTTTTAATTTTAATCTTCAGTCTTTCTGGGTTAGCATTTACCTTTAAGGTGACTTAACTTTTTGCATGTAATTACAGTCTCTAGGTCTTTGAAAAGAACTGTTTCTCTTGAGTTTTCTGAGTGGAATAATATACTCTTATTAGCCTGTAACCTTTTTTAAATCCCTCTCCCATATGGTATTCATGTGGCATCACATATTACAATATAGGGTAATACCCTGGATAATATGTGCTATCATGAATATCCTTACTTGATGAACAGGATAATTAAGATCTCTGTGCATGGTGCATGATTATATATGGGCAACCTATTGGCATAATTTGTTATGATTAAGTCAAAATAATATATGACAAAAATAAGCGTTCTACCAGCATATCTGATATTTTGATCCATTTCATGTTTGAGGAGAACTGAAATATTAATAAGCATAAAAATAAAGTATTCAAATTAATTCTAGCGGGGAAAAAAAAATCCTTCTCTTTTTTTTCTTTACCTGTTGACTTCTGGGACAGATGACAACCTGATGCATTTCCCTGGAGGCTAACATCTTGTGTTCCAGAATACAAGCTTTCATTAAAAAATTATGACTTGGAAGGTGATGTTCATATTCATGTGAACAGAATGCAGGTGCCCTTCTCTGCTAGTACCTACAGCCAGCCTGAAACAATCAGTGTGACAAACAAATCCCCGCAGCTGTATCACCTGATAGCAACTTTAAATGTCAACGATGAGGATTTATTGTCAGTGTTCTCATTGTTGTTGATCCCAGCACAATAAAAAATATAGGGTCACTGATCGGTAAGATCCTCTTAAGTCATCAAGTCCAATCTAGCACTCTGATGAATAACATCCTGTAGTCACTCAAGCTCCATCTTAAAGTTAGCTACACATTTTGCCCTCACTGTTCACAGAATGAGCCTGCTTTACTCCAATTATTTGAATGTTCCATCTAATTTCCAGCTTAACTGCGTGCACGGGTTTTACCCAGTCATTTTTATGCCAAAAACCTCCTTTGTCTTAAGTACTTGTTTGTTGCCATTGCTACATCACCTCTCAACCTTCACCTTGCCTGTTGTACGACCGGCTGCATATCCCCCTGGTCACAGTAACAGCTTTTCCCTCCACCTCTTCCACTTTGAATCACTTTCCCTGAACTTGAAGCGGTGTTCCAGGTGAGGACTTACTGCAGCCTTATGCTATATTTCCACCTCTTCTTTTCCTCTGCAAGCACTGCTCGTGATATTTTCTAGACACATCGCTTTGGCAGCTGACAGACATTGTCCAACTTTGACTAGTACCCACATCCTTTCTCACCTCAGTGATTTCCAATTGATGAGCTCCTGGTTTATAGCAGACATTCATGTCATTGATCCTGTGGCGTGTTCCCTTGCATTCTGAATAACTTCCCATTCCTGTGCAAACTCCTTTGTTTATTGCTGTTTGCTGCTTCCAAGGGCACAGGGAAGCTTGGCTGTGTTTCAGGTGTTGGATGTTTAAGGAGCAGAGAAGGCAGCAGGAATTGATTTGTATAGAAAAAAGGGAGGGGCATGAGGAAGTTGAAGGAAGTGCTGAACGATGCTTGTTTTATTAAAAAGAGAGCTAAATTAGCCTTGTTCTCCAGAGTTACTTTTGCTGAGGAAAAGGAAAGATGAAATTATGATGATTTTTTTCTAGCTGACTGTAAACAATATTCTGCTTTGGGAAGAGTTTGGATTAATGCTGGACTGCAGAGCTGGGTATAGCAATTTAATTTTTTTCCCCTTTTCAACTTACAAGATTTTTTTAGAACCTTGTTATTGATGGGAAAGATTCACTGGTTTTAGGGTAATAATGCAAATTCCTCATAGCCTGGAGTATGTCCTATTTTATTATATATCCTAAAATCAATTTTTAATAGAAGTTTTAATTACCTATTACTTTCTTTAAAAGGACAAAGATGCTGTAGAGTGTTGATTGTGCTTATAGCAACTTGGTTCCTTTTTAATTCTCTTCCATCCCATTATCACTTTCCTGTAAGCAATTTCAATATTACTAAGGAGCTTTCACTCAAATTGACATTCATTCAAAACAGCTAACTAAAATTAATACATTCTGAATCTATGCTGCTATTTTTTTGAATATTTATTAACTTGAAACCTACGAACCTGATATAATGGGGAGGAAGAGTCTTTCCTCTCTTTTCATAAGCAAATTTCCTGGTTAATTGTGACAGAAAATACTCAGTCCTCCTCATTAATGAATCTGTCTTACACTCCAAGTGGCATGTGACTTGAGCAGTAAATGATGGTTTTGCAGTTTAGAACAGAAATACCTAATGATTTTTTGAACTTCTTGAATTCCAAAGCTGGCCATCTGATCATTGTAGAAGGATGACAATTGTCTCGATACCCTGATTAAAATGGAACAAACCATGTTTATAACAATAGTTTATTCTAAGCCTAGAGATAAAAACGCCCTTCTGCTGCCAAGTAGTCATCACCCACAGCATGTAATTAGCAACTTGCCTTCCACTGGTTTGAAAGATATTACTACAATATATGCAGATAGTAGGATTTTTTAGGATAAGGTATTGAAAATGAAATAGAAACTACTGAAAGGAAACAATAAGTGTATTTTCCATCTGAAAGCTAGCAACTTTTCAGAGAAAATGCATAAGTGTGCTGGTTTCCCAGCTACAGAATAATCTTTAAACACTTCACAAATGAAGGTATTGTAATAGCGTGAAAAAAATGTAGTGCAATTATAAACTTGAAAAGCGTTGGAGCTTTTTCTTCTCTGAGATTGCCTCTTAGTTGATTACTTTTCTGACGACATGTTTCTCAAATTTTAGGCCACATTTTTCTCTTCATTATGTAGATGAACCTTGTGAAGAAAGCCTTTTCCAGTTTAACTAAGAGGAGAAACTAGGTCTTTGCACGTTAACATGGAACAGCATTCACTGGCTTCAGACCGTGTCTGTTCTAGTACAGTGTGATATGATCTCATAGTCTGGACTCAGCCCTGATTCAAGAACCGACTTCTAATCATAACCTTCACTGAGGCACTGCCCTGATCTTTGGCAGTTTCATGGAGTCATATTCTGTGTCAAGTATATGGAGAGCAAAAATGCCTTTTAAGGGCTCATTACTTAATATCTGCATAGTATTCAAAAGATAAATGCATTAAGCGTAGTTAATATTGTGTAGTTTATGTTTGCTTTAAAATCTGGTTTCTGATTAATCCAAAGAGCATTATGAATCTACAGTAACTTTGCCTTTTGGCTAGTAATACTTGTAATAGTTTTAAAAAAGTAACAATGGAATGAGTAATAACAGGCAATTGCCTAGATGCTCCTTGTTTTCCCATACCTAGGTTGCCGTAATGGCTTCCTGCAAGAAAATGTCAACAAAAATAATACAAATACTGGTAAGTGTTTGGTTAAAAGATGTGTCTAATCTTTTAAATGGCAGGACTAGATAAAGTATTTCTTTATTACTTGAAAACTGTTGTAACTCTCCAACCAATAACCTTTCCCGGGCTTATGGAATGATGCCCCAGGTAATCGATCTGTCTCTCTTATAGATACAAATTGTGGTGGGAGTCATAGTAAAAACTACTATAATTTTACACAGATTTCAGGAGGACTTGGAAGGACCAAGAGTTCATTTGCAGACTTAGAACCGTGCAATGATTAGACCTATTTCTTGCAGTAACAGCCTGAAGGAGATAGGACCGGAAGGCAAGATAGGATTCTGTTCCCTTGAGAAAGATAGAAAGATTGCTGATTATGCAAAAGGAGGGAGCAATGTGTGAAAACTTGAATTTGAACAAGAACATGAATGAGAAAGAAAGCGTTCACGTGCAGAAGCCAGCAGGAAGAAAGGCAAAAAGCTGAGGCCAGCATCAGGGCAGGTAGGCTACCTCTTTTTTAAGCCTATCTTTGTTGCAAGAAAAAATGTTTAAACATCCTCCAGGTAGGATATTACTAAAAAGTCATGCTAAACTGAGATAGAACTGTTGCTAGAAGTTCTTAAACACGTTTTTTCCGCTTTCTCTTTCTTAGAAAGAGTGTAATCAGAATTACCAGCTTGTGTGGAAGTGTGCACACATAGCTATGTGTATGTATAAGGGCATAAGCAGTCAGCAGTGCTGTCAGAACACAATGTAATTTGTATAGATAGGAATTCATTAAGGTACAATTTTCAAAGTAATTAGCTTGAAAATAAGCCATTTATCAGAAACAGGACAGATATTCAAAGTAAGGATTCAATGCCAGATACTGCGTGGCATTTCAGTGCCTAAGTTGCATGTTTCAGTAGGAGATTAAAGGCTTGTGTGTACAAAGCATTTTATTTTTCCCAAGTTTAGATAATTCATGCTGAAGTGACCTGCGTTCATATAAACTGAAGGCACCCAATAATGGGAAATCAGGGAACTCAACCTTGAACACATGTTGAATGTTTGTGGGACCTCAACAGGCTGGAGAAATGGGCCAGCAGGAACCTCATCAGGTTCAACAGGGGGAAGTGCTGAGTCCTGTGCCTGGAGAGGAACAATCCCAGGCACAGGTTGGCAGGGGGCTGACCTGCTCGAAAGCAGCTTTGCAGAAAAGGACCTGGGTTCCTGGTGGGCACCAAGTTGAACATAGGTCAACAATGTGCCCTTGCAGGGAGGTGTAACAGCATCCTGGGCTGCATTAGGAGTGTTGCCAGCAAGTAGAGGAAAGAGATCCTTGCCTTCCACTCAGCACTGGTGAGACCACACCTGGAGTATGGGGTCCATGGAGCTATGAGGGAAGAGTCCAGTGAAGGATGACTAGGATGATTAAGGGACTGGAATATCTCTCCTATAAGGAAAGGGTGAGAGAGCTGGGACTGTTGAATTACTACAGTTTGTTTTGTGAAGTACTGGGAGCGAGGCAGAAGTCTTGGCCAGAAGCATACTCAGCAGTGTCGTAAGATGTATTGCTAAAAGAACGGCTAAGACATCGTGCCCAGTTCATGCTGCAATGACAGCTCAAGAGAAAAAAAAAAAAAAAGAAAAGAAAAGAAAAATAGCACCAAGAAAGATCAAAGCTGTTAATATTCCTGCCAAAACCACTTGGTACTACAGCTGCTGACTTGTGATGCTGAAGCCCTCAGCTGTGAGATGTCTAGCACATCTCTGGGAGCATCCAAGTGCTTACGAGGACAAGCGGTTTGTAACGCTCTTCTGGCCACGTTGGCCAGTGATGCCTTAAAAACAGTGCCAGCTACTCAGAAAGGATGGTAGGAGGGAAACCATGCACATTTGTGAGCTTTAACTTGCATCCAAGAATTTCAGTCACTTTTGGCTGGTTTCCACCCCATACCTCATAGCATGTTGTAGGAAAAATCCCTCTCATAGAGAGGCCCCAAAACAAGACTATATCAGGATATCCATGCAGTTGAGAAGCTGAATAGGAGAGAAAATGCCTCCATGTAGAATAGTGAGAGGACAACAGGGCTTCAGATGGACTCTCTGTTCCGTGGATTAACCTCACCCAGAATAAGCCCTCATGTCAACCAGTCCGTTGTCCTACTGGAGTCTAGCTCATGGGGCCTGGGACCTCGCACTGCGTTTTAGTTTAGAAGACATTAAAATTTGGGGTGTTCCTTCACAGTATGTCATGAGAATAAAAGGGAGAAAAAAGAGGAGAAAGCAGTAAGTAACAGTATTCCTGAATGAAGAGCTGTAGATTCTGCTGCTGTTTGGAAAAGGAACATTCAGATGACTTTGGCTTTTTTTCCCTTAATTTTCTGCCTTAAGTGAGTCATAGAAAGCAAGCTTTGGACAGACAACCGCCAGTGATGGAGTTAACCTGGTATATTAAATTGTCAGCCATTAGGTGAGCTAACAATCACCATGCAATTGTGAAGCAAATTAGTTAGATCAAGAGGGCACTTGTAAAATTTATTAATTTTATTTCCCATTTGTGCAGGCTGGAAGTCAGCTAATGCAGTTCAGGCAGGGACCCGTAACTCCCTAACCCGCAGTAATGGAGTAGCCCCGTCTCCGGAGCGAAGGATGCAGAGTATCAGTGAAAAATGCAGTGGGACTAACTCTGCTTAAGATGGGGTTAGAAAATTCAATAAAGCAAAGCAGTGAGGCTGCAAACACATTACCTGGCATTCTTTCAAGATTTTAACCCCAGATTGTCTTGAGAAAATATAATTGACCTTAGGGAATTTCCACGGTTGCGCGCTACACTTCAGACGATTCAGAAATCGGTCCGATCCTGAACCTGTGGGGATGGTGATAGGCTTGGCACGAGGATTTGGATTAAATTTCCCCTCAGCACTGTTGTAGAAGGGGCTTGCTACCTCTTTTTTTTTTTTTTCTTTGAGAAGCAAAAAATCAGCGTTTATTTAAAATAGGGGGTAAATTAAAAAAAACCCCAACCCAACAGAAGGAGTTTGCGGTGTGCTGGAGGGCGCACGGAGCTGCCTGGGGCAGGTCCCCCGTGAAGGAGGCGCCGCAGGTCCCTGCGGGCGCGGCCCCCACCGCTCGCCGAGGGCAGGAGGAGCGCGCGGGCCCCGCCCC
>VWZZ01002793.1:1263819-1336590 GCA_013399095.1 Psophia crepitans
CTGCCGGGGCTCCGACTCCCAGCACCCGGGCGCGTCCCGAGCGTCCCGCTGCGTGGGAGAGCGTTTTCGGCTTTGTTTGGTGATGTTTCTTTGGGTTTTGTTTTGTTTTCCTTCTTTACTAGCTCACTTAGCATCTGCCTGCCCGGTGTGGTACCCACAGCAGCCCTTCGGCTGGTTCGGGTTTTTTTTTCCCCTTTCTCCTCCAGGACTTTTTCTGTGCGACACTGTTGCCCTCTAGTGTTTGCGGACATTGGTTGAGTGGCTGTGTTAGGGTACAAAAGTAGTCATTGGAGTGCAGCAATTATTAATAACTTCAGGTGTTCATAGCTACTCGGATTCCCAAAATCCCATGCAGAAATCGGTGTGTATTACTTCTCGTTTCAACTGTCACATGTAACCTTCGGGAAATGGCAGAAAATTTTTATATTATTTAATTCACTACCTGATGTGATAGGTAATTTCTTCAGGTTTTGGTGTGGTGGTATTTCTTTTCCTTTTAATAAAAGGGAAAGTGGAAAAAATGGGGTTTCTCTCACCAGTAGCATCCCCACTCTGGTGTCTCAGGAGGAATGGTGTTGGACTCTGCTTTATTAACTCTTTACACTTGGCTGGTTTGTGCTTGGCAGTTGTGGGAGAAGAGAGAGGAAGTAGTGGTACAACCATAGACAACAGAATGTGCTGTACATTTATCTTAAAGACCTTGGGCAAGTTGTTTTGTCTTTAGATGGTGATGTTTCTGCAAGTGCTGAAAAATAATGTTTGTCTCAGAAAAACTGTGTGAGATCTTTTAAGATCTTTCAGTAGAAAGTATTGTATGGCGGTAAGGTAGTAATCTGAAGACCAAACCCAACTTCCAAGTCTTCTTTTAAAGTATTTTAAAATACCATACATTTAATCTTTATTTTTTAATGACAAATTTCAGTGCATGAATTCCTATCCTATAAGGTCCTCTAGTAATGTGTGTAGCAATAGAGCATGGAGCTAAGGATAGCATAGGTACAATAAAAACTGAAAACTGCTGGCCCCAAGGACTTGAAAAAGCTTTTCTATCTACCAGAATTTTTGTTCTGCCTAAGTCATTCTTTTTTCTTTTTTTTTTTTTTAAACATATATGAGAAAGCGTAAGCCCTTCAATATTCACACATTATGGGATTTGTTATGTGATCCTGAAGGGTCTCGATGACTTCCCTTAACAGTTCATGTCTCACATCACCATCTTTTCAAGTTGAAAATGTCTTCTTAATATGCAGTCATACAATCTCATTCTGAATACTCCAGTCAGCAGAATAATGTTGTATATAAGGGTACTCAGTATTTGGAGACTAGTTTCATGATTGATTTAAAAAGCTGAGCACTACTACCCATCCCAGGTTCAGCTGTTTTCCAAAGCACTTTGCAGCTTCCTACCATGTCATTTCCATTTTAGCAACATTAATGCAAGGACTTCAGAATACTTCCTTTGTTCTAAGCAATTAAATAGCATTCTAATCAGTGTAGATTTAAATAGCCATATTAATATGTAGAACAATATGCCTTTTTTTTTTTCCTGTTCTTCACTTAAAATTCATTCTTCATTTAATGTGTCAGGAGTGTGTCACTAGCACTGTGGTAGCATGCAGCTTGGTAAAGAACAGAACCAGAATATAGTGATGGGGGTTATTAGGAGAAAGAGATTTAAAAATATGTCCAGGTATATGTAACCAGTCAAATGTATTATAACTGAATAGTGATGATGACTAATCAATCCTGAACTTGCTCCATTTTTTGGCCGCCCTTGATGAAGAGGATTTTTGTAACTCTTTAATGATATTTTGTTTTATCTGTTTTTATTTTGTCTGTATATAAGTATGACACAACTTTATCATTTCTGATCAAGGGTTACAGTAAGCAGTTGCTCTTGCACAGGTCTGAGGTAAGACTAAACCAGATTTTTTTTTCATTTGGCTTCAAAAATTGTGATTAGAGAGCAATTTCTCATTTGCTTCTGGATATTTTAGCTCAGCTGTTGTTTTAATCTTGATAGTTTTTAACACAGCTGGATTAAAGAAATATGTTTCTTGTAGTTTTAAGAATCTTAGTGTTATTTATAGTACAACTTTAATAGATATTTTTTTAATTGCATACAGTTTCATGTGCCTATCTTTGTGTGGGTACCTGGTTTCCTATTTTAGCATCAGTTCATTACTGTATGATGATGTGAACCTGAAACTGGTATCATTTGAGGGAATTTTTTTGTTTTTATTTTTTTTTAGTTCTAAAAATATAAATACCAGTTATGAAATCGAATGGTCAGAATCACGTTTCTTTTCAACTGCTGAGCCCAGAAAGAACATAGTTTGTTTCTGCTGCATGGAAAAGGCAGTCATACAAAGTCCATGGAAAGGAGCTGCACCGTGAAAATCCTAGTGCAAAAAATACACCAACGAGGGCACAATGTTTGCGGGGTTTCCATGACACTTGCAGAGCAGACACTGTTAGTGGCCGCCCATGAGTCTGAGCCCAGGGACTGTGTTCCAGGCTGAATGCAAAGACTTCTGGGGAAGCTCCTCTGGTATTTGTTATATAAATTTCACTGCCAGAAAACACAAAAATCAAGACTTAAGATTTCATGTTCTTTATGTTCACTTACTGTATCTCATTAGTAGGCCAAGTCCCCAGCCAGTGTTGTCTATGTAAGTATTGCTGTTAGGGTTATTGTGTTGAACTGATTTATAGAAGCCACAAATTTGGTCATTTATGCTTAGCAGTGAACCAACAAACTAAAGAAAACTGCAAACAGTAGGAACTCACCAGACTCCTTATGGTGCAATTCAGCTCTTTTGAGTGTTTTCCTCAGTACTGCCTTGTTAGCGCATTAAAAACCAAACAAATAAAACCCAAACCAACCAACACACAGTTGAAGATCTTTACGCTAATGCACGTTTCATGCAGCTCTGAAGACACCTGTAGTTGTGACTACCCAGCAGTACTGCTTAGAGTTGTAAATCTTCCAATTAGTAAGGTGATACTTATTTCCCATACCCACAAGATTTTCATGTGAGCTAGTCCTGGCTGCAGAAATCACTTCTACAGTAGAAGAGAATGATATTGAGCCTTGCTGTATTCAGAATAAGATGCACAACTTATTTCCGTGACTCAGCTTTCTCTTAGTAAGATCTTCTCCTCCATAGTGAGTTCACAAGTTAAAAACAAACCTCTCAATATTCAAAGGTGCTAATTTTCACACTAAGGATGCATTTTGATACCTTGTACTTGGAACGACACAGGTGAAAGGTTCTGGTCTGAATTTTCAGATGGTGGCATGAAAATGCAAAATTCTGTAGATGAGATGCAGATTTTTCTAAAATAGTAAGGTTCTAGATAAAGGACAATGAGGCAGCTTTTATTGCGTCAGACAGTAGAACAATAGCATGTACGTTATTTTATAGGTAAAACTTATTTCAGCATCACCTTTGTAGAATATTGGATTCGTATAATGTCTGACACCTGTTTTCAAGTGCTCTGAGATATAGGTGGGACCATACCCCCCTTTCATTGAATTCCCCATGACTCCCTTGAAATCAATGAGCTAAGACTGCTTGTGTTAGCTGCAGGTCATTTTCATGGTTTTCCAGTGAAACAATACTAACAAGCTTGAAGTCTTGTGAAGTTTCTACATGCTTTGATTTTTTTCTTTAAGGCTTTTTCTTATACCTGTGTTTTTATTTTTTTGTATTGCAGTTCAAGCTATCCATGCCTACTTTATTCTTTTGTAAAATACTGTATTCTTTAGTCATGAAAGTAAGACTCCATAAGTACTGTCCTGTTCTGAAATGCTGCTTCTAACGTCTTACCCACTGTTGATATGTTCTGAATTATGCCCTTTGTCTGGTTTTGCTGTTGGAAGTGATAGCAGACAAAGACTATTTTCCCTGAAGCCATGTCTGAAGCTGTGATGAAGGTCACTGTAATGGTCTTGGTGGGTCCCACAGTGTGTTGAAGGTGATGCACCCCAAGGTTCTCTATACTACTGTCAAGTTCAATGCATGATGACTTAGTTTAGCATGGTGCTGTAAGAATATGGACTATCTAGCAAGTACTGTTGCTCAGAGTAAAATGCTGCTGCTCTTCTAGGAAAGCAACTGTACCTTGTCAAGGCTTTGAAACTAGTTTGATATTATTAAATGCACGTTCTCTTTGTGATTTTTATTTTCTTTGTGTTCTTTTGAACTCTTGCCATGCAAAACAATCCTTAAATAAGTGAAAATTACATAAGCCTCAAGCTGATTCAAAACAGCGTGCATTTAAAAATTGTGCCTTATTCTATTTCACTCCCCTTCCTTCCTGTCCTCAGTGGTGAGGACACCAAGTCTGACTGTGTCCTGCTGGGTCTCAGAGAATTCCTCATTACTCAGAGTCAAACCTCGCATCTGTCTTGGCATTTCCATCCACTCCTCCTTACAGCTGCACTCTGTAGCCCCAGGAGGTACCTGCAATTAGGAGCTAAGGATGAAATGACAGCGGCTTTCTTGAAGAAAATACAGGATTTTGGGCTGGCTGCACATTTTCTGCTTCCTGGAACGGCATTAGGAGCTGCATCCTTCCTGCAAATGTTTCAAGTGCTCCTGCTGCAGCAGCCCTTGGGTTGCAACCCTTCTGTAATATCTCATTCAAACAACTCTCTCTAATCAGCCCTTTCTTGCCATGAGCTTCAGTCACTGTAAATATTTCCTGCTCGAGGCAGGATTCTCAGGTTCAGGTGGCTGTCAGAAGCACAGGCTGGTAAAGAAAGAAACTTCTAAATCACACTGCTGGATCTTCCTCTCCATAGGACTTCAGTGGTTTCTGTCACAAGAATAGGGGTATTTTGGGCCATGTTAGGTGAGCTTAGGGCTAAAAGAAGCAGACAAGCATTTTGCTGGGTGGTGGCTGTTGGTGGCAGATGTGGTAGACTTTGTGACATTCAAAGAGGTGATTCATTGTACTTTTGTTAGCAAGAGTTCCACTTTGTAGACTCGCATTTCTTGTGTAAACCAGGCCTAAGCTGAATGTGAGGTAAGCTGGTCAGGTCTGTGGTTGCGGAAGATAAGTAGGTGGATGTACAGCTTTTGTACAGAATGCAGAAAGTATTAATTTTAGCTGCTAAAATTGAGTTCCTTCATATTCAGGCAGCTGAATTGGAAATGCAAAATGAAGAGAATCCTTTTTGTGTGTAATGAACAGTCATCTGTCTGGAAACATCTCTCTGGTTTTACTCATTTAGGATGGAGCTCCTTGACTTCTTACCATGTTAAATACCTCCTTTTTGCTATATAAACTGATATTCTTGAAGCTAGTGTGACAAGGATTGTACATCTCAATACTTGAAAATGTTCTTTGAGTTCTTCTAAAGGTACTTTCAGATTGTTACTTGGTCTTTACATGTTCTTTAACCTCTTATCAGATACGTGCCTCTAGAAGCTGGGGTTATGTTGCTTCTGGTTAACACTAATTAATGAGTCTGCCTGGGTGAGAGGCAAGTTTCCTGTCTAAAAGCTGTGTACAAGTAAGGTTCAAGGCTGGGTGTAAGTCCACCCCAAACAGAAAGGGTTAATATACTGGTATCTGTAAGCAGAAGGTCAAGAGTAGAATATGTCCAGAAAGCAGGCTTATCTGGTGAGATGCAAGTTTAAAAGGAGTCTTAATTATCAAGGAGACAACTTATGTATACTTAGTCTTGGTGCTTAACTTTGCTGTTTTGATAAATAGGATGCCAAGTAGTTTCTTTCTTTCCCCTGATCTCATTTTTCTACTAATTTATTTTATTTCTGCTCGTCATGTACCTGGCACAGGGAGGATCAATCTTTGGGATATAATTTAAGTTGTGGAAGATACATGGGTGCTGTTAAGCACACCAAATTTTAACTTTTTTGTAAACCTGAAGTAAAGGGCTGCCTCCTCTACAATGTAGGATGAGGAGCTCTTGTCAAGCGGCCGAAGTGCATGACATGAGGTTTAGTTTTGTCTGTTGTTGGGTTGGTGAATTCCACCACCACCCCGCCCCCAGTTTCTCCTTTCCCCCCTTTACAAGATGTAATTAATATTTTTTTGTACACTTACATTTCTTTTGGATCAGAAGCTGGCTATATTTTTTCTATTATCAGCTGAAGGTTGTCAGCCATTCTAGGAATCAAAATGTCTAACAAAAGGCCAGTAAACCTTATAAAGTACAAAACATGGGATAGAGCTTGAGTAGATACCACCTGTTATCATGCACTTTCAAGAAAATTTTAACACTCTGTCAGTCTGTACAGTTTGTATTTGATATTGGTTATGCTTCTGGATCTTCTTGGTATTCATTTTTTAAGGGTTGTCACATCATTCAGTTGCTTTACTAAAAACTTGGCAGCAATTGTACTGTTGGCTTGAAAAATGACTGCTTTCCTTAGGTACAGGTTAAAGCACAAGTATATCCTGAGGTGATCTGTCTCTGAAGTTAGCTTTTCATTTATTTTGATTTATTACCTCTTGTCTCAAATTTAAGATCTGGATTATTTTATGCTTTTTTTTAATGCAAAGAAATACAAAGTGCTTCCAAAAATTTGCAAAACAGTGGAGAGTCCAGTAAAATGCTATTTGTTTACTTCTAATATTGCAGAAAAAAGTGTAGCTTTGTTTTAAAAATGCTCCTATATTACATGTAATATAGCGTATATCAGTGTGTATGTATACAACAGTTAAAATGTGCACGTTTTGCTAAGAACTTCTTGGTTCTTCAAAAATTAATATAAGACAGAATTTGTTTGATTGGGTAGACTGATTCTATGATGTTTCCCCAGTTTGTTGAGGGTAGAGAGAGGAAGGTTATGAATTTTCTTCAGTGCTTATGTTGTCACCAATTGTCTATTTGCAGTTAGCTTTTATCTCTGGGGGAAAAAAATAAATCAGAAAAATAGTAAGTTCTTTGCCGCTGTATCTTGCTTTTTCAGTGCATCCTGTGTTGTACCCTGTTTTACTTGATCCTCTGGGGTCAGGACCCTTTGAGATTGAGACATCCAAATGCACATGGCAACTAGTGGGAGCAGGAGGAAATAATGCTACTAATGCAAAACTTCAGAAGGAAACTATCCAAGTTTTGAGCTCTTCATTCCCAAGCCTCTGTTAGACAGTGATTTCTTTGCTCACCATTAGTTTAAATGTGATGATACTTCACAAGTGTGATGCCTCAATTAAATCTCTGATTTTCTTTTCTTCTAGACGATACCTTCTGTAAAGTTTTGAGGAAGATAGATGCATGTGCTGCAATGGTGACATAAATATTTCAGAGGACTGGAACAAGTTGTTGAGAATCTGTGTTTGTTTTTAATGCTGCTGTCAAGAACAATCTAAGGCAAGTAAACAACATGAGTTTTATCATGAAACTTCACAGACACTTTCAAAGAACAGTTATTTTGCTGGCCACTTTTTGTATGGTGAGCATAGTTATTTCTGCATACTACTTGTATAATGGCTACAAACAGGAAAATGAACTTTCTGAAATCTCTTCAGAAGTGGGATGTGGTGATCTTCAACTGTTGCCATACAAGCTGATGGAGATCAAGACCATGAAGCCTCCTGATCCCCTGAGGACAGATCTTGTAGTGCTGGTGTTTGTGGAAAGTCAGTACTCAACATTAGGCCAAGATATAATAACCGTTTTAGAATCTAGCAGATTTCAGTTTCACATTGAGATTGCACCTGGGAAAGGTGACCTCCCAGTGCTTATAGACAAAAATAAAGGCAAATATGCTCTCATAGTATATGAAAATATTCTAAAGTATGTGAATATGGACTCTTGGAACAGAGGTCTTCTAGATAAGTACTGTATAGAATATGGTGTAGGTGTTATTGGATTTCACAAAGGCAATGAGAACAGCTTGCAGAGCTTTCAGTTGAAGGGCTTTCCTTTCCATGTCCACAGCAATCTGGGCATTAAGGACTGTTGCATTAACCCTCATTCCCCACTGCTCCATGTGACTAAATCTTCTAAGCTTGAGAAAGGTCCCTTGCTTGGAAATGACTGGGCGGTTTTCCAGATTAACCATACAGCTTATCAACCAGTGATATTTGCAAAAGTAAAGACACCGGAAAACCTTTCACCACCTGCTGCTAAAAGTGCTCTCCATGCCACAGTAATTCATGACCTGGGGCTCCACGATGGGATCCAACGAGTCCTTTTCGGCAATAACTTGAATTTTTGGCTGCACAAGCTGATTTTCATAGATGCCATCTCTTTCCTGTCTGGAAAGAAGCTCAGACTGTCCTTGGATAGGTACGTTCTGGTTGACATAGATGACATCTTCGTTGGGAAGGAGGGAACAAGAATGAACACCAACGATGTACAGGTAAAGTATGCACACAGACTAATGGTCATTACAGCAAAGTGCCTTTTTGTTATCTTAAAGTGAACAGTTTTTAAGAGTTGGAACTCACAGAGCATGCAGATCATCAGTAAGTAGCAATGCAAACTATTTGGACCTTGAGAGAGAAGCCAGTCTGTCTGGCTTTGAGTAGTCACTGATTCCAGGTGTAGCAGTTCCTTCAACCTCCGGGCTGGAGGAGAGTCTGTGCAGTGTCGTGTGTACCTGTTCTAGAAAACAATAGAAGATAAGATGACTTGATAGTTAATAGGACTTGTTTTGTCTGAAGTGACAAAAAGTCTCTGCGGAGTGAAGTTCTATAAACGGGTTGGTGGGCACCTCTGAATTCTGTTCGCCTTACTATATCTGAAGAATAGTCTCCCAAAAGGAAATTAAAGACCACTAATTGCTAAGTAACTGATAAAGAAAAGGGGATAAGGGTGGTAGCACACCACACCCCACCCAACATGCACAATTCCAAGGAGAATTGCAGCGTTTAACTCTCTAGCCTGATGATAGCTTCTATTGAAGCACATGCTTCAGTGGCATTTGAAAACAGCACAGGACTTCAGGGCTGGACCCAAGAGCTATTCATATCTAATGTACATGTTGCTAGTCTTACAAGCAGGAGGTAAGTGTGGTGAGCAAAAGTAAATGTCGATGTAAACTTTGAAGAATAGACTGTTTGAAATAGGTTTCAGATGTAAGGAGTTGCAGCATTTCACCCTTCTTATCTCTGTTTTATGGCTCTTGCTTGCAAGAAAGGTTTGTGTTAATATTGGTCTTGAAAGCTTGTTCTCTCACTAAATGGTGTGACAATTTCCATTTTAACATTTCAAGTTGTACATTCCTGAAGGCCATTTTTCTGTTTCTTTTGTGCTGTTTAAGTGAGGTGGTAGTTACGGGTCAGTAGGAGTAACAGCTTAACATTATTTCTTGCTGTATATCTTGCTTTTTTGGGGGGAAGGGTTACAAAGGAGGTAGTTAGACCTCACCTTGTAAAACTGGTACTTGGTCTAGAAGCTAAAAATCTGTCAGATGCTGATTGTTGCCCTGTTTGTGCTAAAAATAAGGAAGATTTTTGTTAAAACTTTAATAATGGGAAGAGGAACTGGGAAAAGAAAAGGCAACAACAGGACTGCATGCAGCTGATGGTCATTTCTGTTCAATTTTTAACTAGGCTTTGGTGGTTTTTTTAGTGTTAATGTATTTGTCAAGCTGCAGTAACCCTGTGTGTATTGCTTCCTTAAACAAAAGGTTTGAACTTGTAGCTAAGCTTTAATTTGCTTCAAAATTGCAACATATACTCTTCTCCAAAACGTTCTCCGCACATGCGATTATAAATAAGATATACCTCCTAGATAAGTAGGTGTTTTCCTTATGCAAAGAAATTGCCTAGGAGAGAGCTGGAATAAAGGTGAAGCTCAATAGATGGAGTTTCTGTGTAGAACATGATGGCAGCGTTTGAGTTAAGGTGAGCATGCTTTGAGAATCTCCTAAGTGCAAACTCAAATTGCAGGAAAGAAGGAAGGTCTGACCCACGTCACTGGCAGAAGTCGTGTTGTTCTGCAGAAGCAGTGGTTTCTGGTAGCACAATATGTAAAATAAAGCCTGAATAAATCTTTCACTCTGTTGTACAGTAGCAGTTTGAAACTGTTTTGTATTGTTTCTCTTCGTGAGTGACACCTTAGAATTGTCATTTTGGGGGAAGTTAGAATGATTAATTACCAGAATTACTCACCAGAAACAGGAGGCTATTGAAACAAATTTGATTAAAGCAGATACAAAACAATAAGCTGCATTGTTTTGGGAGAATAATTTGCGGTATGTCAGAATGTTATCTTCCCCAAATAAAACTGTCAAATTAAACAGAAATAATATCAAAGTGGAAATAACTTTTAAGTAGGATAATTTCATTGGTACAGAGCTGTGTTCTGAAACAGTGGAATCTGAAAAAATGTTCCCTTCTGATTCTTCATCTACTTAAAGTTAAAATGTTCTATTAAACATGTTGTTAGGGCTGTCAGATGCAATGCATCTTCATTACTATTAATATCAAAGGAGTTATCCTCTGTGGCACAATGACATGTGGAAGGAATGAAATAAAATCAATTTGTGGTAGTTGAAAATCCGTTATTGTAAAGTATATTTGCAGATAAATGACATCCTATTAAACAGAAGTGTTTTACTGAGTTCTGCTGCGTTGACTGTGACAGAATTGTGCGCTGCAAGCGTGAAAATAGGTTGCTAAATGTAGACTTTGTATAATTTCAGTACTCAAGATTAACTTATTTCTACTAAGCTTACATTTTAAATACTAGCAATATAGAACTGGGTGTAATTTTAATTTAAATTTTGTTTGACATGTCTCCTATTTAATATTTTCTGGATATACTCATGTCTGGTAGGCCTGTGAGCTTACTGAGTGTAAGGTGAATGTTTCTACCTGTGTTCTGTTAATACAAAGTAACCTTAAACACTTCAGAAAGCTCCCAACATCTAGACAACCTCTAGGATTGGTTCTGCCCATTCCTCTGGATAGGAGAGTGTTCAGAAGCTGGAGAGTCACTGCAGAACTGATAGCAAAAAATAACTACTCATTAGTGATTCACTACCTAAGTCAAGAAGGCAGCATTTGTCTTGGGTCTTCTCAGAAAAAGGCTTCCCTTTGAGTGTATAGAGAACCTAAATTTGCCTTAGGAGGACTGATTCATTAAACCCCTAAAGTTCTGGCTCAAGTCAGGTGAGCAAGTTGAGAGCTCTGTCCGAACTGCTCTTTCTTTGTGAGAGTTAAAACAGAGGGCCATAGTGACAAAAGACACCCTGTAGGATTGAAGAAGTACAGAGTAGCTATATTGCGGTTTACAGAATCACAGAATGACTGAGGTTGGAAGGCAGCTCTGGAGGTCAGCTGGTACCAACCCTCCTTGCTCAAGCAGAACCATGACCAGGTGCTTTTTGACTGTCTCCAAGGAGGGAGATCGTGATTACATGCAAGATCAGTTTTTCAAGGGAATTGCTTCTTCAGATACCTGAAGGAGATTTGCAAAGTGGCCAGAATAGTTAATATTTGGATGTTAGGCTAAACTACTGTCTTCTGTAAAGATTGTGACATGAGCACTTAGGAAAATCGCTATCATAAGGTTAAGTGGTAGATTTTATCAGTATTATATATTTACCTCAGAAGAGGTCAAGTCAAAAGTGAACCCTCTATAATTGGTGTCTTCTGCACCTCTAAAGATGAGGCAAATTGGTGGTCCTTCAGCTTGAGTATCTATAGTGTCAGGGACACAAGTGTAAAGAGCTCTTTCGAAAATCTTTTGACATAGTTTATCAACCTGAATCCTGTAAAATTAATAAATGGTTTGTTTTATTAAACAGATGAAATTTATTCTAGTTTCACCACAACTTCTTCAAGTTAAAAAAAAAAAGACAAAGGACCAAAACAGCTTGAAACTCCACTTGAGATTCTTAGTCTGTTAGATTTGCCTGTCACTGTATAAAATCTGGACTGATAGAACATAGTTCTTCAGTGTAACACACTGAGTACCTGTCACTGTACATCAACAATAACCATCCATCGTCATATTTATTTACTTTTTCTTCCTCTGGCATAATAGAGATAATGGAAGAGAACATTTTCATAGTCTAATTGCATCCTAGTTTGAAAATAAGCTTGGTAGTGTCATCTCAACATTCATTTTTCAGTAACTTTTTTCCTTTCCTAATGTCTATCAGGCAGGAGGGACCATTATGCTGTGACAATGTTATATTTTATTTTCCTTGTGTCTTTTAGAAGACTAAGAGCCTGTGCAGTGCAAATAATTCATTTAAATGGACATAGAGAGAAAAATCTATCTAGATATCCACAGAGTAAGTTTATCTTAATAGACGATGGTTGTCCTGGCTGACGGTCTACTAGTTTAATCTTTTTTGTTACAGTTACTCTTTATGAATTTTTTATGACTCTATAGTGTTGGAATTTTTCCAAGGGAAAAGCCAGCTCATAATAGGGGAAAACAAAATATGGGGCTTTTTCCTTATTGACAGTTTGTGCAGTGCTGGTGGTCTGAGCAGTACGTTGGTCTACCTTTTCCTTCATTTTGCCAATATGTGCACTTTCTGTATTTCTTTGAGAGATGATCACATTTTCAAAATGAAAAATTAGAACACAAATTATTTTTTCTCTACATTAACTCTGTGGTCTCTTCTTGACTGCCCTTTGTCTGCTTTTCAATAGAGATGTTTTGAATTGAAGTCAGAATGGGGATCTCTTCGCTTTCTTCATGTAAGCCTAATCATTTTCTACACTTATTCTTTTTTAATTGCCAAGGAAAAAGCTTCGTGTTAACCATATCCATAACCATTCATATTAGGAATGGGTGTGATATATCTTTTTTTTTCTCATCCTATTTTGTGAGCACTTAGGCAAGGCATCTGTTAGTGTATGTGCATTGAAGTGGGCAATACAAGCTTGAATCTGCAGTCTTCCAGCATTGGAGTCACTGAAGAATGGAAGAGGATAACGAGCTATCCTCTTTGTATATCAACTGTGCCAAACAGGATTCTGATAATGGAGAGGATTTAGCCAGAAAGATTAAATTTGTAGCATTTTAGTCTCCCATCACTTGCACAGAACTGTCATCTTGCCCAGAGTTTAAGGTTTATAATGTAGACATCTGTATCAGAGCTAGTCCTCTAACTTTCTGTGGTAGACAACATAGAAAAAATAGCTCATCTTTAGGTGGGCACTGGTTAAGTGAATTGCAGCTTAAAAGTATGTATTTGTTTCTTTTGTTCATAAAATGCTTCTAGACTGACTAAGATCAAGTATAAACATTTGCATTTGATCGGATCGATCTTCTTCCATGTTCCAAAGCCAGTTCTGTCACTTTTTTGTCATTTCCTTAGTGTATTGGTGGCCTAATTTTTCAGTAAATATAGTCTAGTTTTGTTTAATAACAGATTTCTCCTTTAAGAGCTAATTGTTTATTCACTATATTACAAATTCATCCATGTTAGTCAGCACATCTTAAATTACTACAGTTGTTGAAAACCCACATATGCTACACAGGGTGAAAAGAAGTAAGAACTTCCCATGATAAATCATACCACTTGGATATAAATATAAAAAATACAGTGACATAACTTATCAGTTAGTCTTGCATAGGAATGACCTAAATAATTTGCCTCAGTAGAGAGGCTTAGGTATGTTTTGTTTTAAGGCAGAATGGCTAAAAGGTGCCAGAAACTCTGAACTTGCAAAGCACAGGCTGATTCCTGTCACAGGAGGAAGTCTAAGTCTGAAAGTTAATTGCTTCTTTATCTATAGGATCTCGTAGAAGGTTATCAGTAAAGCCATGATAGATGTGTCATCAAATGTTTCAGTTGCAGAACCACCAGAGATACATCTATTCAGGTGGACTGAGCCATAGATCTTTATTTTGGGGAAATTCAAAAAATCTTTTTAGTCACCTCTTAAAATGACATAATGAATTCACTATTAAGAACTTTGTTCTGATAAATCATTTTACATTCCCAGTCCGTTAACCATAGTACCTTTATGATGTTGTTCAGTGTGCTTAGCCCTGCTGTGTTGTCCCTCCAACAGAATTGGGGTGGTTGAGGTCCCACGTGAAGACCAGGATGGCTGGGTGAGATGAAAATGCCTGTGATTCTGCACACTTTGAGTGTTAGCAACATAATGGAAGAATGGCTCTGTTTGAGTTGATCCATCTGAAGCTTGAAGGTGCATCAGGGAAGGGTTAGGTTAGATATCAGGAAGAGGTTCTTCACAGAGAGGATGGTTGGACAGTGGAACAGGCTCCCCAGGGCAGTGGTCACTGCAGCGAGCTTGACTGAATCAAGCAGCATCTGGACAATGCACTCAGTCATCTGCTCTGATTGGGCTGGTCCTGTGTGGAGCCAGGAGTTGGACTTGATGATCCTTATGGTTCCCTTCCAACTTGGGATATTCTGTGATCTGACTATGAAAGCAAAACCTGGCATTCCGAAGTTTATTAAGTGAAATTAGCTGAAACCTTGCTGTGCACTGCAGGGTGTTCAAATCTCCTGGATTTGTCTCCACTGAAAAAGGTTTTTCGATGTTTTGAGATTAGTATTTTAAAAGCTGCCTGGTGGTGTTCACTAAGTAACAACGTTGAGAGAGCAAAGGAAGGAAGTTGAAAGCACTTGCTGGGCATAGATGTTGCAATGTTAATGCACTAGACCTGGGACAGGGTTCTCTGTCTGCGGCAGGACTGGAGGCATAATTTAAAACAGTAATGTGCTGAAACCACTTCCAAGCCTCCTGGCAGTGTATCCCTCAGCTGTCCTGTCAGTCCTCATTCCTTAGATTGCAAGTTCTCTTGGTCAGAGGCTTGTTTTTTTCTGTGCTTTTTGTTCAAAAAGCACTTTGATAATACAAATAATAGTAATGCAACTATAGCTTACCACAGAGCTGTACAGATTCATCACCGTACTAGTGGCTGCTGCAAGATTTATTCTGGGCTTTTAAAGATGACAAGTTGGCCATCCAATTCCTATGGCTAACGCAAATGAATAGAATTTTCACAACCAAGAAATAAAAACACACTGCAGACAGATCTAGAAATCAAAGCAATTAGCTGTAAAACATGATACCAAAAATGGGCCTACCTCCTTCCTGATCTTCAGTCACATCGGGAAGGCACAGTTTGGCAAAAAGGGAAAAATGAGGCTAGGAGTGGGACTCTATTTCATTTTTGTTTCTTTTACAGTACGGCTGCATGGAAAATGTCCTTTCTTACCTGTTCAGCCTAGAAGTCGTCAATGCAACTACATACCTGGTTCTTGGTGATTATGCTTACAAAAAAAAGTAAAAGAAAAGCAGTTGTTTGCCAGTTCCAGTTTCTTTTTCTCTGCAAACTTCAATTCCACAAGGTAGAAGTGTTACTCCCTATGTGAAAATTATGTTTGACAGAGTATAAAAACCTTATGATCGATTTTTTTTTTTTAATTTTTATTTATTTTTTTTTAAATGTTTACTCTTTAGGAGAGTCCTTCTGATACTTTACAGTCCTGGAGATGAATTAGTATTGCTTCTTAATGTGTTTCATATCTGGAATAAATCATAAATACCATTTTATATGGCAAAAATTATACTACAATACATTTGAAAATACAAATAGTCGAGAGGACGAATAAAGTGAGTGACTGTGCACAGTAAGGCTCCACAGATTTATTCCAACCCCAGTCAGTAAATTCAGGTGACAAAGGCCCTGCCACGCTGTGCAGAGGTAACGGGTTAGGTCTGGGAACACCGGTTGCATTTTTGTGGAGCTAATAATCCATGCAGCTCTACACCAAGCTCCTGTTCACTTGCCCTTTTAATGTTAGTGCTCCTGAGAATAAATGGAGTGTCTCTGCTCCTATTTTAAAGAGAACTTGGACTAAAGATAACTCGGAGTTGCCTTTGATACAATTCTAAGGGAACTGGAAAGGAGGCTGAAAAATAATTTTGCATTTATATAAAAAGTGTTTGTTGTTTGTGGTGTGAAACATCCCTTGTCCGTTCTCACTGACTTTGTTAAAGGTAATAGAAATGTTGAAAATTATAATCCTGAAAATATGCTAAAAACAGGATGAATACTAAAATATACCTGAGTCTATAATGTAAGCGGGTTTGAAATTTAAGCTGACTATGAAAAATATCATTCTGCATCGGGAAAGTACTTCATCTGACTGACTGAGGAGATGTCTAGAATATTGCGTTCTGTTCTGCACTACTTAATCAGAAATATTTAGAGAGTGCTTTGAGACACCAGAATAGCCAGGAAATGTCTGAGCAAAAAAATGAAAAAATAAATGCTAAAGAATTCGGTAAGTAATAATGACCAAAACAGAAAGCAACAGGCTGCGGATGTCTGCAGGGTATAAACAGTGAAGATGGATTAAAATATTTAATGTAAGGCACAGAGATATTTAAGTGTAGGCTGAATAGTCAATAAACGTAGCAGAATAGAGGCCAATATCCAAAAGGAAGTAAAAAGATTATGTAAGTGTTTAAAAATTGCATTTGGCAAAAGGATGTGAAATATGCTACTGGACAGAATATGATATTGGCAGGGAATTTGTACTAAGATGTATTCTCAATCTCTTACAATATAATCAAATGCAGAGCTGAGTTTGGATTACTGTGTGTTGGTTTGAGTCTGCAGATGTAGAATTTGGCCAGCTGGGTATTTATCTAGCTTCGGTAATCTTGTCTTTTAGAAATGCAAACATTCATGCAAAACCAGGAAAGATTTTTTTGCTAACACCTAGTGTGCAACACACTAACAACATCGTGTCCCCCTGTATTTCTCTATTAATGTTCTGTACTTCACTAAGGTCTTGGGGTTTTTTTCTACTGAATTATATCCCTTAGACTAGGTGCTATGTAGGAGTCAGCGAAACTGTCCACATTTTATTAATTTGAAGTGAGTTCTTAAGTCTTTTCTGTGTTGACTACATATAATCATAAAAAATATGGCTTGAGAAAATCTGTTATCTGTTATTTTATGCAAGCTTGTCTCACTTGCTTTCTCCCTTTCAATCACTCCTTTGAGACTGATGTAGCAGGGGGATTTCATTCTGCAACTTTAGAACTACTCATAAAACGAAGGGAAAAAATAAATTTTTGTGACCCTTAGCTGGTGAGCAAGCTGAAGACTGAATTCCCAGCTGTTTCTGACATGGGGCTTTCAGGCAGAAAGAGAAAATGAAAATCTTTTCAGTGAAAGATTTTTATTTTTTTTCTGTCAATAAAGGTGGAGCATAGAGAGAAAAAGAGCTTTCAGTATGCCTCAGCTCACCCCAGACATAGGGGCGAAGGTAAATAGGTATTTTTAATCAGATACAGCATTAAGAGAAGCACAGGAGCCTTTTTGGCTCTATTAGGGGAAAAAAAACCCCAAACAAACTAAGAAACATTTGTGAATGGATTGTGTCATTGGTGTGCTGCCCAGCCTGTGGAGTAGAGAGTTTATTTAACATGCCAGTGATGTGGTAACTGTTGTGCTTTACTAAATAGGGAGATCAGCCAGCTCTGTTGTGGTTTTTATATAAATTAGAGGGTCTGAGTCTTCATTTATTTGCACTGTTTTTTCTGATATGTAAAACTAAGCATTAACACAAATATTGTGCTTGTCTAGAAGCTTTAGTCTTACTAGGGGGGAAAAGGTATAAACTAAGAAGCAAACAAACCCCAGAGTGTTTCTCTTTGTTTGGTACCAACATTTTAGGCACAGCTTGTAGTGTCAAATATTTCCTTCAAGCTACCTAAATAACAGCTTGTTATGCCTCGGACTACGGACTTGAGTTTTCTTGTGGTCATGTAACAGGTTTATACTGCAATTGTAGCCACTGTTACTCAGTCATTGCTTTCTAAAGTGATTGCTGGGAAAATACTGTAAAGATTTGAATGCTTTGTATTTTGTGTGCTCTGGAAAAACAGATAAATACCACCTACTATTAAGCTGTGATCATCTATACGATGATGTAGACAAAACTTTGAAATCTTGTTTAATTAAAATTCTGCTGAGCAGGAAGCGCAGGCTTCAGAGCTTATGGGGACAGGTGAGTCTTAGTTTATCCAGGCAAGACTGAAGGTTTTTTTGGAAGACCGTATTCAGAGACTGTTGGAGTTCTAGGTATACAACACTTTCATTTCCTAAAGAAATGGGGTATTTTTAATGTCCCTGTTTGCCTTTGCCAGTCCAATTAAAGAAGGTAGATTTAGATTAGATGTTAGGAAGAAATCCTTCCCTGGGAGGGTGCTGAGGCCCTGGCACAGGGTGCCCAGAGAAGCTGTGGCTGCCCCTGGACCCCTGGCAGTGTCCAATGCCAGGCTAGATGAGGTTTTGGGCAGCCTGGGCTGGTGGGGGGTGTCCCTGCCCATGGCAGGGGGTTGGAACTAGATGGGCTTTAAGGTTCCTTCCAACCCAAACCATTCTGTTACACTGTGGGAATAGCAGTTTGGGAGATAAATCTATAGGAAACTAGGTTTTATGGAACAAATTTCTCATTTTGTATGCTGACCGCGGGTGTAAAGGTAAACCTGAAATCTAAATTGCATCTCTAAAAGAATTGGCATTTTGGGCAGAGTCATGTAGCCACTGGCGAGCTCACCAGTGTGGAGCAGATGTAGTGACCTAGCTGCAGCTTCCTGTGCATTCAGGTGAGGCCACCGTGGTCTCTGCTGCTGAGAGATTAGGCCTAAAAATACTTCCAGTGTTGAACCCTCTAGATATTCTCAGCATTCAGTGGCTGCACAGAGCCACGTGTTGCCAACAGCGGGGTAAAAGAAGCAGCAGAGGCAGGCAGTGTGCAGTGGATAAGGAAGCCCAGGCTTTGCCACAGCACAAGCTCATGGCCAGCCTGTGCAGCGGAGGACTGTCTTTGCTTGGAGAGTAGCCCTTGTCCTCCAGCCAAACTCTGTTTGCTGTGCATGTTGGCTGTAGCAAAAACTAAAGCTGGAGCTCGCGTGTGAGGAAGCATTAACTAAGAAGCAAATGTGCTGTTGATAATGAATGTGGTACTAGGAGTGTGGATAATACCTCTGTTCTTCCTGAGCTGGATGACTATAAAATATATGCACCGTTGGACTGAATAGCTGTGACATTGTTTTAACTTCTCTGACAAAATATTGTTCATCCTACCAAACAATCCGCAGCTATAGAAGCGTGGGTTGTCTAATGAGGGGGTGCAGAGGTATAAATGCTTTGCATCTGAGGTTATTGTTTGAACCTGAGCTTTTGAGGCCTAACATTTACTGGTAGCTAGACAAGTGTCTACATGAATCAGTGAACAACTCTGACAATTTATCTCCTGCTGATGGGATGCAATGGAGACAAGCCCGACTAAGCAGGTAGAGCAAGGTGGCCCAGAAGTGAACTGGAACAGGATCTGAACTGCTCTATCACCCTGAGAGATGGCCTGTCATGCTCGGACCTGAGGCAGCTGTGTGGTTATGTGTGTGACTTTGTAGTATGGCTACCTGAATCCTTGCATTGTGGCCAACAAACCTCTGTTTCCTGCTGTACTGGCTCATTAACAATCATCAGATCGCAATTAACTGGATAAATATAAAGAGATTTTTAAATGTGTTTTAGAGTCACTTTGTTTTTACTTTGAGATCTGTTGTACTCTGAGAACTTACGTCATCATATTTGGTGTTTCATAAGCAGATAAAGACACACAAGAACCATCAAGTTTTCTATTGAATCCTGTCTGACCAAAATCCAGGGAAAGATATCATATGCAGCAGTAGGGTGTGTTTTAGTTCTATTTAAATTGGATTTTTTGAGAATCAGGTCCAGCATGTCTTATGTTGGACACTGAAAAACCAAGATGCATACAGTTGGCCTCCAGTCTGATACCTTGTCTTATTGACACTTTGAAGTGAAGCTGGGTTACCCAGTTAATGGTGCTTATTGAATTTGTTGAAAAGACTCACGCTGACTTTGAATGCTGAGTATGAGCCTTAATATTACAGAAAGTCAGATAAGATACTCGGGAAAATGGATCTGGCAAACAGTCCAAATTAACCCGAGCAATCAGTGGGAGCTTTGCTGTTCTGCACGTTAAATAGTCGGGCTTCAAGGCATCCTTGCTTGATAATTGAAAAACACAATTGCTGTAGGCAGAACCTAGCTGTCGCTAGACTACAATACTTTTTAAGTAACTGAAACCGGGTACTTTATTTCACTTTCAAGGAATTTTTTCACATCCTTTCTGTTTTAAATTCTACCGTGTTACATGGCCCTTTGTAAATAGCCTTCCTGCCTGTGTGTGGTACTCTTGAATGGTTACAGATTTTGAAGGACTTGGTAGACTTCAAAATCCATGTTTTTAATGAAAGAATACTTTTTTTCCTTGAAGCTATTGTATCTTAATAAACGGGTCCCTCTGCCCCTTTAATTTTCTTGTACGAAGTAGCAGGAATAGTTGTCTTCAACTCTCATGGAATCTGATACTTTATAAACTTGAACATATGTATTGTCAGCAGTTTAGCTTTTCCATCCCTGTTTTATCAGTCTTTCTATTTTTGCCCGATTGTGTCCTCTTGGACACCTTGCTTCCACCAAACTGCAGAGCAGTGTCCTTTCCCCACTTACACAGTTTATGATCTGTTTATAATTTATGGTGTCTGCCAGCCAAACGCTTTGCTGAAAAAAACCAAAGATTTTCTTTGTTTTCTTCTCTTGCCCTCTCTGCAGTGTCAGCTCTGTTAAGAGGGTGCACAAAGAAAATTTAAGCATTCTTCCCCTATTGTCTGAAGGATATTCAAAATATATTTTCAGATACACCCAGTATACCCAAAGCAATTATTTTTTTCTCCTGCATAGATTAAATGTTTATGGTAATGGGTGTAAAAATGCTAATCTTGGACATCCAGAAAGAATAGACATTGAATTTTAATGATGTTCCAAAATACATAATTTATCATGAGGGAAACATTTTTTCCTCAGAAGCAATCTAATAAAACAATGATTCCCAGCCCTTTGGGACAGACCTCCATCGAGGCTGTCTTCTGTTTCTTCTTGCCATGTTGAACACCCCAAATTCTTGCCCACTGTCTTCTCATCCCTGATGGCTGCCACAGCTTTTTGAACGCCTGCCATCACAATCTAACACTTCTCACTTTTGAGCCCCTACCACACTGCTGCTACAACATTTCTTGTGAATGCATCCGGCTCCCTTCTCTTGTCTCTCCCTTCCCTCAGCAGTGTGTCCCTTTTCCTCCCTTTTCTGCCATCAACCTCAGCAGTGCCAGGACAAACCTGGGACTGACCATCAGCCACAGCTTGTTAGCCTGGCCTCTGTTCTGTGCCACCCCGTGCCATGCACTGCCTCTGATAGCGGACACTTTGCTAATGCCTCTCAGTTTAGGGACTGGTGTATAAAACATGATAAAGCAAATCCCAGAATCTGTCTGGGAAATTTCAGATACTGATTGTTGAGCTCTGAAGAGAAGGACAATGCCCTAAAAATCATAATTTTTGTATGCGTCATAAATGCAAACTTCAGTTGCATATGTTACGTTTTGTGTTCCTATTCCTCAATTCTCTTTTTCATTTTCTTCCCATTTCTTCCTTTTTTTTTTTTTTTTTTTTTTTTAAATTTCCCCACTTATAATCAAGTAAATTTGCAGTGTGGATAAGAACTTTAGCAAAAGCCAAGTTCTGCAGAAGGGAAAGTTTGAGGGATGCAGCTTCAGGTGCAGGACTCTGTTGTCAGAGCACGGACATGCTCGGGAATGGCAAAATGATGTCATATAAAGTGCAAAGTAAAAGGACATCACATCCATTTCAGATCATTAAATGGCTACATTAAGAAATCCACTCAGAAGTTAAAATGGCTTTAGTTCTGTTTCTTCCCTCTCTTACAGGGGTTAAACTAAAGGGGAAATACAGAACGGAAAATTAAAGCTACTTGTGCATAAAAGCTCCCATAAAGAGGCTGCGTGTGCTTAACTTGTGTGCTTCCACATTGCACTTTCTATTAATTTGTTTTACCTTTTCAGAGGGTCTTTGCCTTTATTAAAGAGCGAATACGACATTAAAAGTTCTCCTCAAAAGCAAAGTCATTCCTAATTTAATGATTCCTTTGATAGTATTGTTAGACACAAAATAGTAAAGCAAGCATTGAGAGATGAGATCTGCTTGCCAGAAAAAGGAAGAGGAGATAGGCTTTTTGGAAAATTATGAAGATGACCTTGCTTTTGTTACTGACATGAAAGCATGTACTGATTTGAAGTTTAAGATATTAATGTGTTAAGATATTAACAGCATTTTGAACTACTTTGCTTTTCAAGTGGCAAAGTTCTTTAGCAGCTTTTGAGTAGGAAAATGTTGTAAATGTGTTGTATGACTGCAGAAAGAAGTCACGGTTCCTCTTTGGTGAAGCAGAGTTCAACAAAGCATTCTTGATTTATTTGTTTGATCAGCCAAGATGTTTGGGTCTGAATATTTTCGTTGATGCTGAAAAAATTACTACTGTCTGTTTACCAAAGACAAGTTGACACTTGTGACTTCTCTGTGGCAGACTATAAGGTGAAATCACGTAAAGAGATATTTGAGAACAGGAGGCAGGATGATTTTCTGACTATGGAAATGGAAAGCAAGTTTGGCGATACGAGCTTTATCCTTGGCTTTACTGCTGATTTCCTTGAGCAAGAGCTTTTGACAGCCCACCTCATCTGTCTGTGCCTCTGTTTGTCCTGTCTGTAAGATGAGAAAAATCAAATACAACTGTTTGCTCTGTTTGATATTTCTGAATGAAAAGTGGTAAAAATAACTAAGCATTATGCTTGTCAATAAAGAGGCTATCTGTACAAAGGCAGGAATTTTCATACGTTTCCATTGCATGAATATTTCAATTAAAGAATAGTTCTCTAGGTTTTCTGTTCCACATTTTCTCCTAAATTCTGTTAGTTGAGATCCCATTGGCTATTACAGCAGCTTACATTTGCTGAGATGTTTTATCAGAAATGAAATAGAAATAACTTAAGTGGGATGATGCTGATCAGTCATCTGAGAATCTGTCTGGATTTCTTATATTCCTTTCATTATAGTATGAATTTGTGAGATGCCAGGATTGAAAGAGCTCTGTTGTTTTGCTGTTGGGATAACTTTTGTCTGTTCCTTGGATTGTAACAAGGCCTTTTTCTGAGATTGTTTTTGACTGTTGGTGAAGAAGGAGGTCTTTAATCATATATTGAATTGTCACATTTGATTTCTGGCACAAGGAATTTCCTAAACCTAGTATGTGAGCTTAGGAGAAGCTGAACAGAAAATACTCCGTTGGTGCTATGTACGTGAAAGCGATTATGCAGCCAGCAATTTGTTTTCCTTATAGTACCAGTGAAAGTATAACAGATGTACTAAATAATTATTTATAAACATGAAGACTTTGCTAAACAGTTTTTTAAAATATAATCTTCAGTACTAGTGTATTTATATAACATCTTGTACAGATACCCAGAGGGGCTGTTCATAAACCAATCATGAGATATACAGAAAATATCACCAGCTTATAAAACAGCATTTAGAAATGAAATTTCAGGGTTTTCGTCCCCCTACTTTTCTCACTTTCTGTCTTTCTGATAGAAACTCACAGTAATAGGCCCTGCCATCTGCTACTATATATTTTTCATGAGTTTTAACATTTTGTTTTTAGAACCTGAAAGATGAGTAAAATGTCAAATCACCCAGAAAATAATCATAGGCATGACAACTCAAATGTTATCTCAGCTTGTCTGTACAAAAAGCGGTTCACAGCAGGTCTGTGCTTCCCCTCTTTGCAGATAGAGCAGGCGGAGCAAGTGAGCAGGTACACCCTGTTGGTATTAGGTGAAACATTTTCAAAAGCCACCCCAAGACTTTAGCAGATTTCCTCTTGATTTTAATGAGAGTAACGTGGCCAAAAACCCAGCGGCATCGCTTCCTAAGTTTGTTCTGTGGAAGGTGAACTTCAGATTTCCTTCAGATTTTTGTGTTACTTGGATCGTCTAATCATGACTGCTGATCTAAATAAAATGCAGCCAGCAGGCAGTCATTGGGGTGAGAAGGTGGCAACTACACTAGCAAAATTAATTCCCAGTGAAGAAGTAAACTCTCTGTTGCATTGTCATAGAAATGTCATGGGCTTTTTGCTGCCCTTCTCGCTCCTCCCATTTGAAAGCCTGGGTTTGCGACTCTTCCCTCAGCCCTGTAGCTGCGGTGTGCCAGGGAGGTGCAGCAAAGATCTCCTTCCAGGTTGTGTTTCTCTGGTGTTTCCAGCTGCTCTTTGTTTTTCCCATTCTGCTTTTCCATTGTGTTGAGACTACACTGGAGCTGACCAGCTGAGGAGGTGTAAGAATGGTACAGGATAAGACCTTCAGCCTAAAAGATGTTCACAGCTCTTGACTTGGAGGGAAAGAACTGTGCAGCCCATTCATGCCACCGTGCTGTCAAGCTACACTCAGGATCTTTTTCATTTGACAATATGTACTGTTAACATAAGAAGTGTATAGCCATATCATCTGCCTCCTACATTTTTAACCATGCAAAAATAAAATTATTTCACTGAATAGATTCCCAGCAGCTCAAGGATGGTTTTCATAATAAATCTTCTGCAGATTTGCTACCTTTCATTAGAATGAGTCTCCTCAGTGATCTTTGCACTCTCAGCCCATGTAAAAGTCCTCGTTACAGACTTGCAAGGTTTTTCTCTTAATATTCCACTTCAGAGGTCTTGAGCTTGTTTTCAATTATCTCAATTCTGTGCTTCAGTTTACTCATTCCTTTCGAAAGTCCCTTGTTCGCAGGACATTTTTCAGGCTTTTCAGTGCAAGAAGACAATCTTTACCTTACTAACACTGTTCTTTGAAACCGCCTATACTGTTGTTGCTGGAGCTACACTGCTGAAGATGACAGTGAGAGAGGGAAGTTATTCCAGATCTGAGAGGACCATAAGAAATACGAGGTAGAAAAGTGATGGTTCTTTTCCAGATTTAGTTTTGTGATTAATATACGTTTAATCAATATGCTTCGGCATAATATTCTGGTCCGCTGAAATGGTGAACAAGGCAAGTACTACTAATGGCTCAGAATTGAAACCGCTCATATTTCGTCAGCTGTGTCAGCAAAACTCAAACTTGGATAAAAAGGTAGATATCACCTCCATCTGTAAAATGGGTCATATTTTAAGGAACTATAACTTGACTATGCTATGCTTGTATCTAAAGCTGGACATTTTGCTGTTGTTGGCCTTCTACTTAAAAAAATAATTGTAGACAAATTACTCATATAATGAAAATGTCCAAAGAAACTGTAATTAAAATTACTGGCTCATATTCTTCAGGGCACCAAATTGTTATTGCCTTTCAAGAATGGGGAGTCTACTAGACCTTTAAACCTCTGAAAATCTGCAGTGATTTTTATCTTTTTGTGCTTTTCAATACATTCCCCTTTGATAACATGCTTAGAGTTACTAATTCCTGAAAACAGTAATGATTTAATCGATTTATTAAAATCATTGTGCTATAATGTATGTTGACTTTGAAAACTCTTTGATGACCTTTGACGTATAAATATTTCCCTTTCTTTCAAAGGTGCTGCAAGAGTGCAGGCTATTTGGTTGAATGTGCACACTGAGCCTCATTTCAGAAGAGGTTTTTTGCTCTTCTGTTTTGTTCTTGCTTTGCAGAGTTTTATTTTGCATTGGAAAGCTAGGTTTCTTACAGGTTACACCTGCAAAACTGGAAAGAGCAGTGTGTAAGAGTTTGGGAGATAATTCCTGAAAGTAATATCTGAATCTTGAGAGTAACAAATCAAGAAGAGCACATTGAAATCAAAGAGTGAAACTGTATCTGATGAATAATAACTTTCCCCTTTCTTCCTGCGTGTTGATTTTTTGTTTGTACTAATTTAGTGCAAGTACATGTACGCTGACAGCCAGTACGCCAACTGTCTGAGAAATGAGTCAGAATTTGGGGGAATTTGGATTAAGTTCTTTGATGTGGAATAGACTTCATCTAGCTTCTTTCTGGATTTTTTTTTCATTATCAGTGATTTTGAAACATGACTAAAATGCTGTGTATGTACTTGACCTGATCTAGACAAACAGAATTCTAGTAGATGCTGTTCACCCCAGTGAATGGGGCAGTGGCACAGGAGATCTGAACTGCATTCCTGGCTGTGTCCCAGGTAATCAGTGGAAGGTGTCTTCTCTGGTGTGTGCCTTTGTTTTCCTATCTCATGATTCGGGGAGTACAACAGTATTTAATAGCTGGTCATCTTTATGAAGAAAACGATGACTTTACATGCTACCTTTAATCTTTAAATGGTAATGAAAATATGTTACTACTTTGTCATATATAAAGGGCAGTTTGTAAATAGCAAAGCCAATTGAAAAGACATGTACCTGTACAATTATTTATATTGTTATTTTAAATTTCTGTGCTAGCTGTGTTTTCTACAGATATGTTTATATAGTGTGGTTTGGTTTTTTTTCAGGCCCTGCTTGACACTCAGAATCTTTTGAGAGCTCAGATTACAAATTTTACTTTCAATCTGGGATTTTCAGGGAAATTTTATCACACAGGTAAGAATGAAATACTAAAATCACTTTCATTTGGATGATGTTCTTTGTAGTATGAGGAAAGTACGCATGATAGAGACTAAGGGTTTGAGTAGGGAGAAGAGTTTTCCTTCATAATAGGATAACCAAAAAAATCAAATTGTTCTTTCGCCCAGGTTGCTTTGGAACATACATTTGTGTGATTTACCAAATCAAATTCTTCTCCTAAAGTTATTATACGAGATTAACCTTTTGTTTGAGCTGCAGTCTGTCTGAAAACAACCATGTAGATAGAGTCTGTAAGTACCTCTTGGTAGCAACATTTCTCTTGGAGAAAAAAAAGAAAGAGAAGGAAAAAAAAAAAAGGTACTCATTCTTTACATAATAGCTCAATAAATAGAGCAATGAATTGGAATTAGGAGAGCCAGGCTGCTTCTAAGAGAAAGACTAAGTCCTTCAGAAAAGTGTACTGTCAGACCATTAGGTTTCCTGAAAAAGGAATGTTCCTCCTCCTCCTCCTGCCAGCTGGGACATTGCAGACATGGCAGTCACAGGGCCAGGGAGAGACCTGGCAAGAAGCAGTCCAAACTTGGGATGTCAGCTTTCTGTAGGGGTTATGCATGTTACATGTGTGTCATTGGATAACAGTAAAATGTATCCTGAGGGTGGAATAAACACATCTCTTGCTGTTGCTTTATAATTTCATTCAATTTGAGCTAGTTCAGATGCTTGCTACAGACCCTCTCCCAGGAAGTGGGGAGAGGGAGGCACCTAGAATAGGTGAACTGGATTTCTTCCTGCATCCTTTTCCTGAGCACACAGAGAATTTAGGTGGTAATTTTAGATGGGCTGGAACAACTCGCTATGAGGCACCTGTATTTCTGGTAAGCTGTACTGCCTGCAGTAGGTTTTGCTGTGGAACAGATTGAATTCTTCCTGCCTTTTTATTAAAATTCACTTCCTTTCAACCTGTTGTGAGTGGTAAATTCCCCCAACCAAATTACATTTTCTATTGACTTCACTGAGAGATCTGTTAAGCTACTATCACAGTTTGTCCTTTTGGATAGTTTAATCTCTACTGTAGAGATATAGCAATATATGTTACCCATTAAAATAATTGTATACTTAAACCACTGTAGAAATAGGGAGAAATAGAAGATAGGATATTAAATAGGATGTGATACAGAAGAAAGAAGGTGCTCTCCACTGTCAAACAGATAGAAAAAGACATTCATGCAAAATGGGACAACATCAGGGCCCGGAAGAGAGAGAGAAAAGACAACACAAGATAATGTCATAGTTGAAGGATGTTAATATGAGGGAAGTGAAGCTACATGTTAGCTGAGACTAGAAACGCAAACTATATTTATTGAAACCAGAGATAGATATACAGGCCTTGAATATGCTCAGTTGCTGTGCATGTTACATAGCAGAGGGATGAGCGTAACTCTTGTGCTCTGCTCTGCACCTTGGTCAGTATTACTTGTCATATTAAGAGAGAAGAGGTGGGGAAGGAAGTCTGTTATTTAGAGCTGAACAGCAGGAGAGAAAAGCATCTGGGGCTGCACAGTGCCTCCACAGGTCTCTCTTGGGCTCAGCAGACTTCAACTAGATTTGGTAAGTGTCCAGGTTTCACCCCTGCAATCCAGGGGTCACCTGCACAGTTCAGAGAGACTAGAGAAGCCTTAGCTTTTTCATATTCAGGACATCCCTTGCTCCATCCATTCCCATCCCTTCCTCGCCTTTCTTTTGCCTAGAATGTCCCAGCAAAATGGTCCTGACTGCTAAGTTTGTCACCTGCCAGTGTCTCAGCAGGCAGAGGTACTTTCAGACCATTTCTTTTGCCTCAGTTGACAGCTCGGATGCTTTGGAGGGAACATGTGCATGGGTGTCCTGGTTTTGACTGAGCGGAGTTTGGCAAAGGTGTTGCATGTTTGTTGTACAAACTGACTTGGTTACTGGCTACAAACTGAATGAGTTGAGCCTGTCTCCATTACAGCCCATCCCTTGCTGTGGCTTTCTTCCTTTCTTTATGTGGTTTCTTCTCCCTTATCTGACCATCATGTGACCTTTAGGCACCTTCTTTGATAGCGTGTGAACATCACACAGGGCTGCATGGACTCATGTGGAGTCCTAAAATCTAATGATCCTACAAATATTGACACATCGTTACGTATGTTAGCCTACATTTTCATTCACTGCTGTAGTTCCCTCAGATGTAATGAGCAATAAAATCAGGACAGCGAAGGTATGTCGGACAAGGTTTTGCTGAAGCAAAGAGGGTTAGTGAGAGTCTGGTTGCATGGATGCCGAAAGCATTGGAGCTGAACGTTTGGCTAAAAGACTGAAAAAGGAAAATAGATGTTGCAAAATGCTGAGAGAGAGAAAGGATTTGTCAAGTTGTGTTGATTGTTGGCAGGAGCAGGAAATGAGAAAAGTGGGAAGCAGGCACGGCGTGAAGATGTGTTAAGCTATACGATGTCAAAGTTTGGCTCATACAGTCTTTATATAGCAGCCCAGTGAAGGGTTATTTAAATTTGGCTACCTTTGACAGGCCAAACCTGTTATTAAAAGTGCACTGGGACTAGGATAAATGGCTGGGCTTGGGGGCGAGGGGGGTATCTGATCTGCCAGCTAATTAGACCCTGGCACTTCCTGTCCCCGAGGTGCTGTCAGACACCCAGGCCACCTCTCTGTGAGTAGGTTATCCAGTGCCAAGGCACGGGCCCAAGCACCGAGAGCGGCTTGTCATTGCCCTGAGATTACATGAATGGTCTCTGGAGCACTCAGGGTCCCAGCCAGTCCCCAGTGCCTGCACCCAGGGGAGCGCGGCCAGAGCCCAGTCCAGCGGGTGGTTGGGCTGCAGCTGCTTCTTCACAGGCCGCGACGATTTACAAGGCCAAAGCAGGCAGCCGCTCAGGGTCAGAGGACAGGCCCCACTGCTGGCTTCTTTGCTGCTGTAGCTGTAGCAGGAGAGGTGTGGGAGAACAGCAGGGCCATACGCTGCTGCCCGAGCTTTCCTCTTCAGCAGCAGCACGGCTAGAAATGGCTGCAGGGCCTGTTCCCCTCACTGCATCCCTAGAACAGGCAGCAGAGCATCTGAGAGAAGCCTGGGGCCTGAGAAATGACTCGGTGAGCTCCAGCCACCCTGTAAGTCTCTTCAAAGATGCAGATTTCTGCAAACTCCTGAAGAGGCCAGGATCAGAAAGGTAAGAATTAGCAGGGAAGAGAAAATAATTGTACTATTCTACATAATATTTTGAAAAGGCTGCTGGGAAGAAATACTTCCACATATTATAGGTAACGAAAGGAAAAGTTGTTTGGCTGAGGAGTGAATTTAGTTTGGGTAAGGAATACCAGGAAAGAGCTGTCAGCATTTTCATTTATACTCTGTATTAAACTGTCTTGCATACAATTTCTTTGATTCTGTCCCTTAGCTACTGATGTTACTGACAGAGCACACGCATGGGAGGACAGTGGTGTACCATGCATTCAAGGTGGCATGAAAATGGGGCGCTCAGGCTTTTACTTGGCTATAATTACTTCAGGAAAAGGAATATGTGCTTGGAAACATTTAAAATCTTCAGTACTTTTAAATGGTCACATTTTATTATGCTAATTTCTTTCTTAGATATATTTTCAAACATTTGTAAGAACATAATAAAAGTAGAAACTTTACTTCAGAGAGTTTTTTTGTTTTTGTTTTTTTCAGGCACTGAGGAAGAAGATGAAGGCGATGACCTGCTGTTGAGATCTGTGGATGAGTTTTGGTGGTTTCCCCATATGTGGAGTCACATGCAGCCTCACCTCTTCCACAATGAGTCCTCACTGGTGGAGCAGATGATCCTTAACAAAAAATTTGCCTTAGTGAGTTATATTTTTGCCTTTTCTATTGAATTTAGGTATTCAGAAACTGTTATTCCTATCTTGTTAGAAAATCAATCCTTGTAGAATTTGTTTTAATCTCAATGAATTGAAAAAAAAACCAAAAGTTTTGATAAAATGCTTTTTTGCAATCACTCTATTTTGTGCTATGAAAATTCTGTTTCTCTACATTTTGAGTTTCCTTCTCAATTAAAGTTTGATTATTTTTTTATTATTAATTTATGAAAAAAATTGAACTGAAAAATTCTTGCAGAATGAAGAATTAAGATGTTCCCAACTTGCAAAGTCAAGATAGATAAAAATTCGGTATTTTTCTAAGTAATATTTTGTCCAAATAACCCATTGTTTAGATTAGAAAAGAATCCAGTTTTCTGAAAGAATAAATACTGCATCAAAATGTGTCAAGCAACTTTATGAAAACACTGCATGTTAGGAGTAATGAAGTGTGCCACATTTTCAAAGACGCTTTTCTGCGGTGATACCTAATAACATCTTATATATTCCCTTTGGATCAGTTTTATAAAAACTTTATAAAAGCATTGCCTTTACTAATTATTTATTCACAGCAAAGCTCTAAAAGGTATTTCGGTGAGAATACAACAAAAAATAAAACCAGATCTTTAGATCTGAGGATAATAAGGAAACAGACTTTGCTCTACAGTTATTTTCATACAGTAAAACCAAACCAAGCTGCCATACATAGTATATATTATTTATCTGAAGAAATGATCCAACGTGAAGACATAAAGAAGTATTATATCAGAATATATCTCAGCAAACATAACTTGCAGAAATACATCTAGTCTTCCAACAGCCTAGTTTTACTTCTCCCTTTTCAAAATACACTGGTTGCTCTTTAGCTGGCAGGTAATGACTTTATTCCTTTAAAGAGCAGGGGAATTTGAAATACCAGAACAAAAAAGAGTGCACTTACGGTCATGTGTCAGTGGCTGTAGGAGGAAGGTATAGACCTGGAATATCAAGCAGTTAAAATTTGTATTTGAAAAGTTTCCTTTTGAGTAAGGTATATGCTTGCTTTCAACCAAAGATTTTACCAAGTTTACTGTGAACTGTAGTTGTACCAAGTACAGTCTAGCTCAATTTCAATGTTTCATTTATAGGAAGTATTTCAGTAGAAGTTAGAACCATGAAAATTTACAAACCCTATGTCCAAAATTCCCTTTTTTTCTATGATTCTCTATACTCTTGCAAGCTCTACTGGAAATTAAATCATTTCTTGTAGTTCTGGTGTCACCTAAGATATCCTCTGGGATTAGTCTACAGTATGTCAACATTAAAGTATGTCATAGAATAATTCATATTTAGCCCTATTTTAGGTAACTTCATGAATTTCTCTTTTCTTTACTACTATCAGTGCTCTTAATACTTACAGATACCTTATGTTACATATTTTTCATGTCTGAAGTTGTGTTTAGAGATATAGACATGAAGCTACTAATTAAGTTTCATTTGCTTAATGCATTTAAATTAATAACAAAGATAAATGTCCTGCTTTTTTGAAAGAGGCTGAAATTGCTGATGCCTTATGCGTTATCAAACTGAATGTGTATATTGTGTGTTAAATGCTCATCTTGGGAATTACAGTCACTAAGAAATAGAGACACTAATACATTGAAGATGATAGGCTCATAATTAGAATGAAAGATTTTAATTACATATTTATTACTGCATGTTGCAAAACTTGAGGGAAAATCCCTTAAAAATCAGATATTTGTTTATAGCTGAATGAAGGAGCTTAAATGGGACATTAGAGAATGCAATTTCTTACATGTTCTATAAAGATTTTTCTTTCTGATGTTTATGCATGCTTAAGGGAAGCAGAAAAGATAAAAGAAAGAGGAATGGAAATATCTGTGATGGAATTATATAGTGTGAAGCTGTGTAACTGCATATCCATTCTTTATCTTCCCATGCAGTAAAATGAATAGACCAGGTCTTACTCATTCTTACTTTGGCAGATTACATGTAGTGCACCCCAGCTGTAAACCAGCAGGTAACAGGCTCCCTGGGTGCTGTGGGGTCACTGATGGGGGTGTTTGGATCTTCCCCAGGAGTGGTACGGCCTTCTGAGAATTCCAAAAGCTGCACCAGCCCCAGTGTGGTAAAATTTCATGCCTCATTATGTGTGCCATAAATTGCTAAATGGAAAAATAGTTTCACCAGGTTTTTAAATGTAGAAAACTTAGGGTTCTCAACTGTGTGTACCTGTCTGTTACACACACCATTACAATAGGTTCAGAGTAGCCCTTTAATGAGGGGGAAAAAAATAGCTTTCTTCACTTGCAGGCTTCACATCTTTAATGCCTTATTTCTCATGTTCTTCCACAACAGAAGCAAACGCTGCTTTTTGTCAGTTTGCTTTGCTTTGAGCTGTTAGTGAAGTTGTCATATTTAAAAGTGAAGTTGTCATATTTAAATTATAACAGATACGTCTAATATTGAATCCTGTTTAAACTTTTTAAGTCCCCAGTACATTAGCTTTCCTGCAGTAGTCTGGTCCTCATCCAGAAAAGATGAAGAAAGATGATTTTACTAAGGTCACACACCCATTTTTCTTTGAGATAAGACTTACAGAGTTTTTCAGATTCCTTAGTTCCTAGTTTATTCAAAGGAAGAGACCCAAGTATCAACCAACTCTTACCTTCGCACACTGAGTATGATGAGAAAATATGGTGACGATGACCATATGAAAAATATAAAAACTTAAACAGAATTCACAGACTGGACAAAGGTAGCTTTCCTAAATCTTTGCAATGCAACATCATCTTAAGGAGAGTATATTCTGCTAATCAGACTATCCAAGAAGTATCTGCTATATACTGTTCCTTTGAAAAGTAACCTGAAAGAAAGGAGAAAAGGTGTCAAAAGTCAGTAGAGTATGTTGGAAGCCAAAAACTGGAAAGAAAATATCTTGAATGTCAAGAGAAGGTAATACCAGCAAGGTCAGTATGTAAACAAGATAAATGACAGGAGTCTGCAAAAATAGAACATGAACTAGAAAAGGGGTTGGTCTACAACATTGTCTACTATCCTCAGTATTTTACAAGTGGTTATGTTTTCTTCTTTTTAAAATGTACTCTGAAATGCTTAAACTGTTTTTTTTAATATGGTTTTATGTTTCGAGTGGATTTGAGGAGAAATGCAGTGACTTTCCAGCTAGCCATCCAAGTAATCGTGTAGGGACGTGCAGTGGAAATCACATTTTTGTTATTGTAACTGCCAAATTCTACCTGTTGTGTGAATATGTGCCAGTGTTTTTTAATTCTTTGTGAGCAAATTCCTTGCAAGAACTTGAAGGAGCTCAGCTTTCCGTTTAATGTAGATTGAAGAAATCAATGTGAAATTGATCTATATCATCTATATCACTCTACCCTACACACTCATGAAAATATTTATTAAGAGTCTTTTGTATTAAAATCCTGCATTGCATCTTCACTATGCTGCCTTCCATCTCCTTTACATATCAGCATATTTTGATATTACTATTCTTGGCATTTCAGACCTGTCCTTCATCATTCACAAACAAAGGATTTGAGAAAAGCCAAAACATCAAGTTTCTTAAATTTTTGAAAGCAGTCATTGTTCTGTTATGTTTTAGGAACACGGTATTCCAACTGATTTGGGCTATGCAGTGGCTCCACACCATTCTGGAGTCTATCCAGTACATGTTCAACTTTATGATGCCTGGAAAAAGGTCTGGAATATCAGAGTTACCAGCACAGAAGAATACCCACATCTAAAGCCTGCAAGATATAGACGAGGCTTCATCCACAAAAATATCATGGTGAGTTGTATCTATGATGTTCTTATTACAACCACTCTATCATTTTATGAACAATTTATTTTTAAGTGGAAAAGCACGATATCCTGAAAGTTCACATTGTGAGAAGCACATATTGCTGTGCGTAAGTAGCAAGATATACTTGACAGTATCTTGTTAATTAAAATCAGTCTGTTACTGATGATGTTACTGCTGATGAAGGTGGCCTTTAGGCACCCCGCTGTTAACAGTTAACAGGATGTTAACTGTTCTAGTCCTACTGTTAATACTGGTTCAGAGATCTTGATGAAAAAGTCAACTTTGCATCTTTTAACAGAAAATTATGGGTTAGATTTTTAGCAGGTTTTAAATTTGCACAGTAACATTAACTGCAAAAGAGTTTTGCCAGTTTATGTCATCTGAGAATCTGGATCTTGGTGCATAAATATTTTTTTTCTTCCATTTGAATGGTGCACAGTTGCCCTCATTTGCTTCCTGCCGTATAGAAATGTGAACTGTGCTTTGCACTGTGGCTTAACCCCACAGCTAGGCTTTGAGCCCAGGCAGTTAGTCTGGATGCAGAGCAAACACTCACAAGGCTGGAGGGAAGGAAGAGACATACGCACCACACCTCCCTCCAGGCAATGAAACGGCTCTGTTGAGGCAGCCACAAGCCAAATGACACAATTTTTCTGTATTACATAATTCACAGCTTGTTCACTGACAGCAGTGCTTTGCCAAAAGGGGTTATACACAACTGACGTGGAAGGCGTTATGCTAATACTGTCTGGTCACTGGGGCGTAGGCTATTTCTGATTCACATATTGGCATTATTATCTACACAAGTTTCAAAACAATTTTGCAAAATTCTTGATGGTACATTCTTGAGTAACTTTATTAGCACATAGAAGAGTGGTGAATGGGAAGGATTCTGATCTGTGTACTGCTATAGCTCTGGCTGCACCAAGCTGTTTTGGAGCCTCAAGTGCCTTAGAGCAAGACTGCCACTTAGCTTGTAACAGAATTCTGGTATTGTCCTCAAGTTACCATGGATACCGCTTTTCTAAGCAAAATAATTATATTTAAAAGTTTTGATCTATTTTTGGATGAAGCAAACTAAAATGATCTCCAGACACTCAGGAAAAAAGTTGACATACAGATTTGAGCTACAGTTTGTTTTCAAAGCAATAGCTGCATGTAAAATAATGGGTTTGTGGATATGCTCAGGGGGCGTGAAGCATTTGAGGAAGACTGATTGACTCTCAGAATCTCCAAAAATCTCTTTCATAAATTTTTGTAAAAACATGTCATTTGAAGACACACAGTGAGATTTAACACAAGGACACTGGGGCCAAAAATCTATTTCCAAGAACAGTTGTATAAAACCACCTGTTCCGGGAGTCTCAAGCTTTCAGTTCTCCAGGGCAAATGCATTAATATTTTACATCTGCAGGCTTACAGTGATGAATACATTCAGTAATAAAATCGTTGTATAAGATTTGCCAGAGCACTTCCATCCAGTACAGCTTCATTGCCTGTCTCTGTGAAGAATTGTTCTCATATTTCATCAGTGAAATCCAAAGGATTTTAAAAGTATATGCAAGTTTATAGCAAACAGACAAATTCCATACATTTTCTGAGAACACAGAATTTACGATCTGTGGTCAAATAAAAGAGTATCTACAAAGCACAGTCTATGTCAAGTAAGGGATTTGTATGCTTTGAAAGTTTAAGCGATCATATCATATAGCAAATACCTAACATATAATGTTCTAAATTGGACTGAAATGTTTGAAAACAATCCCAGTTTAAGAATTATACATGAACATCAATACTCAGCTGTTGATTTTCCATGAAAGATAGACATAATTGAAATATTGAAATACTCTCCAGCAAATGATTTTCTGAAGTTGATAGAAAATATTTTTAAGTTCTGCTGGAAAACCTAACTGAATTTATTAGATCTTCCTATTCAAAAGATTTGTTCCTTGCATGTCTTTAAAAATACTTTTGGTTATGCTGCTTTTTATTACAACTCGTCTTGGAAAACTAACACAGTGTAATGAGAAACAAATCTTCATTATAATGTGAGCTTTACTGGCAAAATGAATCAGGTATCAGTGTAGAATCATTATTGGTGGTGATGCCTAAGAAAAAAAAACAACTTTCAAATTCCAGTTTAAATTTACAACAAAGCCATTCTTCAAGTAAAAAGTGGAACTGATTAATACAATATAGATCGCTACTATTTCAGATTATTTTAAAATTCTTTTCAAACTTTAGAAATCTTTGATGACCAACCTTCAAATACTTAGTGTTAGGATCAGGTGTGTACGGACAGTATTAGTTTGAGGAGGTTGCTGAATTGTAACTTACTGATGGAGATCAATCTCCAGTTTCAAACAAAATGTGATGAATTTTTGAATATTTTGATTTCTCTTATAATAACAATGTTGTTTCTTTCAGTAAGCACTATTTATTGATCTGCCAGTATATTAATTCCACTAGATCATTATTGACTTCTGGCAAAAATCTACCTATCAATTATCACAAAGGAACATTATCAGTTATGTGTTACTTATCTGGCATTTATTATCTCATTAAAAGTATAAACATTTTTGTTTTGTGAATTTCTCTTGATTTTTTTTTTTTTTTTAAATAAATTCAGGTGCTTCCTAGGCAAACTTGTGGCTTATTCACCCACACAATTTTCTATAAAGAGTATCCTGGAGGCCCTAAGGAACTAGACAAAAGTATTCAAGGAGGAGAGTTGTTCTTCACAGTGGTTCTTAATCCAGTAAGTACAGTGTAATATTGAAATGCTTTTTAAAAAATTATTTAAAGAAGTTACTGAATGCTTCAAGGCTAATCAGCTGGATCTCCCAAACAGTAATGATTATTCACAGGGAGCTCTTTTGTTTTTTCAGTTGAATAAGATCTAATATTACTTATGTTCTGTTAGTTGTACAAAGATAATCTCTACTGGTTTTTTGAGAACTGTATTGTTAGTAACGCAGCAGTAGCAACCTTTCTTGTTCTTCTTCACTTTTGCATGAAATAAGAGATTTAATTTTTTTAAGAGTTTTAAGTGTTAAGAACTGATATTACTATGAGACAAGTATGTCAGCTGAAATCCATTTTCCTGCTCTGCCAAATTCATAATCAAAAATTTTGGGAACACTTTTTGGTACAAGAAGGTTGCAAGCATGATGCGCTTGCACTTCAATATGTTTTGAGAATTTGCAGTTGCTGATTCACAATAGCTTTGAAGAAAAGATCCAAGTAAATGAACCATATAGTTAATACATCTGCTTAACCTTTCAGTTATCTTTAAGGGAAGAATAAACAACAAATGGGGCTATGAAACCACAGAATACTGACAGAGGAGAACAGTATAGTACTTCAAAATGGCACGGGATTAGGTCAGTTGCATCAAAACTGACCATGTAGATAAGCTTTTAGGTGAATTTTTCATCTGAAGTCCAAATGAAACATATAAATAAAATTTACCCATTTTATAAAAATGTAGTCATTAGAACTAATTGTTTCAGAACACCACAGGGAATAAAACATATTTCCGCTCAAATCCTTTGGAATAATAGCCTAAATATTTTTGTGCCCTTCGTTATTCTTCCGTAATTTAATGGAAGTCCAAAGGAAAAAAGGCACTGTCTTCAGCAATTTATATGCAGGTCTGTTTTTCAAGCCTCAAATTCTGTCAAGCTGTAATTCTGGTTCTTTGAGAGCAGTTACTATGTTTTGTTCTCCATTTTCATGTTCACACAGCAGGAATTAGGAAATAAAAACTTCACTTCCTTAGCACACGTGTGGTCTCCCTTCTAGAGGATGGCAGTCCTGACTTTGATGATATATGTCCTTTCAGGCACAGCATGTTAACAGAAGTGAGACCTGGAAAATTCCTTGGATTGGAGGGTCTTGGTACCATAGCAATGCTTTGGCAATCTATGGATTTTAACTGAGAGTTACTAGTTACACTTTGAGTCAGGACAGACTGTATTCCGTATTGAAACATAGCCACAAGTTAGCCAAAAACTTTATCATCTTACAACAGTAGGGAAACAGCAGCGTTTAATATGGTTGCTCAAGGCCTAAGCCTTTGAAATTAAAAGAACGAAGAGAATGGAGGGGAAGACAAGGTAAGCAGTGAAGCAATCATGATTATTGATGTTAATCGTAGAATTTTGATGATGCCTGCCTAACATCCTGGAATGTGAGTACAGTAATGTCTTTTCATATATTACCATTATATCCTCGATTTATGCATTGGAATGTAGACTGTATGATCACCTATTTCTGAGAAATACGACATCCGCAATACAATGCAGGCTAAAAGAATAGAAGTTAAATGCACTATTTTCAAAATACAACTGTAAATTAATATCAGACCAAAATTTGCCCAAGACAAAGTGTTGCAATCCTTTCAAGGAATGCCTTTGAAAAGATGATGTGTCTGGTTTTAAATATCTGCTTATAAACAGTTTCTAAAGTTCTAAGCATTAGCCTGGCATGTAATCAATTTAAAGAATAGGGTTTGCATTTGTGTTTTTTAAGTATTACATGTATTTATACCATAATTTGCAAGTCAGAGTTGGGCAAAGATTACGCATTAAAATGAAAACTAAGTAGCTTTAGGAATTTGTCTAATTATGAAGTGACATTTTGGATTTCATAAGCTTTCTGTGTTCATTAAAACTGCTAGGATTTCTTAATGTGAAACACTGCTTTTCAGAGGATGCAAAAATTCCATTATGATGCAAAACTACGAAGAAGAAACATTACCTAGGAATTATTACAGTGTCAGCTAAATAATATTCTCAACAATGAGTACTTAAGTATTTCGTATCCAAAAATGGAAAATGTTGGTGTAGATTAAATGTAAATCTTAACAAAGACCTTCATTACATTTCCTGGTTTAATTTGGATAAATGATCTGAAGTAAATATAATTTCTGAGGTGTACGTTACTAGGCTGAGGCTTTTGAAATCGAGTACCCAAGGCTGAAATGAATGCCCCTAAGAATAAAGCCCAACATTTCTTTGCAGTTTGGCTATGTAATGGTAGCTATTCACAAGAGAGGCTCTGCTTCCTTATAATATGCTAGATCAACCACAATCTGTGGAACAAACCACAAAAAAACCACAGGACTGTGTGTGCATCTGTAAGCTTTTGACATGAGAACCAGCATGATTGCCCTGTTCTCAGGGTATTGTACAGTCAGAAGTCCTGCAGGTCTGAAAAGCATCAGGAAATCCTGCTCTGCAAATGATCTCTGCTGGTTATATTTTATATGGGAGCTACGAGTTAGTTTGTTGGAGTAGCTAATCATGTGGTTGGCAAGCTGTATTTATGTGGTATGCGCTTACATCCCCACACTGCTGGTTCGATTGCAATCTGATGGTGGCTGTAAAGTGATGTTGACAGCTACGCCCATTGTGTTCATAAGGCATCTAGAATGCTGAAGTGCCACCAAGCTGAAAAAGAGCCTAAGTAGTAATATAACACGCTATCGATTCTTCCAATAATATTTTGTATGTCTGTCTTCTGTTAAAGATCTTGCTGACTTCAGCAGCCCTTAGGCAAGATCATACTGTATCAGGATCTCACACAAAATGTGCAAGAGAAGCCTTCAGCAGCCCTGTATTATTGGTGTACTGGCATTATTTTCCCCACATTATTGGTTGAATAATTGACTTGGAGGTTGTGTGACTTGCACTAAGTTAGCCAGGGAATTCTGTGGCAAAGCCGCATTGTAGAAGTCTTTAGTGATTAGTATCTTATCCAGTCAGCTCTCTCTTATTATTTCACATTTTTACTATTTTCCCTAGCACTGTACTGACTTTAAAACATTTTAACAAGTATTTTTTCTGATAAGCTTGTTAGAATGTTCAGTGACTTCAGATTCTTCTATCTCTGTTTGCAATATTCAGTGAAGTTCTTTGATTAACAAAACTTCTGCTTAGTGTCTCATAGAATGAAATTGTGCTAGTCTCCTAAATATGTCTTGTAAATGATGAAGGAAGTGAGCAATCAGATTTTGAACTGTATCTAATGATGAGGTAGGTAGAGACACTGCCATCAACTGTATCATTTCTTCTCAGGTTTGCTAGTAAATCTCTATCAATACTGACAAGAGTCTATCAATACTTCTGAACAACTCGGAAAATAATTAGACTTAAGAACCAAGCCAGGCTAAACATAGCTGAACTGAACATGCCTTTATAAAAAATATTTTAATATTTCGTTCTGTTTGCCACTGTATGTTTTTCCTCATCTGCAGCCAGGAACATACATACATATTGCTTCTTTATGAAAATATGTCTGTACTAGTTACCTGTCTCTGCCATAGCCATTGTTTATGTAGGTAGTTGATGTAGGACATGTACAATAAAATAAGATAAGTAAGAACTCGGACCTGAACAGTTCAAAAAGCACTGATATAGTAAAGTTTTCAGACACCTAAGTTACTCATTTGTAACACGTGCTCATTTGCAACACGTGCAAGCTAAAAGAAGCTCATTTGCTTCTTTTAGCTTGCACGTGTTGCAATGGATTTAAGTACCAAAATTTGATTAACTGAGTAACTAAAGTGATCTATTGCAAAATTGCTTGATATATAACAGTACTGTTCAATGATTAACAGGAATTTAACTAATCTGACTGTCTTGGTGAATAGCTATGTATGTTCCAATAATAGATAAACATAAAGACTGTACACTCTTCATCTTTCCAGGAAAAGTAAAAATTGTGACTGGAACTGCTAAGGACTGCAATGCATATTACAGCATTTTGTCTAATGATGTGCATGTTGTCCCATGAGAGCAGCTATTAGAGATGAGCTATTAGAGCAGCTATTGTCAGATGAACACTTGAAATTCACTCACCTGTCCCACGGGGCCGATGGAAGCTGCAGAGTAAGAGGCAAACACATTGAACAGCTCTTGTTCTCCTTGAGGCTGCTTGGCCGGTAACCCAAGTTGACACAAGTGGTGTGTTAGCTTACAGACAATGGGAAAATGAGTTCACTGGTCTGTGAAATAACTTGCTTATAATTAAGCCAATTTAAAAAGGGATTATTGCGAACAGCATATTATATCCTGGTAACGGAAAAAAGAGATTCCTATCTGAGTTTGTATATTCGGATTCAGTGGAACATAATGTGGATCTGCACATATTGCACAGCGAAGTCAGTGGGCTTTTTCCCAGTTCCTTTCCATTGTTGTTCCTATTGGTGGAATAATATATAGGTATATCCATGTTCCTTATTCTTTATGGCATTGACGCACTGTGGAAGGAGTAGAGTTGAAAATAATGCAGGGAGTTGTATAGTGAAGTTGTGGAAATCCACGATGCGGTTCATCCAGAACGTTCTGCACACTCAATCTGACATGCAAAACTGGAAGCAGTTGGCTGAAGAGCACTGTGAAGGACTGAGACTCCATTCTGAAGATAAATCAAAATTATCAATATTGATTATATTAGAAAATAGATGAAAAACAGAAACAGCTGTGAAATTGCATGAAGAACCTAGACAATGAACTCCTGTCTTGCAACATAAAACCAGAGGATAGAAGATTAAATGAGGATGAGAATTTTAATAAGAATTGTATCAGGATCTTCCTCCAAGGTAGTGTTTTTAACATCAAGAACCTGTCAAGATTTGAAATACATAATTAAATTGGTTGGATACTCATGCACATAGTACTTGGTAAGACATGGATTGCATATAAGCTTCCATGCTAAAGCATAAATGTAACCCCTGAAAGCAGGGAAGACTTTCATAGAGGATTGTTTTTCACACATCTCGCAGCTGTAGAGTATTGTGTACTTCCCTCATACGTATCTCTGCTCTCTGCTTCTGTAGACTTCATGTGTCACTAGACATGTGTCACAGGACAGACCTGCTATTGTTATTCTTTCTTTTTATATGGAAAGGCTTATTGTTTCTCGAAGTGCAAAGTTTCAATAACAAAAATTAAATTCATGAAGCAAATCAGGTCATCTTCATGAAATGAAGTATAACTCATCTGCTTTCTACCAGTTCTTTAGATTTTATTCCTAAAGTTTGTTCCAATTTGTTCATCTGTTTGATTCAGTTTTCAAACAATGATGTGAAAGGTATATTTTGATTCTAAAATCCAAGTGATATAGTAAACCAAATTTTTCTATAATATAAGACTGCAACTTCAATGAGAGACATGGTCTAAACCAATATTTTATGCTTCTCCTTTTCCAGTAGCATCAGTAAAAGTTCAGGTGTCTCAGTTTAACTTTGTAGAAGGCACACACAACCCAGTCCTAAAATGTCCTTTGAACTATGGAAGACAGATTGGGAGCTTTGCTGTCCTACAAGATGAATGCTTAAGGAAAAACAGTGCTTCATGAAAATGTATACCTTTTCTGCCCCCAAGAAAACAGAACAGAATACAGTAATTGCATTGCATGCACTTACATGCACTTCATTACAAAATACCGTGTGTCTGCAGATCTAAAAAAAGGAAAATGGCCTGTGGAGAGGGATTTGGTGAAAGCCTTCAAATGGTTCACAGCACAACAATGAAACTAATGTGTAGCCAGCTGTGTTCTCCGTATAGTTTACAGCAATACTGATCAAGAGGGAAGACTTAATGGTTTAGGGTCTGTGTCTGATTGACCTTAAAATAATTGTAATCATTGTATACATTCAGTTCTAAGTATTATGTTCCTCTAATTTTTACCTCTCCCAAGTTACAGTGTGTAGAGCTGTTATTAAGCTAATTGACTTGCAGCAAGGGAGGAATTATCTCCTTTAGCACTGAAAAGGAAAGGATTTATATTAGCATCAGCAGAACCTACTGTATCTTAATGTGACCCTGAATAAGACGAATATTCGGGTTTGGGACTACAGAGAAAAATACAAAACTAAAGGCATTCAGGCTCAAATCTTCCCTTTTGGTCTGTCCCGCTTTGCACAACCTTGTATTCAGTTGTACTGAGTGTGAGAGGCAGGAAAGGTGACAAATGTTGAGAAGTGCACTGATGTGCAGGTACCTCTTCAAGTTCTGATTGCGTGGGATTTGTTGTTGACATCCCGTGGTAGCACCATTGGGAACATAGCCTGGGCTCTCCGGTGGGCTGGTTCAGTTCGTCAGGCTTGGCCACTTCATTGCCCTCTACAACTACCTGAAAGGAAGTTATGGCGAGCTGGGGGTCGGCCTCTTCTCGCAGATAACTAGTGACAGGACAAGGGGGAACGGCTGCAGGTTGCGCCAGGGAAGGTTCAGGTTGGAGATGAGGAGAAACTTCTTCTCGGAAAGGGTGGTCGGGCATTGGAACGGGTTGCCCATGGAGGTGGTGAAGTCACCATCCCTGAGGGTGTTTAAGGACAGGTTAGATGTGGTACTTAGGGACATGGTTTAGTGGGTAATAGGTGGTGGGGGGATGGTTGGACTAGACGATCCTTGAGGTTTCTTCCAACCTTAATGATTCTATTCTATTCTATTCTATGGGCGCGTGAGAAAGGCAACGGTTTCATCTCTTCCATGTCCTCTCATGCTCATTTTAGGAACTCTAGGGAACTCCAACAATAGTTTGGGGAGTGGCCTTGAATTGGGGCGGGGGGAAGTCCTTGCCTTCCTATCTGTTCTTCAGAGCTCACCCATAAAAGCCAGATTCTCATATTTTCTGGCTGGAATAGACAAAATATAAAAAAACCCTACATGAACAGGTAGCATGGAAAGACTGTGGACCAGATGTGATTAGCTATCTAATTAGAGGTGATTCCCTGTAACAGTGTACAGTAAATGCACTGAAATTGTGGGCAATAAAACTTTGCCCTTCTTCAAAATTCTCAAATGGGAAGCCCTGTACAAGTGGTTTACAGCTACTAGTGAAGCAAATCTTTTGGGCAGTATTGCCGATTGGGAGACTGAGTCACAAGGGTAATGAGCGATTTACAGAGAAAGGCAAAAAAAGTTTGTGCCACAGCCGAAAATAAAGTCAGATTTCCTGACTGTCAGATTAATAATTCAGAACTGCACCAAATACATAATTTTGTTTGATTTTGTAAATCTTCCCTGGCTCCATTATATTTGTAGTGGAGGCACCGCTATGCGAATCAAATTCAACTAGTTGGCTTGTTGTCTTTGCAAGTGGCCAGATCCATGGCAGCTGTGAAACCAGCAGGACAGCCTCAGAACAAAAAAAGGGAGTTGCAAGCTGGAATCTCTCTGTGGTGGGTTTGAGCACTGCTTTTCTGGTAGCATACAGGTCTAAAAGAACTATCTTTCACAACTATTAAAAATATATATTCAAGCATAAACTGCAATCTGATTCGTTATTCTATCACTTTGTTAGTCTAATGGAGCAAAACCAGCTGTTACTGAGTCTCTGAATACCTGAAACAAAACTCTGCTGAGTAACGTGGAGACAATATCAGAACTGCAAACAGTGTGCACAATGCCAAATTAATTGGCATATAGGTGTTTGGAGAATTAGACATGCTCTTGTGGCCTGTAGACATTTGTTCAGTAGCGAAAATATCAGCAATATACTAAATTGGTAATGCATCTGCTTCTAGTGCCTAGCAGCGATCACCTAATTAATTGTCAATCATAATTTAACTTCATTTTAAAGTGTTGTGCTTAACTTCATTGAGTTGGGAGGCCTTAATGCTGCCTTTTAATGCTGTTGCACAGATTGGAGGGTGACACAGCGCCCATGACAAAAGTACCTCGATGACTAGTTTAATAGTGTGAATTATTCAAGTTGAATTGCCTGCAATAGATTTATATATGGTAAAAAAATGAAAGATGTGCCTAGTCCATAAGAAATGTTTATTACCAATTTTTTTCTTACACCAACTAGTAAATCTGGTTAACAACATCAATGTCACTGCAAGTCTGAGTCGTCCCTCCACTTCCCTGGTGCTTGCCAAAGAGGGTAGAGCAGACCTCTGAAAAAGCATATTGTCTCTGCTCTTGGGTGCAGTCCGACCCTGACAGCTTAGCGCAGTGGTCTCCAAGGTGGGGTATGTGCACCCCAGGGGTGTGCAAAATGATCTATTTGGGTGTGGGAAAAAATATTGGAGCTTCAGTATTAGAAGTATATAATTTACGAATAAATACACATACGTTGGAGGTGCGTGCTCAGAAAATTTTTACTGATAGGTGTGTGCAGTCACAAAAATTTAGAGACCACTGTCTTAGTGGGCTACTGTTCTAGAGGCTTTTTACTGTTCTAGAGGCTTCTGTGCTAAATTTGTTTCACTCTGCTGCAGACATTGCTGCTTCTTTTCTTTCCTGCATTGTTTCTGCAACTGAAACCAAATTGAAAAGTCCTCCTGTTGCAGTACACTGTTGAGGAGGTATAAACAGAAAAGGAGTATGAAGAAAGAATAATAGTGAGGTGTAAGTGCAATCTAGTCATCTGCAAAATGTTTGTGCAAAATGGAGTTGGAATATGAAGCAAGGTACATTTTGCTTATCAGGATATATGGAAGGGAGTGGGAATATTTGCAGGGTGCGAAAGATGCCCACAAAGATACCCACTGTACTATTTTCCATGAGAGCAGCTAGTCTTGCTCACCATAAATCATTTCTGTCGCAACTTAGAGAAGCTTCATAATTCACCCTTCCAGACCTTCACAGGGAGCTTGGTAAGGGGCGGGGAAATAATCTTTCACACTACCCTTGAATGGTTCTTCTCATCTGTCTTTCCAAAACCAAAGACCCCTTGACTCCAGGGGGAAGAAGCCAAGAACACAAACATGGCACAAGCCAGCAGCTGTAAGAGGGACTTCTCATGCCTTGGGCATGGAAGGGTAATGTCATTCCTTTGGGATGCAGGCACCTCTGTTTTTGTCAGGAAACAACAACTGTTATCAAGACTGTAAAAGTTTAGTTAGTAATGTTCTTATGCTATAGTTTTAATAGGTGCAGCATCCTAATACTGCTGATTTTGTAGTGAGCAATATTTTTTAAAATATCCAGCCTGCTAAAATAGCATCTGTGGTTAGAAGCTGGGCAACTTGTTGCGGGTGTTTTTTTTTTTGTTTTGTTTTTTCATTTTGTGTAAATTGTTTGTCCGGCATCTATTGTTTTCTCTGTTCTAGATACATGTATTAGATCATGCTGGTTCATCTTTTCTTGATACATGTGATTTAATAGCAACAACTCAGTCTCAGCTCTAATTTGTTGACCTAGAAGCTGTTGCCTCTAATTGGGAAATGTTGTTGTAGTTAGAAAATAGGCAGCACAGAATGAGCATTCAAAAAGATAAAAGCTGTTTCTCCTGAGTGCTTGTCCTCATTTCCCTACATCTCTGCAGTACTAATCAGAATCCCAAATAAAATCAGGGATTGAGAAGGAGAGCAAAACAGAAATAGCCCCCTGCCCTTTCATTCTGGGGAAGGAGGAGTGTGGAAATGCTGAGGAGGAGCTGAAAGGAGCAGGTCATACAGCTGGAAGGCTCTGTGAGAAGGCAGAGTAAAACACTTTTGCTACTCTGATCCGAAGATGGGTGGGAGCAAGAAAGGAGCTGCTGCCTAGAGGCCAGGTTTAGTCCCAAACAATCATTTTAAAAATTGTCTACATTCCATTTCAATCCCCTTGTGAAAGATATTAAATCCTGTGGAGAGTGTGCATTGAAGTGCAACCAAGATGATAGTTTGTTTATGAGGAACAGCTAAAAAGGGTGATCCTTCTTGCACTGAGATAAAGAAAACGCTGAGATGTCCTGAAAGAAATTATTTTAGAAGAGGGCTGGAAATAATAAAATCAAATAATCTCTTTTTAACTGAAAGGAAGGCTAAAATGCTTGTTAGAGTAAATATATATCCGTTCACAGCTGCTTCCCTTTTGAAGAAGAAATAAAGAAATATACGAAGCTCTATTTCTATTTTACAGCATTTCCCAGAGGTGTAAGATTATAGAACAAATAATGTTATTTACTAGATCTAATCTTCTGAGATGCCCAGAAATTATTCTGTTTATATCTCCTGATCAGTGGTTTTAAAAGAATAAATCTTCAATAATATAGACTGCTAACTGTTAGCTGGCACAGAAAGAGTAATCATTCTTATTAGTTAGAACTTGTTTGAATGAAACAGAATGAGGTAAGATAGAACAAACCAAAGCATCATAACTCAATATGGAAGGCAAAAAGTTATGTTTTGTCTTGATGTGAAACTGCACATCTGCAAACGGAAGGGGAATGATAGGAGTTTCCATCCTTCCACACAGCTTGGTGGGAAAGCAGGGAACTGGGTAACAACACACCATCGCCTGCAGCTGGGCCAGCTCCAAGGTGAAAACCCTCCAAATGGTGCTTGGGTATCATTTTTCTCCTTGTAGCCAGGGAAACCAGAGGATCAGCTTGTGCATCCTTCCCAGTGGTGGCTACGTAGCTGTTGTCAACAAGCTCGCAGGAACGCCTCTAGAGTAGAGGAGGAGGGTTGGCACGATGGCATCATGTGCTGTAAGCCACCTCTCATGGGGATCCCTGGTGTGCAAAGTGCTCCAGGATCCTTCTCAGAGAGATGTCAATGTGGCCATTGCAGCATCGCGCTTCTGTCAGTTACACAGGCTTAGCAGCTGAAAGCAAGAGTAAGGAAGTTCTCAGGTCAGATGCAGTGAGTTGGGCCCTGGATCAGCAATGTTTCATTGTTCTGTGAAGCACAGCATTGTAGTTTGCTAATTTTACACAGGTAGTGGTTTTACTAGGAATTTGTACAGTATCAACAGGAGGGGAAAAACTTTTGTTCAGATTTTCCTGGAAGATGTTCTCAGCTGATCTGTAATTTTTTTGATGCATATAGAAGTAAGGGAGACCTTTTCTACGATGTAAAGTTGAATATTAGATCATGTGTATGGCTACACTAAGTGTAGACTTCTCTACAGGATTTAGTAATTTATGTTTTAATCCACCATTTGGTCATCTTTCTTCTCGTTGTAAATAATTAACCATGAAGTATTTGACATAAAAAAAAATAACTGTAAAATGGGAACTAAAGTCTCTGATATATTTTTTTCCCCTTCATTGACACAAGTTCATGCTGGAAATTATTTCTGGTGATATGTGCGATCAATTTTTCAGTCTCTGCTCTTGACATTCTTAAAATTACAGTGATATTTCCTTCAGGGAAAGAATAATACATATTTTCCCCAAACTAGCAATCTTTTCAAGATCTCCTGCTTTTTCTTCCAGTGCAGTGCTGGAGTTGTTGGCAGGTAAGGAGTTGCCAGGAGGTGAACTGACATTATAAATGTCAGAGGTCAACCCACGTGCAGGAAAGAAAGAGGCTATCAGGAAAACAAGTTAACCTTTTTTATGGAAACACTCTGATTGTATCTTTATTGAGAACAGCGTAGTGCTATGACTGGTCTGTTCCTACTTTCAGAACTGAAATAAAAAAGGAAACTTGAAAAGGTTATACCTTTGGAAAAATGGTTATTATTGGTTGCCTAAAAGAGGGAGTGGTTTGGGTTTTTTTGTTCAGTCTCTCTCCTATCTGAAAAGAAAGATGTATCCCAATGATTTATCAGTGTATATCTTCTAATTTTACTTGAGTCGGACAAACTGAAGCCCTCAGCTTACTTTATACAGGTGTCACCAAATGACACTTACTCAAAGACGTTTTCTGTATCCACTGCAAGTGCTCTGTAGTGTTACAGCTATTCAAAAATAGACGTTCCGTAGCTTTGAACGTTTTACATCAAAGTAGCCAGTGTTTTAAATACCCTGAAACAAAAGAATACAGATGTAGATGAAAATTTTTCTTTTTGAAGGCTGCAATTCCTTTACAAAAGATCAACTTCAGTTCCTGAACTAATTTCAGAATTATGGCCATGATAAGCCTTCTTCTTTTTCAAGTGGCTTACATCAAATTTTAGTTTAAATAGAATTTGCCCATTCATGGTATTAGCAGATTTATTTATAGAGAGAGTCATGTTTCTAATTTTTAATGGCAGTTAGTCTGGAGAATTTATTTTGGGAGAGTTCTCCTATTTTTAAAAAAAATTCCAAAAAAAGTCATTGCTAGAGAGACAAGGTTTTGCGGATTTTAGCATAAGGACAGACTGTTTCATCAGTGAAAAAATTATGTTGAAAATGGATCATTTTGCAAAACAGAGGTTTCAGTCTTCAGCCCTACCTCAGTCCCTGAGAGAGCATCCTTGCAGTCTGCATATTGCTGCTCCGATGATCAGCCCAGTTTACATACATCCAAACGGTCCCTTCCCATCAGAAACCTCACGGCAAGCATTGCCTCCATTGGGAGTGTGAGAGTGCATTGGGACCAAGGGATGTTTCGGGGAGGTTCTATCTGAGAAGTAATTTCACAGCAAGGTGTTGGAAGAGCAAAATACAAACAATGGGATATTAAGTTTTTTTAAATTGTTATTATTTGGGAGTATGTTATGCACACTTATTTGAAAGTACTCAATCAGGTTTCAGATTTTTTTTGTTTCTGCATATAATTCAACTATCTATCCAGTGCTTGCAGGATACCTTAGTAGAAGAGATGAGCTACTTATCTAGTAAAACTTATGGTTGGAGCAACAAGATTTAAATCACAGCTATAGGGGTCAGCTGTTCTCTTGGTCTCTGACTTCTTTACTCTTCCACAAAACCAGAATTCACCTTTTTAATATTGCATTTATATTCCACTTGAAGTAAAACTGTGGGTATTGTTTTTGTTGTATTCTTTATTAATTTACATAAAGATTATGTGAATATTGTACAACCCCAGGGTAGGATTGGATATCTTAGTTCACACAGAGCTCATAGTACGTGTTCCATAACTTTCTTCCTTGGTTGTATTGAGCTGACTTGAGGAGGAGGACGTAATTCAATGAAGACCAAGGATAGTAAGATCTACGCCAATGTGATCAAAGTCTTGCAGCTCTAAATAAAAGCGAAATGCAAATTAAATTTATACTATCTGAGGTTACACTGCCATCTAGCGATACAAAGAGTCAATGTCTGCTTTATTTTGTTTTCTAAAGATTAGCATCTTCATGACACATTTGTCTAATTATGGAAACGACCGCCTGGGGTTATACACCTTTGTGAATCTGGCCAACTTTGTTCATACCTGGACAAACCTGAAACTGCAAACTCTTCCTCCGGTTCAGCTGGCTCACAAGTATTTTGAACTATTCCCTGAACAAAAGGACCCTCTCTGGCAGGTAGGCAGGCTTGCTGATGAAGAAATCAGAAAAAAAATCATCTTGATGGTGTTTTTTGTGAAGTTTTTTCAGTTCTGGTAGAGAAAAGCAGTAATGCTGTTGGATGTACTAGTTGGTTCCACAAAACAACTTACTGAGGCTTCAGCATATGTGAATGTTTTCCCTGTCACTTAAATCTCCATAGAAAGGTCATGAAATTAATATGTATTAAGATGTGTAATTAAAATCATCTTTAATTGTATTTGTGGCTTGACTTGCTTTTAGAAATATGAGAAATGCAGGGAAGGCATATTGTGTTATTTGTCTTCTCCTTTTGAAACTAACAGGAATGAAGCATTTGACAGAGATGTATGGGCATATTTTAGCAATTGGCCATTAAAGAAATGAGCTTTTTTCCAAGTGTGTGAAGAGAAGAGGGCATCCAAAAAGAGAAAAGAGCATGAAGACCATGGCTACCTTAATGCTAAAACTGACTAGCCAAGTAGAAATCGAAAGAGTAGATAGATTAGAAAGTTATTCAAAAAAGGCCAAGAACTGCCCAAGCAAGAAGTTTACCAGCACTTAACACACTGATGTTATCAACTCTGCTCCTTGATAATCCCACTCTTATAAGCGAGTAAATTGAAACCAGCAGGGATGTGAAGACCTGTGCTGACCTTGCAGTTGACACATCTTCAGCCCATCACGCAGCGACAGGAGCAGAGTCCCTATAGAGAAACTACTGCACCAAGCAGTGAACATGCTCATGTTCTTTTTGCACTCGCTTGGTGACAGTTCAGCTAATTCAGTGGAATGTCTGAGTGCTGTAGGTATGTGTGTCCCTGCAGTGATAATATGTATCCCAAATATCATTCTTCTGAGTTGACGTGGTAGAAATATTCTCAGGAGCAAGCTTTACTAATTGAAAAATAAAAATCTATTTAAGGTTGCTTACTCAAATGTTTTCTAGCATTGGATATTGAATTGCCAACTTAGAATCTGAGTATGAAATTGCAAGATTGGACTTAACAGCATGAATTTCAACATGGATATTTATTGAATAAAACATTGAGTAAGGGGAAAATGTCGAGAATTTTGCATAATGTTAAGAGAGAATGAACTTAAAAAATGGAAATTAGCCTGTAGCCAAATGACTTGAAAAATTTGAATTACTTAGGAAAGAAATTTGTAAGTACCAGTGACTAATGAGTACTGAATGTGGTGTCTTTTGTCTATAATGCATGCGAATCTGAATAGTTGTATTTTTTTAAGCCTAGAAGGTAGGTAATTCCCTTTGTCTCAGTGCAGTACTGCCAAACAACAGTGTGAAAAACCGTTTGCAAGTAGTGTTTCTAAAACAAATTTAGACTGCTTCAGTTGTAAAGCAGCACATGAAAAAACAGGATTCAATATTATGTACTGATTTGAACTGGAGGATCAGAATATGTATCCTTAAATTATAATTAATTTACTATTTTAATTTAAAAACTACCACATGTATAGGGTGGTAGCTGTTCCAGTAATGTAAAAGTAGTAGTCAGTAATTAGAGAACTCATTAGCAATTTTAAGTCTTCTTAATTTATATGTAATTGATCAATTGATTTTGAATGATTCCCACATCTTAAGTATATGGGATCAAATTTGTCTTTGGCATAATTCTGCTGAGCACACTGACATTTTGTAGGGGAAATTATCTTGTCCCAGGGTTTATTGAGTAGCTGGGGCAACTATATGTATGTAGGAATGAGTTAGAATGAAAACCACGTTTCTTCAACATACTTGTCTCATTAAAACTAACAAACAAGCAAAAAAAAAATTAAAAAAACCCACCAAAAAAAAAACCCAAACAAAAAACCCCCACAAAACACTGAAGCGATGCAGTTTCTGTCCTGGTTATGTTGCAAATACATTTCTGAATCACTGAAATAGTTCTTTAATACATAACGTGGTTTTCTGTCATAAGGGAAAATAATATTTTCTGGGAAGATATTTGCACATTGGTGAAAAATTGCTAATTTATAGAAACATAACTTGAGAACCTTATCAGGTGTGATTACCAAGGAAATTCTTAGTTGTTGTTCTCCATTTTAGAATCCTTGTGATGACAAACGGCACAGAGATATCTGGTCTAAAGAAAAAACCTGTGATCGATTACCAAAATTCTTGGTTGTAGGACCCCAGAAAACTGGTGAGATTTTTATTGTATTTCAACAAGATAGACTATGTGTAAGCTCAAATAATTGTACCCATTAGTCACTTTTTAGTCGTGTTTTTTTATTTTCAGATATCACCTAAATGTAGTTTAATAATGTAAGTTGCAACAAGAGGCAATACACATACTGAAAATGCAGGATTCAGATGCGTGTCGGAGTTTTTGGCTTTATGTCAAAATGAGTAACACATTGATAAAGAGATCAACAAGATTGACAAGATCTTGTCAAAGCGAAGGAGGAAAGGATAGCTGTTTTTCAAATGGTGCAGATACTTAACTGCGAGTTTTTGTCTATCTGCAAGTGTCTTGTTTACAGAAACTTGTTATTTCATGGCATTTGTTTCAAGTCAAGAAGTTTCCAATGGATATTTTGAATTCCAAGGTTGCAGTAGCTCATAAATTAACTTAATGGTTAATTTTCTTCTCTGTAATCAGAAAATTGCATATGTACTTCCTTTAATCTTCGCCAATCCCCAATAGCTACTGAGAGCAAGATTTTTACATTATTTTTGACAGTTTCATAAAACCCAATAATTGTTTTTAAAACACAGTTACTAAAAGTGTGAAAAACAGATTTCAGCATTGGCTGAAACTCCAGTTTCTGTGTTAACTTGACAGTTCTTTAAATGTCTTCAATTTAAAAGAAAAGAACACACGGATTCTTAGGTGACATAAATCAGCGTCCCCTCACTGAAATGAAAAGGCATAAAGCTGGTTTAGTCCATCTGCGGGTATGACCCCCAAAAAATGTGTGTGTATGTATTTTTTTTTAATTTTGGTCTTTTATCCTATTTGCAGGTACCACAGCCTTGTATTTGTTCCTGATCATGCATCCTTCCATCATTAGTAACTCCCCCAGCCCAAAAACCTTTGAGGAGGTACAGTTCTTTAATAGAAATAACTACCACAGGGGGATTGATTGGTAAGATGGGTTATTAGTATAAATATAAAAGTTTATATATTGTGAACAATACAAAAATGACATTATTGTTGGTAATGGTAACTGTTTACATATAGAGTGAGATAAAAAAATAACCTTCGTTGTCCTTTTAAAATGACAAATAAATGCAAGTGAAAGCAATCTTACTACAGAATATCATAAGTGCACTAACTTTTGCGAGGCTTTTTTGTAAATATCCATATATTAATATATGCAAAACTAACAAAATATGTATTTCTCATTACACATGCCTTTGAAGTTGGGGCAGTAATGGTTGTTAGTTGGATGTATGCAGGCAAAAAATACGTTCCTATTGGAAATCTTATTTCTTAAGAGGAAAAAAGGTTACTATCAGGGAGAGGCATTTTTTTTCTTTAAATAGGATTTAGAAATAGCAATTGGGTAAAAGGAGGACAAGAAAAATCTCTCAAAATGTTTTTCAAAGATCAGGTAATGAGGAGACCATTACTGTCTCTGTAGGGTTAGTATGGGAGTTAAAAATGAGTATGTATCACAGCTGCCATGTTCACTATGGCTACCAGGGAATCACCGGACATAGCTACACTCTGATTTCTCTTACTTCATTCCTGATTTCTCTTACGTTCAGAAAGTGCTGCGATATAAAGCAGTAGAAGACGAAAAGCAGTAACATGCTGTAGTGGCTGGGGAGCACCAGTAAAAGATTATTGATATTTTGTCTTGTTTCTTTTTTTCCCCTCAGTTTAAGGGAAAATAGTTTTATTGCCTTTGACTTTGTATTCATGTATAAAATTAACAGGGTGAACACTGTTATATGGTCTTAGTGCAGATACATCCGATCCAATTTCTTTTTAAGTCACTTCATTTTTACAGAGTTGCAGTAGATTCTTATTACAAAGTGTGGTGAGTCAGCCAGTTATTACCAATAGAGAGGTGCTGGCTGAATGACTGGAAATTAGAAAGCTGACTCCTTCCTGTAAAGAGTTCTAAAGTGAGAGAAGGTGGCATGCAAGTGAGGTATAGCGGGTCTGATGGAGACAGCCTATGTATAGTGAGCCAGCTCTTCCACAAAACCAACATTTTCATGTTGCTAGAAGACCACTTTGCAAGCTGCTTCTCTCTTTCCTCCTGCTATAGCCACTTCCCTAACATACAGCTACAATTTGTCTGCTAGACATGTGCCAAATTACCTTTGTCTTAACACAGTGCTGGTGCATAAAGCTCCCAGTTGTCAACCAGGTACATCCTTTTGCCAGGCTCTCCCTCTGCAGCACCTGTGTGGCTATTTGTGCCTCTGTGCTACATGCCCCACTCAGCCCTGCCAGGTTCTCACAGTTAAGTCCTGGATACTCAGAACTACCTGTTGCTGTAGTTCCTTAACTCTTAGATTTGCATTCTGTCTGCCAGACAAATCTCACAGACCTTCAGTGGCATAGCGTATTTTAATGATGGCATGTAATGAGCTTACCAAATGATAATTAGATACAAGGTCTCTCCTCATTAGTCCATTAATTGGCTAGGTTTCTTTCAAGGAAAGAGTATTCACAAATAACAATCAGTTCCATTTCTTTTATGGTTGAGCTTTTTCCCAGAGCTGACTCACTTAGTCTTTGTCCGAGTGTACATTTAGATCCAGGCTGACTACAGAAGCAGGAAAGGGTTCTTTCAGCCCCAGCAACCTCAGTACTGATGTCTTGAAAGAGGTATAGATGTATATTACAATCTTCCAGCAGAGATGACAAGACAGGAAGATGAGAACTGATCTTTCTGTTCTTGAAATGTAGAAGTCTAAATGGACCAGCCATGCATTTCTTTAAGCGTTGTTACAGATTTCATAAGACAAGTTTCTCTAAAGCCTTCGCAGCTTTGCCCTTATCAGGTTTAATAATTGTCTCATGAATGAGGTACTCAGCAAGAGTTCTGCAGTCTGTGTTCAGCAGAAATGCTGAGCCTAGACTTTGTAACCTCTTGATATCCCACCTAGTCCCATCTCTTTACCATTTTTCACTGATACCACATCAACTTGTGCTTTTTTTCAAATTTGCTGTGTTATCTAAAGAATCAATTAACTTTTTTCCAAAATTCAGTGCCATATTTAACTTTAAGCATTTCCTTAAAAGGTTGTAGTCGTCATTGTCTTGTATTTACTCAGGCTACTACCAGGACTTCAGTACAGCAGCATAATGACGCCATACATGATCTAGAGCAGGTTAACCTGCAATGCCTATTGCCTCTTTCAAAACCAGCCTGTTTTCTGTTGATGTTCTGGTAAAACATTCTGAGGTCACACTGTCAGGATATAGTTTCTAATAATTTTATTTGTGAGCAGAAATTGGTATAGCTTCATCATTTTCATTGTCAGCCCTAATATTTTTGGGAAATAGACTCCATTGCTCAATGCAACAGTATCACATTCCCAGATATTTGCATTAGTATTAGGCAGATATAATAAACTAGCAGAGCACTGACAGCCTTTCATTCTGTTCTGTTTGGTTGTCATTCCAGCTTTTTTACACACAGTCTGCATGTGAGACTAGAAATACCTATGCAGCTTTGTAGCAGAATTTTTGAATGCAACTTTGAATATATTAAACAGGGACCTGCCCATCCATCAATGCTCACGTGACATCATTTAGGTCTTTGATACAAGGAAGTCTACCACCTGCTACTCTTAAGACCTTAAATGAATCCACAACTATTATTCCTTGTCTCATGTATAGAAAATTGTCATCTGAAGGCCAGCCCAGTTCTCTTGCACAATTCTGATGACAGGTATCCATTTATGTGCCAAAGAAGCACAAACCAGTAACTTGACAATGTTTGCTTAAAACTAGCTTGTAAGTATTAACTTCTTGGAATCAGGTGACACAGAGTTCAGTTTCTTTAAATCACTGTAGATTCCTTCCTTTTCTCTAAGTACCTTGTAATCAGTTCCTGCGTGTTAATCATCATTGTATGAGATGTGTGTCCTGAGGAAAACTGTATGTGCATCAGTCATCCTAGCAAGTCTTCTGGCCTTGACTTGCAATGGTCACAACTTCAAAGCCAACAAGAGCACATCATTTGTATTAGAAGTAGCTCACTTCTATGAATAGAACAAGAAATTTCAGTCCTTAAGCATGATCTTCAGAAGAGGTTGTTTTAAATGGCATTTATTTTATCAATACTGAGTTCAACTGAAAAATCAAGACGACCAACATTTCCCATTTATTGTTTTCCCCAACAATAATGAAAAGTGGTCTGAGGGCCATGGATAAAGAAGACTGTATGTAATGTAGGAGATTGCTGGAAATGAACTGCAACTTCATAAAGGATGAGGAGAGCTCACAAAGACGACTAAAAGGAATACAACCCATGCTTCCACAAAAATGTGACTCATAGAACAATAAGTGAAATATGCTGTCACGGCTTAGAAACCTTTTACCCGATGAAGCTGTAGGGGATTTTTTTAGTGCATCTTTCACACATAAATGAGCTCTTTTTATCTTTTGAATAAAAGCAATTTTGACACTGAATATCTTTCTCATACAGTATTGCACTGTAATTGGATGTCAGCAAAAGGCCAAATTTGGAAAACTCATTTTCTACCTTTGACTTTGATAGGAGTTTATTCTGACTGAAAACTGAAAATTCACTAATTTTAAGAAGAAACCTGAATATCATAATATTTTCATCCAATTAACAAAAATTAGCTGCAATGTCTAGTTATATGTAGTGAGAAGAAAGCTAGTACCAAGTAAAATATGATCAAAAATATACTGTAAACTTCTGTTTGCTTTTATTTGGCAATTAGGCTGTTATTTGAATTGATTATTCTAGAATAAAATATACTTAATGGATTTGTCAACCTTTATGTGACTTTTAAGTCATTCTGAGCATGATGTTGCTTTCCTAGGTACATGGATTTCTTTCCCACTCCTTCTAATGTCACCACCGACTTTCTCTTTGAGAAAAGTGCCAACTATTTCCATTCTGAGGAAGCTCCTAAGCGAGCTGCTTCCCTCATTCCCAAGGCCAAGATCATCACCATCCTCATCGACCCATCCGATCGGGCGTATTCCTGGTACCAGGTATGCACTTTGAAGAACATGGGCAGGCACAAATCAAGATTTCCACTTTGAATCCTCCCTGTATCTCCTTTCAATACATATGTATTTGGATAATACAAGCTTTTATTTCTTAGTCAGTGCACCATATATGATCACCCATGAGCTGAGGTATCTGTCAATGTAAACCTGAAAGTCTTTCACAGGTTAAAATACCAGAAACCATCTCTTCCACTCAGTCTGCCTGTAATCTAAGCATCTAAAAATGCGTACTCTATTAATTTGTGTAATCTGCACATACAAAAACTTGTTTATAGACATAGTTATCTAGTTCCTGCTCGAAGTACAAAGTAGATTAAGACATTTTTGTTCTTCTGGTCTGCAGATTCCAACAGGAATAAGGATATTTAAAAAAAAAAAGAAAGGATAAAATCCCAAAGACGTCAGAGTTCTTGGAACTTCTATGACTTATTTTATGTTATTTTTTGATGAGAACTAATGACAGCCCTGAGTCTGATCCCACAGTTTACCTTGCTTTGGCCAGGAGGCTTGACTAGAAACCTGCTGAGATCCCTTCTGACCTGAATTGTCCAGTGATCCTCATAAATACCTGTGTTCAAATCTGCCTTTCTGAGTCTTTACCTTGTGTAAGGTAGAAGAACAAAATACAAAACTACTACAAGCAGAGCTGCTTAATATTTGTGTTTATTATGCCCAATTCATTTGTATAAAACCTGTCACTCAGTTTATTGAAAAGTAAACATTTCTACATTCTGGTTTGTTATTGCTGTTATCAGTCTAGCTTCTGATTTCTTTTTATACAAACAATATTAATCATAGAATCATAGAATGGTTAGGTTTGGAAGGGACCACAAGGATCATCTAGTTCCAACTCCCCCACCATGGGCAGGGAGAACCTACACTAGACCAGGTTGCCCAAAGCCCCATCCAACCTGGCCTTGAACGCTGCCAGGGATGGGGCCTCCACAACTTCTCTGGGCACCCTGTGCCAGGGCCTCACCACCCTCACAGGAAAGAATTTCTTCCTGTCCAATCTAAATCCCCTCTCTTTTAGTTTAAACTCATTTCCCCTTGTCCTGTCACTACACTCCTTAAGAAACAGCCCCTCACCAGCTTTCCTGTAGGTCCCCTTTAGGTATTGGAATGCTGTGATTAGGTCTCCCCGAAGCCTTCTCTTCTCCAGGCTGAACAACCCCAGCTCCCTCAGCCTGTCCTCATAGGAGAGGTGCTCCAGCCCTCTGATCAGCTTTGTGGCCTCCTCTGGACTTGCTCCAGCAGCTCCATGTCTTTCCTGTACTGAGGATTCCAGAGCTGGATGCAGTACTCCAGGTGGGGTCTCACCAGAGCAGAGTAGAGGGGGAGAATCCCTTCCCTCGCCCTGTTGGCCACACTGTTTCTGATGCAGCCCAGGACACAGTTGGCTTTCTTGGCTGCCAGCGCACACTGCCGGCTCATGTCGAGCTTTTCATCAACCAGCACCTCCAAGTCCTTCTCCTCAGGGCTGCTCTCCATCCATTCTCTGCCCAGCCTGGTGTTGTGCTTGGGATTGCGCTGACCCACGTGTAGGACCTTGCACGTGGCCTTGTTGAACTTCTTGCAGTTTGCATGGGCCCACCTCTCTAGCCTGTCAAGGTCCCTCTGGATGGCATCCCTTACCTCCGGCGTGTCAACTGCACCACACAGCTTGGTGTCGTCAGCAAACTTTCTGAGGGTGCGCTCAATCCCACCGTCTGTGTCGCCAACAAAGATGTTACACAGTGCCGGTCCCAGTACTGACCCCTGGGGAACACCACTCATCACCAAAGTCCACTTGGACATCGAGCCATTGACCACAACTCTTTGAGTGCAGCCATCCAGCTAATTCCTTATCCAGCGAGTGGTCCATCCATCAAATCCATGCCTCTCCAGTTTAGAGACAAGGGTGTCGTGCGGGACAGTGTCAAATGCTTTGCTTTATTGATACAAATAGTGTTTATCTTAGCATTTTCAATTAATTAATACAGATGAGAACTTCTTAACTTTAAGTAACCTTTAATGTAAATAATCACTCATGGCAAGGTCAGTAAGACCAACTAGTTTTCTCTTATTTTTCCAACTTCTGTTGTCTGTAAAGCTCCAACACTGTAACTTCTTTTACAGCACCAGCGATCACATGAAGATCCTGCAGCTCTAAAATTCAGCTTCTATCAGGTGATCACAGCTGGACCTCGAGCCCCGTCTGAGCTTAGGGCTCTCCAAAAGAGATGCCTAGCCCCTGGATGGTATGCTACCCATATTGAAAGATGGCTAACTTACTTCCCACCTTATCAGGTGAATAAGACTGTAACTTGACATCCTAATCTTATATTTATGTAATATCCGAAAAGGTTACCTTTGTAAAAGTCTTGCCTACTGAATACTGATCCTCTGGGGTATCCTCAACATACTAGAGTATGTGTTGAGACATTGATTTTCATATTTATAGCCGTGTTCTAAGCAGTTGTTGACATTGCTAGGGATGTCATGGCTTAGCACCTTACAGTTGGGAGCAGCTTCTGTAAAACAAATCAGAACAGTAATCTGGAAGCTCAAGAAGAGTCACTGCTGCTCCTTGAACTCTCTTGTACCCTGAACTGCCTTTCACTTGCAGCTGTTTTTAATTTGCTCATGTTTCATCGCTCTATGTCTGGCTCTTTGTCAGTAATGTTGAGAAAAAGAGAACCAGGCATGCAGCGCTTTGTGGTTTCTTTAGTATCAGATGGTTCATCAGGATTCCCGAAGTAAAAATTGAAGAAAAAGAAAGGGAAGCTGCTCAGTACTATTTCTCTCTGCTCTGAGTAGTAGGAAGTATCAGCTAGCATCAGGGAAGTCAGCTGGGATATTGCCCTCACTGCATGGGTTGAGAAGAGTTTTGGTGTCTGAATCCTTTGGGGTGTAAAAAATACCTTTTCCATCTAAAATGGGGATTACCACTTGAAAATTGATGCAATCTAGTGGTTTTACAACACCATAATATTTAAATTCATCAGTGTCTTCACCCACTTCTTGGTCCTTTTATGCAGTATTCTGTCACTGTGTCAGCCTCCTTATGCTATGATTGTACTAGTAAGTAAATCTGTACCAGTGCAAGAGTTCACACGCTGTCCCATTGCTGGCCACACTGCTTGATTTTTAACACACTTTTGGCACAGTTTGGACCCATTGCAAAAAACATCTCCCCAGGCAGTTCCAGAGCACAGATAACATGAACCATTACACTGGGGAGCGTGGACAGAACCAATTTGGTTTTGCAGGTGAGAGAGTTTAGCAGCATGGATCCAGATCGTGCTGTGCCATTTGGCCTTGAAACCAGAAAGCGGTCTCTGATTTGTTTTAGTCAGTAACGTAGATAAAGCCTTTGTATACATTAGCGTGTTTGCCATCTCAAGCATTGCTATTTTTTTAAGTGAATTCATGTTTTGCCTAACATGACTTTTCTGTAACTGTCAAAGTACTGGGTCTTTTTGCACACTTTGTTTTTGGAAATTCATCGCACATTGCTGCCCGTAACAGTGCATCTATATATCAGAGCCCCTGTTGGGACTCATTCGTGTACTGGAACAGTCTGGCGTGTTGGTGTTCCTAATTGTCTACATTTGGTATCTATCTTTGATCCTGAATCCTCAATGTATTCTTTGTTTTAAGGTCAGTTTCTCTGTGTGTCTTTGAGCCCCAAAGGGTGTGTGTTTATGGACCAGTGGGTTTCAGTACAGGTGGCACGTAAGCAACCTGAAAATCGGATTGCCCTGCAAGCTTCTCTTGGCATATAACTTAAAATCATCAGCCTCTTTCTGGCCCTGTGTAAGATCAGCCCCCAAAAGATGCACATCCTAAGTCCTGAACATCGTGTGATATACAAGACCAGGTAGATAATACCACATGATCAGTAGATTTATTTCTGGAATGGATTTTTCTGACATTAGCCGTGTGTCTGGCACTACTTCACCCAACATTTAAAGATTACTTTAGTTGAGGGAGGTTGGCTGCAATCTGAACCTTCTGTTTATCCAGGGCTTGCTTAGCTGAGACAAGTTGGCTGGAGGCTGCCCCTTCTGTTTTCCCCGAGTGTGTCAAGGGAGCTCTAGTGCATCTAGTTGGCGTTATTCTCCACGCACTCTTTTGGGCCAGCTTTTTGCAGACTTCATGAGATACACAGTACCGTAATATCATGATACTCATATGAAATTATCTACGTTATGTTTTCTTTAGCTTTTCTGTAACAGTAACCCATGAATATTGAACAATATTCACTGTCATACAGATTTTTGCCAGATTTTACATCCCACAGTGATAGCAAAGAACAGCCCTCGTAGCCTTATGTTTTCTCTGTAAAAGTAGTAGGAATTAACTTGCATTGCAAAAGCAGTGATTACAGGAGGGCATATCCAAACTAGTTATGTAAGGCAGACCTAGAATCAGCTCAGCATAAAAATACAGCCTTATCTGAAAAAATGAGGGCCTGCCTTCACCAAAAGAGCTCTCACCCAGACTAGCTAAGGCCATCTATAATTTTTCATGCTGTACACATTTGGGGGTCTCTACATGTGTGACTTAACTGAAGTCTTAATGTCCATTATGAAGTCAGCAGACATACAGTAAGCGGTAGAAGTAGCAACAGGAATAGGTAATGTTCCCCTTTTCATTATAAAAGTGATAACAGCACACTTGTCTTACATGGTAAGAATTTGCAAATCTCAGAGAACTTTGCAAATTTGGGGTTCGGATGTTTAGAATTTTGATTGATTTAATTTATTATCTCATAAGTCATTTAACAAGTCCTCTATTGTCTGGCCACCAAGACAGTTCTCTAGAAGGTCAAAAAGCTCATGTCTCTTAATTTCCTGCCTACAACTCATTGCTTCAGTGAATTCATACAGAAGAGAGGACCTAGCATGATGAACTCCCTCGTGAGCCAAAATATATCCTTATGCACCAGCCCTATAGGAAATCAAGCTGATTTTGCAGCAGCCATTATTAAATAGCCAGCCTGAAGCTGAAGAACTTGGGCTATTTCTAAGCAGTTCTCTTCTCCAAACTGTCTCCCTTGCTCCTCTCCCACCATGGTAACTTAGACACGAAGGAACTCGTGTGTAGTGGGAGAGCAGGGACTTAAACAATCTCTTCAGCTGTCAGCAGTGTTACAGTAAAATGATCAATACTCTGTAAAGTGACTTAAAATACTTCATTTGTAGTTTTATTATCTATGAAGCTATCTACTTTGTAAAAATTACACTATTTTTCCACCCCATCAATGCATGAAATGCCTTAGATTTTGAGGAATTTAATGAAATTGCGTCTTCCTGAGATCAGGATATGAATAAATCAGTGCAAGTAAGCAAAAATTCTGTGTTGGTTCCTTAGAACCTCCTTGAAGGTTGAGAGGGAGCGTTTTTGGTTACCCACTCCTTGGGAATATCAGGAATTGGAATGAATTTCCACTGGTAAAACTTTTCCTCACATGTCTTTTTTCATAGAATCATAGAATCATTAAGGTTGGAAGAGACCTCAAGGATCATCCAGTCCAACCATCCCACCACCACCTATTACCCACTAAACCACGTCCCTAAGTACCACATCCAACCTTTCCTTAAACGCCCTCAGGGATGGTGACTCCACCACCTCCCTGGGCAACCCGTTCCAATGCCCAACCACCCTTTCCGAGACGAGGTGGAAGAAACAGGGATGACAGATATTTATCTCTCTGTGTTTTTTAAATAGTGAAGGAAAAAAACCCTTTCTTTCTGATGGAAATATCTCCCATTTGCGATGTTTTTTGACCTCTGTGCTACAAAGCACTTAAGGCCTATTTTCAAAGCTCATGTCTTAGGAAAGCAGTGCATCTGCATTACGCATCTGATTGCAAAGACTTCTGGAATGACCTACTGCTTTCTCCACAGTCTGATACTTCCACTAAGCCACATCTCAAAATCTAATTAATGGGTAATTCCAAAGACTGATCTTTCAAAAGAAAAGACATTTTCTCCCTTTTGATTATGCTTTGAAACCTCAGTCTTGCAAACTGCTAAGTTTCATCCAATCCTGGAAGCAATTAATACAATTTTAGCCTCTCTGCTTGCATGGAAATGTAAAACCAAGTCTCAGCACTCCTTGTAGAAGATTGTTGAACCATCTGCAAATATATTTCCTCACTCCTTTTCATCACTAAAGCATGATAGAAAAAGCAGAGATGTTTCCATGACAGGAAATGAATGCTTGGCTAATGCATTTGGGACCTTGCTTCTCTTCCAACAGTCACAAGGACTCTAACTTGCTGCATCATCAGTTGGTCACTGGGGCATGATATCACATTTAATAAAATTCTCAGGTGGTGTCTGTTTCCCTGAAAATTCATCGCCAGGTGAAAGGGTGGCCCTGTCTGAAGTAGCCTACCATGAATGTAGGTACTAGCACTTGAAAAGATGAGAAAGAAATTGCCTACCACTACCTGGCTTTCTTGGAGACGTGTTGCACATTCTGTATCTGGCTACATCCCTGCCGTAACATCTGCCGTTATTCATGTTCTCAAAGACCTTTTTTTCCTACAATTAAGTATTGTTGTATGGGTTTGGAAGTACGGCTTTTCACTTAATATCTACCTACTGGTTTCTGTCTTTCTGGTCATTTCCAGTGACAAGCTTTTCAACATTACTGTAACATATATATGTATAAGTTTGTGAGAATTATAGGTTATTTCTCTGGATATCAATGACTTTTTTTTTTTTGACTGGACAAATCTCACTCAATTTCCAGCCAATATTTCTTATCTTTCTTGATCATTCTGAAAGGAGGAAAAATAGAACTCCTATTTCTCTAGTGACACAACAGCTTCCAATTTAATATCATTTCAGATTTAATTAACATGCCATTTACCCTCCTCCCAGGTCATTAATGATGATGATAATTAAAACTGGACCAATTATCATTATCTGAGGCAGTGCTGTCCATATAATGAATGAGTTTGACAGTGGTGGAAGTTTCAGTTTGAAGCTTGAAATAATGAATTTTGAATTAAACTTCCATTTATTTTATTTGTTATAGTTGCTAATTATTGATGGACAGCAGTTGAGAACTGACCCATCTACTGTAATGGATGAAGTACAGAAATTTCTGGGAGTCTCTCCTCATTATAATTACTCTGAAGCCCTAACGTGAGTTAATTTAATCATCGTTTTTCACTTATTCCTACATTCCTAAAATAGCAGTTAGTCTGTACATAAGCTCACTGCAAAATAAAGCCTCTCATGCTTCTCTTTGAGCTGTCGGTAGGATGTATTCTTCAGTGTCTGCAAAGAACTCAATTCAGGGTTAGATTTTCTGTGAGCCATCCACTGAGCCACTCAATGTGGAGCTCAGCTGTCACAGAAGCAGCCCTCCGACAAAGGGACGAAGTAAGTATTGCTTTGTGAGAATTGCGTAAGGATTTTGGATGAATTGAAAGGAATTTTATTTCCATAAGTGGAACATAGAATGCTGACATGCATAAACAGGAAGAAGAGAGAATTAGCTTCTCTTTATTTTTGACATTAGCTGAAAGACAGATTCAACAGTATCAGTCAGAAATGTAACATCCACTGTACATCATAAATGCACATGTACACAAATCCTTTGGATTCTGACTTTTCGATTTGGTTGCCTTAGGGTTTACTCTTTTGAGTCTTCAGTCTGAACTTGGGAGATGTATCCTCCTTGTGGTATCTCACAGCCTTTACATTGCAAAATATTTGTTTCAGGTTTGATTCACATAAAGGTTTCTGGTGTCAGCTCCTGGAAGAAGGAAAAACAAAGTGTCTTGGAAAGAGCAAAGGAAGAAAATACCCTCCTATGGATTCTGAGGTAAGCCATTATGCTCGGCATTATACAGGGATTCCGTTGCCACATTCAGGACACTACACAGGCAAAATTTTAAGAAGGGAGCGAAGACAAAATTAAGTAGATGATAATTATCTGACTACCTTTCCCTACAAGTGAAACATTTAAGATAGCTGTGGAGTGCATAGACTTTTTGAGATCTTTATTTCAAATATGAAGAATTTAAGTCGTTAAAAAGACAACTCTTAGAACTTGGCACTACTGATGTTCCCTGAAATTCACTTGGAAACCTATCCCCTTTACCTAAGCAGCAGTTAGTCTACACTAGAATCATACTGATATAAAATCATTGGGTGAGAAGGCTTCTGGCCAGAGATAAGACAAGACTGTGTTTGTTTATTATTGTATTTTTCAATTCTAAATACTTCTGAAAAAGGGGTTACTAATTGATACATGCCTACACACACGGATATTTTAGAAGCTTTGGTTTCAATCATGTTTCAGTAAACAAAGTAACTACATCAGCTTCAGTGTGATTCTTAATTTATGTGACTATCTGAGGGTAGAATCAGAGTCTTTGCTTTGATTTCAGTGTTTATTTTGGACAGGCTTTGTTTCTCTTGAACTTATCTTTTACAGTTCAGCTCCTTACTGAAGAGCTTAAACTTGCATGCAGTAGATAGCACAAAACCAGTATAAATAATGTAAGAGAAAGTAAAGTTTTGGCACAGGTAAAACAAACTTTGAAACTTAGAATTCACAGCAACAGCAGTACAGCATTTTATTAAATAAAAATATCTCCTTTTGTATCCATCAGTGCAGGGCTTTTCTGTCAAGCTACTACAGAGATCACAATGTGGAACTGTCAAAACTGCTACACAAATTGGGACAACCCCTGCCATCATGGCTGAGACAGGAGCTACAGAAAGTAAGATAGCATTGAAAAAAGGCTTTTTGAAATCTCTCTTCCACACTTCATTCATCATACCTAAAGTCTCCAGTAGCTACCAGAAGGTCTTGTAAAATATACCTCTTCAAAAAAGAGTAAGAGATAGAAATTATTTCCATATGCTGGCATGTGGATTGTGAAAATACATGTGTTTCTTAGAGCTCTGGTGAGCCAAATCTTTCTCATAAACATTTCTGGGCCTGTGGACTTGTGGACTACTGTGCACATATGTGAAAGTTCTTTGCAACTGTCATAAGATTCAGAGATAGGCAACCTGTCCAATTTCATGGTAAATATTTACATTTTTATATATCAGTTTAAAAGTATTGTGTCTCTTGTAGGTTTTGTAGCCCATTGTTAGACTGCTGACAGTTTTTCGGACTATTCGATTATTGTCTTGCATAAAATAAGAAAACTTAATGTAGCACAAAATGCCAAGTGTACTTCTGCCTTTGGAATCAGCTTGCTAATACCCAAAGTACATACTAACAAAGGTGAGAAGTACAGTTATCATATATGATGTAGCTGTGCACAGCAACAAAATACATGGAGCAAAATCTAGAAGCCACAGGCAAAATCAGTGAAGAAAAAAACCCACACACACACTCACACACTAAAAAAACCCATTACCTATGACTGTAGCCTGGAACAATAAATGCGGTAAGGGCCTTTGTCCATAATTACTATGTCTGATTTTGTACTGACTGAAATGGCAAAATACAAAATATAGCCATTATCTGAACAGAAGTTTGATTAGACATGTGAAGTTGCCATATAATCCTTATGAGCAGTATTTTACTTCAACAAGTGTGAACCAAACTGGAGCAGTGCAACAAACAGTCTTACACTCCTGGCTTCTGTGAGCAGCCAGGTCCAGATACTGCACTCTGAGCTTACGTTTCTGTGAATGCGGAGTGACACCACTGAAGTGAATGAAGAAACTTAGAAAGAGCAGAAACAGATCCATACTTAAATTGTCTTAATTTGTGCCACTATTTTTCCTTAATTTATTTGCCTTCAAACTAAGCTTTGTGTATTCCAAGATCCCTCAACCTGATCAAAATTAACATATTTCAGTAACCTTCAGTTTATGTCAGCTGCAAATTTCCAGATGAAAATAATGATTTTGATCCAGACATTCTAAAGATGTTTGGTATTAGGAATAAGCTTTAGGGGAGAAAAAACCCAACCATGGTGTGTAATCATGGTAGAAAATTACGCTCTAATCACAGAAAACTCAAATATCCAGCCTTAGGTTTCTGTGATACATTTCATTGATGCATCTCACAATGCGTCAGTTTAGATGTGAGGTAAAGTCTAATTAATAGTACTTGAAAGTTGAGAAAGAGGATCAATGAAAACTTCAACTGAGTATGGCCTTAATGCTTCTCCACTGAACTTGGGCTCTGAGTGTTTCTAAAGGCATGAAGAGGTAGTGAAAACAAGAGAGAACTGTGGTACTAAATGCAATGCTTTTTACGGTAGCTCTATAATGTTATAATAATTTGTTTTAGGGTGAATAGTTAAAAACATGCATCAAATGGTGGAAAAACTTTGTATGTCTCAGTGCTTTTTTACAACATTTATGTAATCATATAATTTAACTTTCAAGGTAATGGAATGGAAACCAGTCTGTTATTCCCTAAATAGAAAACAGATGTTGAGATCCTTACTGTACCTCTAACTGGTGATCTTTATTATTTATTGCTTTTTGTCTATGTAATACCTGGTTTTGATAGGCCTGTAAAGAAAAAAAATCTAGACAAATTTTCTGTATATAACTATTCTTTACACAGCACATTTTTGCTAAGGGAATATGCATGATTAATTATGAGGACCTACTAGAGTAGACATTTCTAAAGATGAACATCTTTATTATTTATTAGAGAATTTTCATTTCATTTTAAATATTCACTGTCATATGGGTTCATCCCAAAAGCTGACTTGTCTTAAAATACTTCTTATTTGATAAAAGAAACACTCTGGATTCTGAACATCTGTAAAAGCAAATACTCTGCATGCTATGGACAGCTCATGTGTCCTGCAAGCATCTATATGGATTTGTTACAACTAAATTGAATAACTGGAGAAAATACCTGGGGTTTTCATCCTGGCATAATTGATATTACCCTTGATATAACCTGATACAACATCAAACATTTTTTTAAAAAATCTGTGGGGACTGCATGAAGTTCCTGTTTGGACGCTGCTGCCTCAGATAGTCCATGTTCTTCAGAGGAGCAATTATAAAATAGAATAGGAAATAGGCACTGTCAAATGCCTGAAGTTTTCATGGTGAGAGGACCCTCTGCACAAATCAGTGCCTCCTGCGTGCAGGAGGAATGGGCTTCAGCCACAGTCATAGTTGATTCTTTGTCTTCAAGAGCTCCCTTTCTGTCTTCTTTCTCTGGGAAATCAAGGCCCCTACAGAACAAGAACAAGTGGGCAGTCAAGGACAGAGTGGTGATGGGGACGCGCACATTGGTTGCATTTTGCCTCCAGAAATTTTACAAGAGATAAGGCGACATGTCTCGGATCTGTGGACTACTTCTGTGAAGTCCTCTCTGAGGTACGGCAAGAAGCCCCCTACAATTGTGGGTGACCTGGTAAAACAGCCTAACTGCAGTCACCATGTAGCACTGGGGAGGATAAGCACCCCACGTGACGGCCTTGGCCTTGGGTGGACTAGGCTTGGCTTGGCAGCTAAACACAAGCTCCAGGAGGGAGTGCCATGGTGACTCTCAAGCCCTGATGAGAAACGGCAGGGGAGAGCTCTCCTATTGTCCCAGTGCCCTTCCTAAGGGAGGGAACTGGGAACAAAATGAACAAAATGAATGAGTTCCTAGGGAAATCTTCAGTGGATTCCTGTGGTAACTTTACCTGAGTCAATACCACAAAGTAGCTCAACCTTTTGGTCTGGAACTGTGCGTCTGAAAGGGTGTGATCTTGCATCAGCATAAATCAAAGCTCTTGTTGAGATGCAGCTGTTAGGCACTGGCATCTTTAAATGCGGGATTAGCTTCTTATACACTAGGCAAGCTGATCTCAGACACAAAAGCAGTAGAGAAGCAAAGGCAAATTGCTGGTGCTCTTTGCAGTTCTGAATTTCCTACATTCACTTATTACTTGTTTATACAAAGATGGTATGAAGCCACTTTTTTTTTCCCGACAGAACTGTTCTATTTAAATATGTTCTTACATTTAACAGGAGACTTTAAAAAACAGAATGACTTTTAATGTGCAGTCAACTTGAGACTGAGGAAAACATGCAGACAACAGCTAGATGCGTTATTCTCCAAATCATAGGATGCACATGAGTACAGCTGAGTAAGCAAGTCATACAACATGAATTATCTGACAAAGTTTAATCTCTTCTATTCACAGCTTACCTACCTTCTGATTTCCAGAAATAGACTATCAATATTAACACTCTTAAAAAATACTGATTCATTACAACAAATTTGCTAGTCAGTGAGATGTGTTATTGTGGTTGGTAACAAACCCATGGTTTCTGTTCACCTGGTAGGTAACTGCATAAGCAATTTCTTTAACCAAATGCTTGATTGTGTGAACTTCATCTTTATTTTCATAAATATGATTCTGAAATTTGCTTTCTGCAGCCAATAAAAATCAATGTGTGATTATGAGCAGGAAGTGACCATGGGGGGTGTAAACACAGAGCCTGATATGAAATCTCTTAATTATTTGAGCAAACATTCCTGAAATACTGTGATATTTTCCCAGTTCTACTTGTGCAGAAAGAATTAGTTTAAATGATTGCAGACTATCTTGTACAGAATATCCTTTTTCATTGCTTAAAAATGTGAAACTTCCTCAGGAAGAAATTAAATAGATATTTCAATGTTTATAGATGTAATACTCTTGTCATTCACATTGAATGAAAATTGCTGGAAACATTTTTCTCAAAGTTTTTTAAAACAAAAAAAATAGATATTATTCTGATAGTGGCATGGTATCTGAAGTGCAACAATAAACTCTGATAAGAAAATGTAGTGCTGCGTGGAAGTGATTTTTATGTTCACAAAAGCTGTCCTTTTCCAGGTTTGTTAGCAGCTATTGCAGCTTGACACTGAGCTACAACACAATCCAGGAGCACAGGAGCAGCATGAAATGTTTTCAGAAATGAAAAATATTGCATATTCTCTCTGTGAGTGAAAATTACTGCTTTATGCAGCTGCTCGTTTTACTGCATTTGCTTCCTGCTTACTTTTTATTTCTTGTGCCAGAAATTGCTAATGTGCTATAGAAACACTTCCAGAGCTTGCTATTTTTAAGATAACAAGCAGACTTTATTCAAATTATTCACCTTGGGGATTCAGTAGTTGTGCCAATGCATCAGTGTACACAGACATGAGAAAAGCTTTCTTAGGGGAAACCTCTAAAGACGGTACAAATGTCCAAAAGAAAATTCACTGTTCAACAAATTGAGAACAAAACAGAAAAGTTTACTATCTAACCGGGCAAAAGCTGCTTAATATCTTTGTAGAGGTGTTGAAAATTGGAAACCTATATTAACAAAATGTTCCGTTCATTACAGAGAAGTGATGCAACCCGTAATTTAGAAGTCTCAACTTCTTTTATAATACTCACCTCTATAATCTCTAAGAATAACAAAAATGGAACAGTAAAGTAGTAACAGAAAGGTACTAAGCAAAGGGAAAAAGATCCTTGCTACAAATAACACCTGCCTGACCTCTCTCTCCCATTTATCTGCTTTCATTTAATGTTTCTTTTCAGTTCTTCCAATCCCAAAAGTCTTGGAGCTCAAAGGCAAAAGACACTTTTTTGTCTCTGTGGACCACATGGATGAAGAAAGCACAACAGTCAGCATCAAAGGCAGATCAGAGTAACAGGAAAGTAATTAACAGCCGAAACCAAGGGCTAGGGAAACTTGAATGGAGGAGGAATTTAGATGAACCTAAGGGTGCTAGATTTGAAAAGCATACAGTGAGCTTGAGTCTTCACCACTCTCTTTTCTGTCAAGTTACTTCTTTCTTTTTTAATACAGTATTTTCTTTCTTTACTTCCCTTTTTCTGTTCTGATCCTCTCTTGAGAAATTCAGATGGGAAATAAGGCTCCTGTACTTTTAATTGCTCAGATGTCTATCTGCTGAGGAGAGCCATCAGTCTAGTAGCACAAGGTCACTATCAGTTCTCTGCCAAAAGGTATGATACAGAAGTGGCCTAGTTCAACCATGGAGTAGGGGCTTGGTTCAGAATTACTGGTTTAAATCTTGTAAGCTCTTTTGCCCAAAAAGAAATCTTACTATTGTCTCCGAAGTGATCTCATCAAGACTGACTGTCTTATTAAGTCTCCCAGTAAAGCTCCTTTCTTAAATTCTGAACCAAGTTACTCCTGTATAAAAAAAACAAATCACACAACATTTTTTGCATAACTTTTTATACAAACACATTACATAACATTTTAGCTATAGAACTCTGTCTTGAAAGAAAACATGATCTAAAGGCAGGCGCCAGCTCTTTTATGCACATGACCGAGTGGAAATAAAATTTGTGAACACCAGCAGTGGGTGCAAGGTCAGAGCAGCTGAGGCTGAGCTTAAGGCACAGGTAGGACTGTAGGGCAGGGTAGAGCTGTAATTTCTCTCTGCACTGTTGTACAGTCCTAGTAAGTTTCATTATTCTACAGTGCTTCCTGATAGCCATGTATTTGAAGCAGAAGCATTTTCAGACATCATCATGGTCTGAAAATGATGAAAGGCAGAAACGCCTTAAATAATTTCCTATCTTTTACATGGAAAGAAAAGGTAAGAAATGTGGCTACTGAAATACGAGCCAAAAGGCAGCCTCCTGCACTGCACCAGTCGTCACTTCCAGCCTCTTCAACATCTCCCAAACAATTAAAATACAAAGTCATCCTGCTGTAGCTGATGGAGTCAGATTTTCAGTGCCCTGGCAGTGCCAATTCTCTGCCATGTGGCCTGTAAACCCCCAAATCGGTGCCGCAACTTTCCAGTCCATCCAGGCACAGAATGCGAACTCACCTTTCAGGTGCAGCCTCTGCCTGGCCATTAAAAACTGCCACAGGTGATCCTTGTAGGACCCTTCCAACTGAAATAAAATGTTCTGTTCTATTGTACTTAAAGTGAGAGTGTGGCCATCTGGCCAGCGTTAGCCAGAGGTATTTGCTTACATGGCCTGGAAAATTACCCGTGTTCACCTACAGGAATGATTTCATTTTTCTATCACATCATTCACAACTACTACGGTTTTAGCCCGTGGTTATCAAATAACAAGTAACAGTGGTTTAGCATTTAAGGCCCCTCTTAGGACGTGACCAAGCATACATATGCATAGCCGCACGCATACACATATCCCCCACATGCGGACAGCAGCATCAGTGGCCAGTCCCGCCGAAGAGGCCTGTCTTTGGGGGGGAACCGCAGCCTCCCTCCGTGCACCCCCTCCTCCCCTTCTTCATCTCCGTAGCTTCCCAAGGGCCCGGAAAGCCGCACCCCAGCGGGCTGGCCCGGTTTGCAGCCGG
>VWZZ01002793.1:1337390-1350303 GCA_013399095.1 Psophia crepitans
TCTCAGGAACGCAGAAGCTGAAGGTACGGAATCACATCTGTTGCCGTTGAAGATCCTTCCCCCAAAAAAGTATGTGACTGGGTATGTGTTACATAATAAGCTCTTAGAACTGAACTTTGGGCGGGAATAATACCGATTTGATAATTTGTGTTTGGCGACTTAAGCTACTGAAACTTATCTGTTGAAGCCGAGGTATAGGCTTGGTGTTTTGTTTTTAAGGCATGCTTCGTTTTGTGTATGTGTTTTATTGACAGAAAAACATACTAAGTGCGTCAGTGTGACTAGGAAGAACTGGCCTTGGGTGTAAACGTGCACATGTAGTTGTGCTGGGAATACTGTATTATAATAAAACATAATCAGTACTTTTGCCTGTGAAACTGGAGACATCGGATGTCTGTGCAAGAGGAGTATCTTTTTATAATAAGCATGTTTCTGATTTAATGAAGTGAGTACTTGCAGTAATCTGCAGAAGCAGAGGGAGATGTTGATACTAAGAGCTTTGTTTCAGAGAAGTTTACAACTCCTAGGAGGGCATCGTATTGTTCAGTGATGTTTGCTGTCTTGTATGTGTTTCTGTTAGCAATATTAAACTGCCTTAAAACTTGTTTTTACAGGGGAAAAACACTCTTGAGTTGTGATGACGGAAGATGGGGCTAAATTCCACGTGTGAATTCTTTGAGTAGCTGTGACTAGAACTTTTAGTTTTTACTCAGGGTAAGGGTGGATCTGTCTGATCTGCTGGAATGATGCCTTTTGCAAGCAACAAGGTTTCTGGTTATCAAGTGGAGCTAATTTAGGCTAGGTGTTGACCTCTCTTTAGACTTAACATCTTTTTTTTAAATTGAGTTCAGACTTGGAGCCTAAATGAGATATTCTGCAGTCTGTCTCACATCTTTGTAAAGAAGGGCTGGAATGTAGCTTACTGTGCCTGAAATGAGTCTTAACTGCTTCTGCACAAATAAAAATACAGGATGATTAGCTGGTTTTGTGCTGCTTTCAGGGATCTGCTGCTGCTCCTATCTTTAGGCTGTTGCCAAGTCTTAAGCAATTATAATAACGCTCTCAGTAGTGTACTGGCTATGCTGCACTCTATCTTGTGGCTGACCGTACTGCAGTATTACTAAATCTGATGACATGTGCACCTTCAGTGGTGGCTCTTCTGTTCAGGTGTGTTGGAAAGGTTGTTGCAACAAGTTCACGTGAACTGCATAAGCTGAAGGTAAGTTTCTGAAGTCCAGAAGATGAATGTGAAATGTACAGTCATAATTTTAGTACATATGCCAGTGTAAAGCATTCAAATGTATCAAAGAAACAATAAAGAGACATCAACTTTCATGGCAAGTGTCGCTTCTTCCTTACAAGTCTACTGATAACCAAGACCAAACCCACACGTGTTCCTTGGAGTTACTGATACATGCCAAATCCGCCTGTTTGGGGATACAGCTTTTGGTAGCTGTGCCTTACATTCCAGACTCTGTATAGTTTGAGGCAAAAGCAGTGGCTGATGCATTGTCTGGGAGCCATGAGGGAAACGATGCCTTTGGATGGTGCTCTTCTTTCAGTCTTAGTTGTTGAGGGATCTTTCATTTATTCCATATTCAATAAAAGAATATACAGAGCTCCAGTGGGTGGTGAACCGTTGCCAAATCAGACAAGATACGTGTTTTACTAGTAAGTAAATTTACTGTCTTAGCTAATAGCAGCTGTGCTGGCATAATCTCTTACAGAGCTTCCAGTTAAGGACTTCTTTTTTGCAAATCGTTGCAAACAAAAGTATTGGGTGGAGGGTGGTTTTGAAAGGGCTGAAAACAACCTGTGAAGCTGGAACTGAGATCAGTACGCCATGCCATTACTGCTAAGTACTTGGCAACTGAGGGGCATTCCTATTTGAAGTGAATCAGGGCGGAATTGTGGACTTCAATTACAACATGGATTAGAGCTCAGGAAATTGCTTCCGATGTCATGTTAGTCACACTTTGGAATAGACAAGTAGGGAGATTAGGGAGTTGTCATAGGAAACCTTTTTTTTTTTTTTTTTAAAAAAAAAACCCACATGTATGTTTCGTGCAATTGCCAAAATGTAGCTGAATGTATATTCTGTGTGGAGCTATAAGTAGTACTACACCTGTTTAATTGGTGGTGTGCAACTACTCTTTTGAACGGCTCTGCATACAAGTTTATCATACGACATCTTTACTGCTTAGGATTACAAGTTTGTGGCTGCTGAGCCTTGTAGCCACAGTTGTGAGCATGTACTGTGAATTTCCTTCTCTGCAAGAAGAATGGACTACTGTAGTAACCTTGGTGCTTTTAGAAAAAAAAAAAGTTAACACATCTACAAGTTTTGGCTTTCTGGTGTTGGTTTTTAACCCCACTGTATGATACTACAGTGATGTGGTAGTTGAATATTAACAGTTGCTTTTATCAGGCAGCAGCTGCCTTGTTAATCTGTTACACCAATTTCACTGCATAACAACTGAATTGTCCTTTTTGTTTGTTTTTTGTTTAGAGATTTTTTTTTTTACAGTTGCCCTTGGAAAACTGACTGTCCTGTCTCTGCCTCCTATAGCAGATTATCCTTTTGTGTGTAACTGACAGAGGAGACCATGTAGCTGTCCTGCTAGTCTATTGTGCGAGCCAAGTAATGAGGTCACTGGGATTTCCCCTGCAATAAGTTGGCCTGGTGGCTTGATTCAGTTTTGAGTTCATCAAATATTTAGAACTTGCAAACATAAACTGGGTTTGAATCAAGAGGAAAAAATTAATTTTGAAGGTTATGGTCAAATACAGAAGTACAAACTATAATGTTTGCTGTCGGTATGTCTTAGTAGTTTTGAGTGCTCATTGAGGTTACATAGCCTTTCCTATGACTGAAGCTTTCCATGAGCATCCAGTCACATGCACAGCAGGTAGTGAAATCTGCTTTCCCTCATTACTTGAGTACAGTAGAGGTGTTCTTACAGGATGTGGCTTTTTCATTTCCATGCGGCTTAGGATGGCTTGTTTTTCATGATTCATAACATTTAATTCCCATTTCCCAAACAACTGTTTTCCTATCTTCACAATCTATTCCTGTTGCATCTTAGCTCTTACCTTTATAGATGCTCCTTGTTTTTTCTGCACCCTCATCCATTTCAGTTTCATTCAGTGTCTCGCACTTCTCCAGCTTTCACCCAACCCAGTTTTTTGGGGGGTTGTTTGTGGTTTTTTTTTTGACATTGCTACAAAGCTAAACGCTTCTTTCTAAACTCTTAAGTCATCTTTTCACTGTTTGTGGTTGATTGGTAGTGCATTTGCAGGAAGTTACATGGTCAGTTTCGGTGTTCCATGCCAAATAAATAGAAAAGGAAATACTGCATGTGAGCAGGTATCTAACGTGTATGAGGTAGGTCTGGTTTCCACTACCTTAGTTCACTGCATTTGCCTTTAACCAGGAGCTTGGAGCACAAAGAAAACCTGTTTTCTTTCCTGATACCACAAACCTTGTTTTCTGGGTGATTTCTACTGGGATCTGCTACTTGAGCCTAGTTGTTTTAGCCTTCCTGTATGTTATGCTCTGCGATCACTGCCCTGAAGTTGTAACAGCATTAAAATCATAGAATCGTTAAGGTTGGAAGAGACCTCGAGGATCAACCGTTCTCTAGTCCAGATGTTCTTGAGTGTAAATATTGTAGCACTTGAAAGCATGAAATACTTGCTGTAACATTGAACGTTGTTGATTCAGGACTGACCTTTTGTAAATATAAGCTTAGTACAGTGCTGTGAATTTGTCTGGAAGTAAGACAGCTGAGGCTATAGATATTCTCCATATAATCATAAAATGGGACCTTGGTTTATCTGTGGTTTACAGATAAATGTTCCTTTAGGAAGTTGTACAGGGCTGAGATAAATGCATGTTAAATAGCATTTGTGTGCTAGTTGCAGTAATACTTCTGTTCTTTATTTGTCTGTATATTCTCTGGAAAATGGACAAAAACTTGGGAAGTTGCGTCTAACTATAAACCTTCTAAATGTTGGGGAGCATAGATGGATTACACATCAGTATTTAAAATTGTCATCTAATCTGGTAATAGGAGTGCTGAGTGTTTTCTTAGTTTATGCCATCATTAACACTGACCCACCTGCTCAATACAAAAAACCCTTTGCGTAGGCTGAAGAGCAGGGTTTTTTACAACTTTGTATGTGTTAAGATGTTGAACAAAGGGGAGAGCGGCAAGGTTCAAAAAATTCTTAAGAGTATAGAATAAACTCATTTATGACAACCTGACTGGTCTAAGTTAAAGCATACGAAGCACTAGGAATTCCATCATACAGAACAAGCTTCCATGTCTGAAAAAATGGCCCAAAGCTTATATGCTTTGAAGAAAGTATTTTCAAGAGCACTCTTTAACTTCAGAAAGCTCACATGAAGTTTACCCAGCTGGCGTTCATGCAGCAGCTGCTTGTACATTATCCACAGGATTAATGTATAAAAGTTAGTCAGTGTGGCAGTTTTTATTGCATACCTTTACATCATCAGGCTCACTGGACAAAAATTAGAATGGCATAGGAGAATTTCATCTCACATTAGAAACTGAAAAGGCATGCTGTCTCCATTAAAACAGTGCAACATTTTAAAATCTAATAAAGCACCCTATTAAAAGAGCAAAACTAGTGAACTACTGTACTAAATCTAGATATTTACTACACTTAGTATGCAGATTTGATTCCCTCCCCCCCAAGTGTCGTGTTACTGTGGCACAACTTCTAAAAGAAAATTACTTCCTCTGTACACAAACCATATATTGCACTATGTAGCCTACTTCACCACAAGTCTCAAAATAATGGGTCTTGTCTAGCAAAACATTGATGGTACAAGTGGATACATTATGACAGATTCACTTCCCCTTTAATTAAAAGGGCTATGTATAAGTGAAAATGTAAATGTTTTTAAAGTTTACACTAGCAGAGTATTTTACATTGGTCTAATAGTGTAGGTCATCACAGTAGTATGATTTTTGACATCTTTAAATAAAATATTTCAAATACTATGGAATTACAGAAAACAAATATATTAAAGCACCTCACGTACTAGTTTAGCACCAGTTCCAACAAGATATTTAAACTAGTCATGACCCTTGAAAACTAAGTTTGATGTAAGAGAGAAATTAAGGGCCAAATCTTCAATCACATGGGTTTCTGCAATATCGTCACCTTTTCTATGCGAATTGAGTTGTTTTGGATATTTGTTGCAACACCAGAGACACACAGAAGCATACAGAAATTAATGATTGCCCACTTACAGCGTGAATACAAGCATCTCACTTTGTTCACAAAAGGTCACATGATGCTGTTGTAGCCAGTGTCTGGGGATAGGAAACAGGAAAACAGTCACTGATAGTCACAGTTTGCACAGTCACTATGTGGTGACACACATCTGCCACGCTTGTCACACTGGAGCATTTCGTGGCCCACAGAACTTCCGTCTTTTTAAGAAGCATGTTTGGTAATGTAATACATAAAGCATGCTTGTAGAGTGTCAGAATGGCCATTGACGGGGTGGTAGAGCACTGAACTTTCCTGTCTCTTGACTCTAGCTAGTTGCAGGTATTTTCAAGACTGATAGCCATCAGTGTTGCACTAAGGTGGTTATTACTGCCTGTGTTCTGTGTGGTCAGTTCAATGGGGTTGCCCTTTCTTAAAGGGTAGTAAGTGCAAGCACTCTTGTACATCAAGAGTAACTTTTTATCAGTGCATTTTTATAATGAACCATTAAGGTTTTCATAGCGTGGGGAACAGTATTTGTAAAAGGAATTAAATGGAATCAAGATGCGTCAATACCATACAAGTCACTGAAAACTACCTAACTTTCACCTTTATTGTAAGATAAGTCTGAACCAGTGTTGCAACTAAGGAAGAGAGAATTGTCTAAATACTATCTTGTAGAAAATAGTAGTTTAAGACTTTATAGACCTTCTCAGACAGGTTTTGTCTCAACATCTCCAGTACTTTCTCTTGCGGGATTGACGGAAGTTCTTAGTGTTACTTGAGTAAAGCACCTCCAAAAACAGTGATGAGAGGATTAGGATGTTAGTCTGATACTGTACTGACAGCTAGTGGTAAATATGAAAAGTAAATTCTCTTCAAAATGCTGTATGTACCAAAAATTAGGAATTTCAGAAAGAAGAAAAATTGTCTAGAGGAAATTAAAATAAGAGGTCGTTTCCGTTTGATCTGGCTCTTGCAGCTCTGTAGGATGCTTCTGGGGATACTAACTTCCAGTGTTCTACCTATTTTACTTGGGAATGTACTTTATGCACACTACATTGTGAGAACATTTATTGAAATAGCTGGGGATCTGATTATTGACAATTATTTTCCTTCTTAACATTTAATACATACTCAGAATTACTTACCAAGTATCAACCTGCTAATGCTTTCATTAGCTAATTAAACATGAGTCAAAATTAAGAGAACTGGGTGTAAGACCATAAGAAAACAGACAGGAACTGGTCAAATAAACTAGGCTGAAGATTAGTTTTGAGATCTGTAATTGATTCAAGAGAAGTTTGGATCATAAATAGCTTAGAGCTAATACAGTCCTCTGGTGGCAGTGGATCTGACAGTGAACTTTCCAGCTGTCCTGCTTCAATGTTACTCTAAGCTTGCTATCACTTTTCCCTTATCTTAGATACATGGTAACTTGTTTGTGCAGTATATAAACTTCCATATCACAGAAGGAGTTTGATTGGATAGTAATCTCTAGCTGGAAGGGTTGCATGTATACAGCTTGGATTTAACAAAAAGAAAAACATATGAATCAGGAAAATGCGTCTGCTTCCACTCACTGTGGGTCCCAGCTGTGCACTGTCTGTGCTGTTTAAGTTGTCTTGCCTCAAACTTTGTTAATAAAGTTTGGTTTGCATTATGGACATTCATAATTTGGTCACACTTTTTATCCAGGGTACAAAAGATGATACTTTTGTGTAAACACCTGGAGAATCTTTCACTCCACAGCCATAGCCCCAGGAGGTCACACCATACACAACCCAGCTTTCCCCTGGACGTTCACACATCAGTGGTCCACCACTGTCCCCTTGACAGCTATCAACACGTTTCTGTTCCTGGATGTTTCCAGCACAGAGCATTCTTCCTGTGAATCTTCTTTTGTAACGGTCTTCACATACCCTCTTGGGAAGTAAGGGGATGGCAGCCTGTTGTAGTGTTCTTGAGTAAGCTCTTCCTGAAAAGAGGACCCAAATTATTGTCTCATTATGGTGATTGGTCTGGGAAACAAAAGTGATTTAATCTGATTTTTGCTGTCAGTCCTTCACACTGTTTTGTCATTAAATGACTGAAAATAAATACCCAAAAAAATATACTGTGCATTAAATACAATACTAAAATACTATATAGATATTACAAATATGGAATGTAGATGCTTTTTTTTTTTTAAGGAAAAAGCTTAAAATTTAGGATGCAGCTTTATTCCTTGTATTCACTAGATCTTTCGAAGGCTGGAATTAGTTTTGTTCCAAACACACTTCATGTCTTCTACAAGAATATATTCCTTAATACTTAAACAGGGAAGCTATTTTTGGGAGTCTTGAGCAGTGGAGACTAAAGCTGTAGAAACACTTCATTTCTAGGTCTCCAGTTCAAATCTAGTCTAGCTCAGACTGACAGGTGCTGCATCCTCTGTCAGCTTCCAATTAGAGGATCCAGGCACCCATCACGCTTATGCCCTGTAAATACACACAGGCTTGCTTGTCCCCTCAACTGAGGAGCTAACCTTACTGAGGCCAAGTGTATGCTGGTAAAGATGGGCAGTGTCACTTGAATATTTTACAATCCTGGCAACTTCTGTATACCAAAGTACTAATGACTCTCCTGACCAAAAGGAATCTTCCTTTTGTGGGAGTGACCAGAACCTGTCCTTTGGTTTTCTTTGTCTCTAGTGAATCCTGCATTGTATAAGCACTGCTCTGCTTATAAAATGTCGAGATTTAAATAATTTGGGGTTTTCTATAGCTTGCACCTCTTTTTCAGTTGGAAACATGAGAAATTAAAGCCAGTGTTGGGTTTTTTAAGTAAAATCTTAATACTTGTAAAAGTAATTATGATTCTTATAGTAAGTGTGAAATTTCAACTGAAGTACCGTAATGATGTAATTTCTTACTGTAATTAAACCCAATTATTGCAGTCGTTAATGTTTCCTTAAATAGATGTCCTAAGTTAACAGTATTGCAGAACTTTCAGCGAATTTTGTAAAAAGCTAGATAGAGCTAGGAAATGAATTAGTAATTGTTTTTAGCAAAAAACCCCACCCTACATGTCTATCTCCTTTATTGTAGTACAGTGACCCAGACATCTGTGCACACAGATTAATGCATCTAAGGAGGAAGAACTGATATTTGGCCTTGCTGCCTTGTCTCCTTGCCAGTTTGAATGAGTCATTGGAACAAAGGCTCATGTGTGGTTGGTGTCTTGCACTGTATTCAGCACCATAAAGGCATGAAAGTAAAACATTGTTATTAATTTGTTAAACATTTAAAGGACAAAGACCTTTGAAGAGGAAGAATCTTGTACTTGATCAAAAAAGCGACTAGTTTGTTCCAAAAGCCTGGATAGCAGACTGCATTGTGGCTCTCGGAAATTTTGGCAAGATGTTCTCTTACTTAAATCCAACTGCTGATTGAAAATGCTAGTGGTAACAAGAGAGAATAAAAATGTCATTTGAAATTCTATTAGGTGTGTATTTTCTATCCATTTTTCTATTGAAGTAGTGTGATTTAAATAACCTTTCTAAAATAGTCATTGTGCTTACCTAAAAACCTTAAATATATTAGAGCTGTTAGTTATGTTTTGAGGTAGGGAGTGATAAGCTGCTGCTCAGGGTGTGCCTGGCGACAAATAAGCTTTTCATTCATGCTTGGCAATCTTATTGAGGCCATTTTACTGACTGTTTCTGTGATTTAGAGTGGCACGGTTAATCACCACTTTTCAAACACAAACTAAACTCAGTAAACAACATGTTGTCATTCCTGTTTAAGAATCAGGAGAGAAAATATTCCCCTATGTAAAAAGAGTAAGATTGTTCCATTTCGAGCATTTTCTTATTTTAACTACCTGAGATTTGTTTTTTTTTTTTAAATAAGCAGCCTCAGGTAACGAGATCAGTGGGTAGAAATCATTAAAACATTTTTACCTGTGTCACCCCATCCAGTGATGTAACAGTTGGGAGCAGTTTTCTGTGGTCTCTCTCTCCTTAATGGCAAACAAGCAGGTAAGACATGGGTACTAAATCTAGCACATTGTTCCTCTGGCCCCTGTAGCCTCACTAACGCAATGTCATAGTCGCTGCTGTCGGGCCTGTACTCTTTATGCATCACAATCTGTTGGACTCCAATTTCTTCCTCGTACTCTTCTGGTACCAGCGTGTGATAGTCTCCAACTCGCACAGCGTAATTCCGAGTGTTGTTGCCATACCTAAGATTGAGGTGAAAACAAATAGGGCTGGCTCATGCAAAGTCAAATCCCAAGCATGCAAACAGATTTGAGGAGTGTCTTTATTGCTCATACAAATAATGATACCAAAAGGGTTTTTTAAGAGTAAAATTGCTTTCTTAGATGTTCAGACTGACATTCAAGTGTATCCTAAAGAATATGAAAAAACTTTACCTGAAGTTTAAAGTTGGGCTGTGTTCCTTTTTGTGTATTTTCACAGGTGATGTTTCTTATGGCCATCTGCCGTGACTGGCACGTATCTCAAAGGTGCAAGCAAGGTGTGCGTTGTAGATGTATTTAGTAAGGGTAACACAAACTGCCAGTAATTACAATGAAAACCAGAGCACTAATATCACATCACTGTGATGCTGCAAGTAATTACTGAAATGAGAACGTTGTTCAAGCTTGCCTTGTAGGCTGGTTGAGAAATCCTAGAGGCTTCGATAACTTGATAAAACCATCTTACGTTAACTGAAGTTATAAAGCGGAAAACAAAGCATATGTTCATCACAGGTACCTATTGTCAAAGTGACAGAAGGCCTGTAAATCTTAGGCTTGTTTTTCATCTACTATGACCCCAATTTCTTTCACATCATAGTCTAAATGGTAAATAGCTTAGAGATGATTAGTGTGGCTGAAACAACAATTTTCTGTGCATGCCTTTGGAGATTTTTGGATTATAGGACACACAGCCCTTCTCAGGAAAATGCAAACAAGGAAGTATTGTTGGGTACATTTATTTTTATTGAAATCTGGCTAAGCTAACCCAAATATTTTTCCTTTGACTTCTCCCTTTCATGGCCTTCCATCACCTTCTAACCTATACTTGTTCTTCTTATACCCTCCAGAGTAGTATATTTCCTAGAACTACAGCTGAAAGATTTCCGATTTGGTTGCAGTGAGAGAAACTACCAAATCAAGGGCAAGTGTATTGATCCCTTTGGCCTTCTTTTTCATGGAGGTACCCACAACGTTGACTGATTGACAGAAAGCCTGGTACTATGGTATATAAGGCAGTTTGAATACACTATGAAAATGAAACTGACAGACCCTGGTAGCTTATTTTATTGTATAAGCTAATCAATGCATTGATTCCCTTTGAAACTCTTGGAACAGAGGAATAAAACACTCAGCTATAAAGTGTTTTACACACTGGCAGCACAACTCCTGTGCCCCTTTCCGAAGTGGACAAGGTCAGTGTAGAGGCTGGTAGCTGAGTGGTCACAGTGCACAGTGTGAAACGGTGTTTCACTTTTACAAAATCTATTTACAGAACAGATATAATGCTCTGAACGTAAAGAGTGTAGTAACAGTGGGATGGGTTACACAGCCAACTAAGTACTTCTCTGGTGTCACTTCTCGCATGGGCGAGATTACAGACAATCCTGGCTGATGCATTAGCCAACTTTGTAACATCTACTTTCCTCGGAGTAGTTTGGAAAAGGAAGCTGAACAGAAAGTACTTTACTTACTATTGCAATAAAATGACTTTGTATAATTTTCGTTTGAATTATTCCAACTTACATGCAAAACCCCCACTAAAATAAATGGAAGAGTTGGTTTTGTTACTGACATTTTTCTGCTCAGATTTTATAACTGCATGATGGTGTTCCACTGAAGAATCTCAATGATACAGCAACTTGAGCCCAATAAGTTCAGTAAAATTATGCTGTTTCCTTTGCCAGTTCAGCAATACTAAATAGTTTAATAATTTTTGCTAGTCATTGTTTATAACTGTTGATCTAATTGCCTTTAAAAGCTATCATAAATAGGATTCTGTACCCTAGACTGTATAACTAGATAATGATCTTTGAATGTTTGAGAGTAATAGTTTAACAATTTTTGGTACATGTCTGAGTGTCATATTGGAATAGAAATGTACAAGGTCATTAGCATTAAATATATATTTGCCTGACATAATCTGCCAAAAACATTTCCAAAAGGTCACTGAAAAGACCCTCTCATAATTTATAGAGACACTTTTGGCTCTGTGCAGCAAATCACCTATTGGTGCTATTCTGATAGTTTCTGGATTAGGAAAGCTTTTTTACCTCCAAAATATATTTACCCCCATATAAGTTAACCACTGTGTACATTGACATGTACACACAGTACTTCACAGATGTGTAGTATCAGTGGTGCAATGGACATGTGGGTTTCAACTAGAGAGAAGTAATATTACATGGTATAAACCTCCTTCTGCATTTTTTAAAATGTAATGGGTGCCTCTGCATTTTATTTTATAGACCTTATCCATAACATCAGGCTTTATCATATACTCTATCCATTATCTTTAATGCAGTTTGACGGGGGGAAGAGGTTGTGTGGTTTTTTCATATATGTTTTTAAACGTCATGGAGAGTACTACAGAGTTACAGATGTATTAGGTGTTTGTGATTTAGATGAGAAATGAACACAATTCCTTCCTAAACTGATTTAATAATCAAAGAAACTCGATTTTTAATTGTTGATTTTGATTCATAAGCCTAAGCATGAAGGAAAGTTGTTTATGACTAGTAATAATGATTGCTGTCCTGTCAGCCATATATCAGATAGTATAGCAGAAAACTTACTCCTTCTATTTAATGTTACATCCTCAATTTTGACAGAAGGAACAGTGTTCCCTTTAATAGGTTCATGCTGTTTTTCTGTGTTACGGATGATGGTCATTTATAGCAGAATAATGAAGAAAGGAGATCCAGGAAAGCTTATTTTAATTAAAACTACTGATTTTAAACATTTAATAGAACGAGAAGTGCTGCTTCTTATGCAAAAGTCTGAAACTTTAACAGCTACAAGGCTTCTAATGAGACACTTAATGTGTGTGCACATATTTCTGTGCACACTCACACACATAAGGCTTCCTTAAACTGATTTTTTCATCTGTAGACAATTATATTCAGAGAGTGGTGATGAATGGAGTCAAATCCAACTGGTGACCGGTTGTGAGTGGTGTTTCCCGAGGGTCGGTGTTGGGGCCTATCCTCTTCAACATCTTTGTTGATGACTTGGATGAGGGAATTGAGTGCACCCTCAGTAAGTTTGCAGACGACACCAAGCTGGGGGGGAGCGTCGATCTGCCGGAGGGTAGGATGGCTCTGCAGAGGGACCTGGACAGGTTGGATCGCTGGGCAGAGGCCAACGGGATGAGGTTTAATGTGGCAAAGTGCCGGGTCCTGCACTTTGTCCACAACAACCCCAGGCAGCACTACAGACTTGGGGCAGGGTGGCTGGAAAGCTGTGCAGAGGAAAAGGACCTGGGGGTTTTGGTTGACGCTCACCTAGACATGAGCTGGCAGTGTGCCCAGGGGGCCAAGAAGTCCAACGGCATCTTGGCTTGTATCAGGAATAGTGTAGCCAGCAGGAGCAGGAAGGTGATCGTCCTCCTGTACTCAGCCCTGGTGAGGCCTCACCTCGAGTACTGTGT
>VWZZ01002793.1:1350413-1385882 GCA_013399095.1 Psophia crepitans
AGAAATTTCTTCTTGGAAAGGGTGGTCGGGCATTGGAACGGGTTGCCCAGGGAGGTGGGGGAGTCACCGTCCCTGCGGGTGTTTAAAGAAAGGTTAGATGTGGTATTTAGAAACATGGTTTAGTGGGTAATAGGTGGTAGGGGGATGGTTGGACTGGATGATCCTTGAGGTCTCTTCCAAGCTTAATGATTCTATGAGTCTATATTTCTTTTCCTGCAGTAGTTGGAGCAAACTTGCTGAGGGTGCTCTTGATCCCACTGTCCATGTTGCTGACAAAGATGTTAAACAGTGACGGTCCCAATACCGACCCCTGAGAAATGCCACTTGTCACCGATGTCCACTTGAACATCGAGCCGTTGACCACAACTCTGAGTGTGGCCATCCAGCCAATTCCTTCTGCAGCGAGCGGTCTATCCATCAAATTCATGTCTCTCCAGTTTAGAGACAAGGATGTTGTGTGGGACACTGTCAAAAGTTTTGCACAAGTCCAGGTAAATGATGTCGGTTGCCCTTCTCTTGTCCACTGACGCTGCGACTCCATCGTAGAAGGCCACCAAATTTGTTCAGGCACAATTTGCCCTTTGTGAAGCTGTGGTGACTGTCGTCATTCACCTCCTTACTTTCCATGTGCCTGAGCATAGTTTGCAGGAGGATATGCTCCATGATGTTGCCCGGCATGGAGGTGAGGCTGACTGGCCTATAGTTCCCTGGGTCTTCCTTCTTTCCCTTCTTGAAAATGGGTGTTTTGTTTCCCCGTTTCCAGTGGGTGGGAACTTCACCAGACTGCCACGGCTTCTCAAATACGATGGACAATGGTTTGGCCATTTCATCCGCCAGTTCCCTCAGGACCCATGGATGCACCTCATCAGGTTCCATGGACTTGTGAACCTTCAGGTTCCTTAGGTATTCTCGAACCTGATCTTCTCCTACAGTGGGCGGTTCTTCATTCACCCAGTCCCTGCCTTTGCCTTCTGTGACTTGTGCAGTGTCTTCCTCACTGAAAATCACCTCTGACAGAACCACCACACACCCATCACATTTGAAGAGTGGAGGCAGAGGAGGAATCTCTCGGTGCTTCATGGGTGAAAAATGATGTTGCTTTCAGGGTATTGCCCCTCTGTCGGATGGCTGCATTGGGCATGCCTTTAAGTTCTAGTGCAGCCTGGCAATGTTGGCCTTAGCACCTCCTGGCAGGTTTATTTCCCGGCCAACTGGAGGATGGATTAGTCATCAGCCACCATGCTAATATCATCCTGCTGCCAGTCAAGTAATGTACTGACATTGAAGGCACACCTAAATTCATCTCACCATTCATGAGTTTTAATTCTGGTGCCTATTTTGGTTTCTTGTGTCTTACTAGCTGTTTGGTTCCACTGTGCCTCAGGGTCCCTAGTTCTCAAAACAAAATTACCAGTACCATGTTGAAGTATACATAGGCATTCAGGAATGCCTAAAGAAGCACTTGAATAAGAGTTGTGTTATTAGAACAGTACAATGTTCAAGTAACACCATATTCCTAAAATTACATTGTGGTCATTATAATTGCCTTTTTTTCTATGCCTCATATTTCTAACTATCCAAAGTTTTTATGTATAAACCTGCAAATTCCCTGTAGCTGTCAGAACCACTTGCTAATAAGATGGATGGGTTATGAGAGGAAAACTAGCTTCAAACAATTTTTGATCTTAAGTGAAATTATGTGTCTGTGAAATTACAGGCACCAGTCATGCTGCTGTACTACTAGCAAACAATTCCTATCATCATGCCTAAAGTTGTATTTAATTTTTATCCGTAGTACAGATGAGACCACTTTTGTTATTTAAGCAGTGTTCCAATTTCCAGGATATGAGAAATGGTATACTGGCCTTTCTCTTGTCTGTCTGTGGAAAATATGTGAAGAAGGCGCTTGATCTATAGATAGCTCTTGGAAAGTTCATTAGGAAGTTCAGCTCATTAGGAAGTTCAGCCTAGTCTGTCCAATGTCAGCTTAGAGCTAAAGGTGCCTTCTCTCTTTTACAGTAAGCAGTAGTGTTCCATAGGCTGTTGGAGTTGCATGCTTAGATCTAGGTTGCACAGTTTTAAATGCAACATCTGGGGCAAAATGCTACATCGATCCATGAGACCACATGTAACAGTTTTAGGATAGCCTGTAACAGACCCTTGCACCGATTTGGAAGTATCACAGTGTACAGTGCTGCAGCCATGCAGCTCATCCATAACACTGTCCTGTCACGTGAGTGTTCAGCAAAGTATCCAAACTGGGAACACTTTGGCAGCATATTCAGTAATGACTTGGACCCCCAGGCATGTAAGCAAGCCATTGGGAAGATCAGGTAATACATTTTGTGGGGAGTGCTTACCGTAAAAATGCACTGCAGTTGCAGCAGCACAGCAAATAGTAACTTGTTTCACCAAACTTCATGAAAGCGTTCTAAGAAGGCAAAGAGTTCAGTAACTAAGACCTTGATTTGCACACAGAAAACATAACTGGCTTCCTCTCATCTCCCTTTTTCTTTCCTTCAAGAGGATCTCTGAGGTAAAATAACAGGAGTGCCTTGTTTTCAAGCCTTTAATCAAAGACTTTGTCAAGAGTTTAAGTTGCACCCTTAGTAATCACTACAGAGATGATGAACAGGGGAATAGGAAACCATGTTCTATAAATTGTGATAGAAACTGGAGTGCTTTTGTAGTTCTGCAGAAACAACTGGGACATCAGTAGAAGTAGGCAGAACTTTTATTGAGGTTGACCATTTCAGCTTGAAATGCTACCAAGAGTCGTTCTTCATGATTTTCATGAAACATGAAAATATTTGCATCTAGCGCTAAGCAGAGGTAACAGTTTTCATTCAAGTAAAAGTATACCTCTTCTTTTTTGTTATTAGTGTGTGCAAAGTCCAAAGTTAAAACTTTTGCAGCCCACTTGTGCAAATTCTATCAAATATCCTCAAAACTGTAATGCCATTCTTCTATGCTTTTATTCCAGCCCACAGTGCAACCTTTTGTAAGGATTCCAATTGCTGTCAAAAGCTTAAAATATCAGGCCAGCTTTCTTACTGTGCAACTTGGTGTTTTTATACTACAGTAACTTATTCAGCAGCGAACTCCTGATGACAAAAGTACTGGAGAGGGGATATCATAAAAACAGAATAAGAGAATTCTCGGTAATAGGATATCTGTTTCTGCAAAAATGGGAAATGACATTCAGAAAAGCTAGATAGTAGCTTAATACTGAGAACTGCAGAAGAAGTTAGACCAGGTAAATCAAATGTCATTTACAGGGGAGGGTAAGTTGCAAAGCAGTTGCTAAACATACGAAAAGGAGCTGAATATTATATGCCAGTGTCAGAGAATTATACCAGTATAACTGCTTAGATAATTACTTTTTTAAAGGGGGTGGGATCTTTGTTTAGATGGCTGCAAAAGACAATTCTTATGTACTGTGGAGATAGTAGAGTAAGGCAGTTGTTCCAGTCTGTGAAAAATAAGCAAAACAGCTCAGTCTCACTAGCATCCAGTGTACAGATTTACTTTTGTATCAGACTCAGCAAAATATGTAATAGTGCTTTACCTTAAAATGGGTTTGAGGACCCAGTTCATCTAGTCACTGCAGTGTTGCAGTAAAAATGTCTTATCATAACCAAAAATAATCTGAAATATTACAGTCCCTGTGTTTGCAGTTTGCTTAGTTGTCTGAAAGCCGTAAGCTGCAGTTTTGTTGGAACAGAAAGCTGTGCTGAAATGTCAGAAGTATGGTCTGTATTTTTTCATGGAAATGCTGAAGTTGTGAATATAAATCTCGTGAATGATGACACCCAGAATAATTTCAGCGTATTATGATTGTTGTTAGTTTTTATCTGGAGGGAAAGGAGGTTGGTTGGTAGGATTTTTTCAAACCAAAGGCCAACTCTTTGGAACAGTTTTCAGGGGGCTTGAACTGGAATGTTTTTCCCTATACCCAGAATAACTAAATAGTATTGAAGAGAGACCTACCTTTTAAAGCAGTGTGCAGCAGTGAGGACCCAGCAGCTGCTGATGAGAGTAGCACCACACAAGAGTCTTCCATCACCATGAGAAGATTTCAGTCGGATTGCAACTTGCCATGGCCAGCCACCCCTACAGAGGGCATAAGACATTGTGTTCAGGGTACAACAATGGAAAAGTAAGGTAGCTTATCAGTTACCTTCAATATAAATCCTATTTAGTTTCTTTGACTGACACAGCTCACAAACTGTTATTTATTGAGTAACAATTGAGAATACTTTTATATTTCCGCAACATTCAAAATTCCATTTAACAATGGTCAGGATTACTTTATGGATTGTTTGGGGATCCAGCACTCTGAGTGCTTTTTCCCCACTGTTAATTATTTTAAGTTTCCCTTCTCAGATTGCAGTCATTGTGCCAAAAATACATTCTATGGTTTCCTTGCCAAATACCATCCAAGTCAACAAACCAGAAATTTCCTGTCAGCTGGAGAGGGGAAAGAATGGAATTTCTTAAAAAGCTTAACCCAGCATCCTTTCCTGTCTGCCTTAGTATCTCTGTCAGTTCTGAGCTGTTTGAAAAGGGAAGCTGGCAAACCAAGAGGTCTAAAGCAACTGTAGAAACCACAAGTCATAGATTAGCACCTTTTTTCAGCCTGTGATCATCTGTTTTGTATAGTAGATCTGGGATACATATTTGCAGGCCTATGAAGACAGTTTCACTGGTTTAATAGATTAGCAAAATATGGAATCAGAGAGAAGGGAGAGAGATGCATCTGTAAGCAACAGCAACATCCAAGAATAAGCAACAGGTACGCTTAGGCGTTTTCTGACTACTGTCAACTTGAATAGGCATGCTGGAGTGCAAAAGCTGCCCAGGATCTAGTCCGGCATCTTGTCTCAGAGTTGCCAGTGCCAAATGTTTTAAAGTAAGGTGAAGGTATTTCCTTCCCATAAAGCATAAAACAATTTAGATACTTTTTAGTTTTGGAAGATGGGATTTAATATCCCTTTCCAAAATGGGGTAATTCCTGGTATGTATGTAAATATCCAATTCCTTTTTGAACTTTGTCAAGTTCTTTGTCTTAATGACTTCTTGTGACAGAGTCCTTCTCTGATACTGTTCATATGTTCCCTGTCTTGATTTTGAAGCATTTCTAAGTACTGTTTGATTTCTCTCACCTTTTTGCTTCATCTAATGTCGCTGTACTTATGAGATTAAGTTTCTTGCTCTTAATTGTGCAATCCATTATTTGTCACCATTTCATTCCATCAAGTTGCCTTTGTACACATATTCTGAGACAATAATTCTCGCCCTTCTTTTTCTACACAGTGCATTATTTATTATTCTCGTTTGTCTCTTTACTAAGGTAAGTTATCCCACTTTGTTCTGTGTGACTGCATTTAAATGTTTTTCTGGGCTCCCTCTTGTTACTGTTGCTTGAAGGTCCTTCACTTAGGCAGTGTCTTTTTTTAAATGGATGGATTGATGCTGTGCATGTACTTTGAAATAGGTTGCACAATGGCATGTGAGGATACTACAGTGTTACTTTTTACAATCCCTTTTGTAAAATTCTGTGAATATATGTTTTTTGTGGTTACTCATAAGTGTTTGTTAGGAAAATAAAGCCTATACTTCCTATCATAGCATTTAGCAGTGTAGTAGCTTTAGTCAGTTAATCTGTTTATATTAACTAAATGTAAACATGTCATTAAAAGCTAAGAACAAAGTGTTAACAAAAAGCCTGGTTTTATAGCAGTGTCATCATCAAGGCTTATTTTGTGAAGGGAAAATCACGCCTTGGGCAACGAATAAGACCCAGGTCTTTTCTTTGGTGTAGGTAGCATCTAAAACCTTGTACTACATATTCATAGCTTTCTTCATATAGCTTACATCTAGATATTGAGATATTCTTTGAAAAAAAGTAAAATGGCTATTTTGAAAGTAAGAATTTTAACCCAATCAAGGACCAAACCCATAAATATTTATGGATTTTCAACTAATGCTGCAAGTATTTATCAATGAATATTTTTCATTTCCTACCATGTTTGCTTTGAGTGTATTTCTGCTTCTAAATCATGACAAGTCAAAATTAAAACAAACAACAAACCTACAGCAAAACTATAAAATTAGGTGCACCGCTTATGGCAAACACATGTCTCAGAAGTTTTATATTCAAAATTATTTGTCTTTACCAAATACTTACCGTAAAGAATTTTTCCCACCGATTATTCGCTTTTGTCGACGATGTAGTAACCTCAGTCCACAAACAGAAGCAAGAGAATCTAAATGAGAAAGGGAGATGTAGACAGCATTAAGCTCAAAACGAAAAGTAGCCAATCTCAGTGAAAGTTAACTGAAAAAAACCCAGAACAAACCAAATCACAAAGGCTGAAGTTATTCTGTGTTTCATGGTAGTTTTTAACAACCAAATTCTGGTCAGGGAAGATACACTCAATTCTCTCACTTAGAAATTCTTTTTAGCTGAGATTTTTTGACTGTGGTTGTGGAACAATTTACACATTTGTGCTCTGCTTCTCAGGTGTAGATTTTTTAGTAGGATTCTTCCTTACTTCATGTAAGTGGAAGCAGAGCTTGGCATAGGTCTTGGTCCTCAGCTGAAGATAACCTGTACCTTGAAAAGTTGAAAGTAGCTGTCTAGGTTTTTGCATTTTCATGTCTCTCGTACAGCTTAAGAAACATGGCTGCCGTAAACTATGGTAGGCAAATATGCTGTATCATTTGAATAATCTTTATAATTCCTTTGCACAGCTGGCACAGCAATAAGATCACACGGGGTAAACAGAAAGGATCTCCCACCACTTTTGTTTCTAGAATTCTTTTGAAATAACCATTTCCTCTGTGAGGTGGGATTGTTTATGTCCATCTTCCTGCTGTGACAGTTCCCCGTCCAAACCTGTCAGTCTGCCACTCAAAACAGGGCTTCACCTTTATTGCTGTTCCCGGGGGCCTTCTTGCTTAGGTGGTCACAGATCACTCCTGCATCCTCACTGTGACGGCAGTTGTGCATCCCAATGTCCTGCTTAATGCAGTCTGCCAAGGATCTCTCATTTCCTGTACATTTCACGTTATCCACGTGGATTGGGCCTTTGCCCTCCCCAAAATAGGCCATTGTTCTTGCTCTAGCCGGACCTCTGAAACAGAGCATATTTTTTAATGAAACATTTTGAGGCATTATTCTACATTTTACTCAACTGAAATATTTCAGAATGAGTAGTGAAAGACATTGAGGTTTTATTCCAAGACCTGTCACTGATTCACTTGATGACAACTTCTCATTGCCTCTGTTACTTTCGTATGTAGAAAAAAAATAATTGTACCAAATTTGCTATGGTTCGTTAATGTTTAAAAAGTGCTTTTATGTATCTAGTTAGAAGGCACTATGCAACTTATTTTACCATGTAACAGCATTACAAATACCTATAAAGCAAAACATGTGAAAGCTGCTTTTTCGTAATCTCTTTAATCCTCATATAAAATCAGCATCTGTGAATGCTAAAAATAATTTGTTTTGATCTGATTCCTGCAGAAAGGTGGGCCAGTTAAATACAGTATACTTGCAGTGTAGTAGGATTTACAGATCTATTAGTTGTTAATAGTTATTAACAGGTTAACATATTTTGTTGTCAGGCCATTTTTTAAAGTGCACCCCACAGCTGAATTCTAAAACTGTAAAGCAGTTGGAGAAAGACCAAATGTACCCAGTCTCAGCACCCACCTTTTCCTCGGAGGAACCCACTACTTAGTGCTTGTGTAGCATTTTTGCACATATGCCTTTACAAAGGCACTTTACAAAGAAGGTCAGTATGATAATCCTATGCTTGTATAAGTATCAAACCTAAGTATCTAAATGTTGGACTTAGGACATTTTATTAGGGTTTGAAGTCCTGATCTGTATAGCTTTTCTGTAGAACCATACAGCTTCAGCAATGACCGCAGTGTCAGATATGTGAATGACCTCTTTTGGATGATGAACCTTTTTCCCAAATGAGGGAGTGGATGAACAAACACAGTAAAAAACCAACATGACTTGTGCATGTAAGCACCTCATTTGGTAACGTTATGATAGATTTTTTACTTTTAATTACTTAGAGTAATGCTTCTTAATAAAAAGTAGATATTTTGCTGTATACGGTTTAAGAGTCAGAAAGAATTGTAAGTGGGAGACCAGCAAACCAGCTATACAGAGAAGTGGGGCAGGAAGTCACAGCCACCTCTAGGTGTATCTGAACTACAACTTTACATATCAGCTAAGGGCAGTGTACTGATATTTTATTGTGATAAGAATATAGTAAATACTAGATACATAAAATACTGTGCTATATCATAGGTTTCCACTTTAAAGGGTATGTTATAGTTGCATATTGTAGAGGACAGTACTTCTGTGTATATAAAAGAGTAACTGCATGTACAATGAAATGCTGGACTGAAGAAAGTTTAACAATGAAAATGTGTTAGGCAAGAAAGTATTTCTCTTCCTTTACACCTCTTTTTATAACTCTCTTAATGCCTGCAGTGTTGGGGAAGATAGGTGAGAATGGCATAAAGAGTTCCTGTTCATCAGCTGGGGATTCTCTGTTGGGGAGGAATTTTGATTTGTCATACCATTTTCAAAGCTTCGTTATACTAGAAGTGTGTCTGGATCAAACTCAAAGAATCCCGCCATCAGTTGTCCATATCCACATAATTGAAACATAAAAGTAACACACACAAGCTTCCTGCTTTATCAGGCTTGCACATAGAAAGCCTTGCCTGTTTGGATTTTTTTTTACCACATATTGAAGGGTAGGCAGGCAGATTTTCAAAGTAGGGAATGTTGGTTAGAATGCATGAATTGTGAAAGCCAGGACAGAGAAGCATATAAAACATTTGACAGAGATGATACCACAAGGTCAACCATACTTACACATTTTTAGTTTCCATGGCTAGCATGTATTTACCAGATAATCCAAAGCCTCAACTGACTTTGGAACCAGTATTGGGCAATCTTTGCCTAATGAGTTTAGTACGATTTAACTTGTCAGTCACAAGTAATGTGTCTCTTCTTGCTCCAAATATTTTCCTTTAGTGAATGATACTCTGATGACAGATAACAGCAAAAAATGTCCAACTCAACAATACCTGTGGGCAGCTGATGTGTTCTATTACAAAACAGTGAGTCAGTACAGGCACTTGTTGAAAATTCTCACCTTGTTTTGATATCTCTATATCAAAAAAACAAAGTTTCTGCTTTAGGGCATTGCTCTAAAATTCCTCAGGATATTGAAAACTACTTTGTTGTGAATCACCACAGTATTCTTAGCCTTTCCCTAAGAAGTATTTATTGCAGTGTAGTATAGAATTGTCTGACGACTTACTGACTACTTGTAAGGGCATCGCCTCCACTGGCTTACCAGATAAATCTCAAAGAATACTCTTGCATCTGTGAGATCATGTATGTAAATATTTTAGGTGAAAGAGATGTAGAAAGACAAAGATGAAGGAGGGAACTTAGTGCCTATGGATTGCAGTCATGCATTGACATGAACTGAATTATCAGACTTGGACTGCAGACTCTTCGTAGCTTTATATGAAAACTGTCTCTTACAGTGCATCAGTAATCTCTCAGTTTGCTGGTAATGGCTATGAAAGGTGTGTCCATACCCACTCTTAACAAAAAAAAATGAAACAAAAAAACTCCAAACAGGTAACAAATGTAAAAGTCATAAAGTGCTAGAGCAAGGAGTGCAGCTTAATAGAGAAAATTATTTCATATATGGGAGATCTCTAAATCTAGAAGTGTTACATCTTACGTGTTTGTTACATGCTGGAATGTGCTCTAAAAACAACTGGCTTTAGTCCACCCTTAACAAGTGTCTGTGTATCCCTTAATTGCTGTTTTCCAAGCCAGGTATTTATGCACAGATGACTATCAGAGAAACAACCTTTTCGCTTGATCAGATCTGTCTGTAGAGAGAAAGGCAGCTTCAAGTCACCCCTAGCTTTTCTCAGACACAAGGCCATACACAGTAACATGCTCAGCTCTTCGGATGCAGTATTACTGTTATTCATAATACTGTTCATTAGGAAATCCAGTTAATTAGTATAGATGGCCAACTACCTTAGAACTGTTTTTTTTCCAGTAGTAGACCATTTTTTGAGCACTAATGGCAGGGTATTTGTTCATTTGTTGCGTGTGTGTGCATTCTTATAAGCCTGTCCTAAATGCAAACAATCCAAATTTACTGGACCACTTAATTCACTAAAATGCAGGAGCTTCTAAAACCATCTTTTGCTTTTTACTTATTCTGTCAAAATACTTTGATATGTTAAATCCAATCACATAGTGGATAGTACTTCAGAAAAAGTGTATGTTCCCTTAGTGTTTATCTTGCTACAGATATACTTTTATTAGGGTGCTATTCATTATTTTTAGGTTTTCATGACTGGTTTTAGCCAATTAGTAGGTCTCTTTTCTAATGTTCTTTATGTTTTTCTAACATTAATCATGGATTTGACAAACTGGCTTAATGAGACATCTTTAAAACTAGTGTTGCTTTGAACCTGGTGATTTTGCCAACTCAGGGATTTTCTTAGTTCAGTCTCAGAATGAACCCTAGTAAATGGCTGAGAATGTTCCAAAGCAGGATTTTGTAAAATAAATGCACAGATAAGCATTGACAATATGAATAATATAGCCAGGAAAAACTCAGTCCATTTTCTCAGTGTTTACTCTTTGCTTACACAAGTCTTCCTTTTTAAGGCAGTCTTTTCTCCCATTTGTAATCACAAATGTGTGGAATTTTTTTCCCAAGGAATGTAATTCCCCAATATGAAAGACTTTAGAATTAAACATAGCGTTGTAAAGGAAGCCGAATGATGCTATTTAGTTCTGTGATCAGTCTTAATGAAAGCTGATGTCTACTTCAGTATTAGGTGCTTTTTGAATTCGTCCCAGAAAAAGGTCATAATGTGTTTATTTCTAAAGAAAAAACATTCATCAACCCTCAAGCTCAGGCTCATGAACCCAGAAACCCCAGCCTTTCTTTGGAACAGTCAAGTCATCACTGAATATAATTTGAACTTGAGCAGAAAGATGTGTGCATGAGCTCCTAGGCCCAGAAGCAATTCCAGCTCATCAGTGCACGTAATGGCGTAGTCAGGTTTGTGGAATTCAACTGTCTAGACATAGGGTCACCAAGGTCCAGCATTTCTGACAAGCTCTCCCAATTTCTGGAACCTAATTTTAGATTTCTAAAATGTGTCTATCCCTAGTCCTTCAGGAAACATGTGCTCTGTTATATCCTATAATCTTAACCCCCCATTCTGACATGACAAATTGAGAATCTAGCCAACTGTCTGTCCTTGCAGAGATTTAAAAACAGAAGGTGAAGGTAAGTGGTTGAGTTTGATCATCTGAGGGAGACATATAAAAGACCAGAGAGGCCGAGGATGAAGCGGACAAAATGAATGATTCAGTGGGAGGTAATACAAGTCAAGTTTCATAGTTTTGAAGCCATAGTCTACTACTATTTATAAATATGCTTTACTAAACAAATACCAGATGGTTTTTAAAAGGCATATATTGACATAATTTGATTATATTTGGTTGCGCAAATTTTACATTGTTAGATGCAGCAAACATAACATGATTTGTATTTCTTAAGCTCAGATTTCTTTACAGATACACTCAGAGAAGACATTTCACTAGTTTCCTGTTGTATTTAACTAGTGTTCTGTCTGGATATTTTTTCACCTCATATTAGTTCTGCTATTCATATGTCTGCCCTATAGTTGTTATATCTTTACTGCTCTTACGTATCCAGGAAAAATTCTTTATGAGCGATGTAAGCCTGATTAAGCAACTTAGTTCAAAAGTGACACATATACATTGCAGTTCTTTTAATCAGAGGGTGTTTTTTTCCTGTCAGATTTATTCCTACATTAAATGAGGCTTATTCAAATTACTGTCATACAGGGCAAAGCCGTGATCCTTCGTGTAACATATTTTATCAAATCTCTAAGCTATATTGAGTCAAGCCAGATCAGTAAATGAAAGAAAAATCCCATGAAACTAGGAATTCAGTAGCTGGTGTGCCTACATCTGAATCTGCAGACATCATATCCGCACCTTGTGACAGTGGACACTAACCTATTCTGTGTTTCATTAAAAATCTTAACAGTTATTTTAGAACCTGTAAGGATTTCAAAGTCATCATTAAGTTTCACAAAAGGTAAATATTAACAATATGTAAAATTATACCTTTCAATGAAAACAGATCAAGACTTTTTTAAAACAATACAACCATTACCCTGGAAATTTTAGCCAAATTCCAGACAATTTTAGTAAACTGTGGTAAACCAAAACTAAGTTCTTAATATTTGTATTTTTTTTGCTAATGTAATAAAAAAGGCATTTTAAATTCCCCAGGGTTTTTCTATGTATACTGTTACATCAAATCACTACAATTTCAGTTCCTTCATTTTTTCTGTGTTGAACAGATGACTCAATATAAAAATTGTTACGTGAATGAAAATTTTCACTTAAGTATGGTGAAACAGAGCTCTTGCACAAAATCAGAAACGAAATAGAGAATCCTCATAGATCACAGAAGATGTAATCATCTGTGCTATTCTAGATGTTAGTACTAGTTTCCCTCATTCTTTCCAAATTAGAAATTTCACTCTAACCTACAAAAATGTTTAGAAATCTGAAAACAGAAGATGTAAGAAGTAAATTAAGAGCAGTTTGAGTGGCAAAGAGCACAGAGCAGATACACTAAATCAATTTTTTTGTTGTTACATTAGTGCAACTAAGTGTAAAAAAAAAAGGTGTAATATCATATAGGCATGTAGCACCATAAGTGACAAATAAAATACAGTATTTAGTCAATAGTTTAGTAACTTGGAATATCTAACTTCTTAAAAAAATAATTAATAACTAGTATTATTTTGCATTTTAGTTGCCAGACTGTGATAAACCTTTGAATATAGAAATTTCTTTTCCTAATTATGCTAGTTAATGAATATTCCTTTTGAAGACATAGCCTTACTAGTACTTACATGAATAGTAGAACGACACTCTTCTAAAAGAATGCCAAACAGACAGTTTTAAAAGGCATATCAGAGATGTGTTGGTGATACGCAGTTGCAGAAACTTAACATTTTTAGATACAGCAAACAGATAACTTGAGAAACAGCTTAATGAGTTTTCTTACTTGTAGCCAAGCTGCCGACAGACTACAGCTGCATCCTTATCAGACCATCCATCATCACAAATTGTGCCCCACTGGCCATTGATAAAAATCTCTACACGTCCTTCCTTCTTATTCTCACCATCCATCAGCCTGATGGGAGGACCTGGGAATAAATTGCTGCTGTCAACTCACCACAACAGAAGCAAGAACTAGTACTTTTAAGTCATTTTCATCTCATTTGGTATATACCATCGACTGATGTTTATGTTCAACAAGCCTAATGTCAGCTGTTAAAGTAGTCACATTTTTCCTGGCTGGCAAAGGGAAGGAGTTTGTACAAATTATAAGACAAATACAAAAATCTACTGCATTTTGAACTTCAGAGTTCATCTGGTTCCTTCATTTCATACAAAAATGTGACATAGCTCAGAATCTGACCACAATAGGCACAGAACAATTCTCCCCTTAAAGGCAGAAAACACGCACAATACCTTTGATGTGATACCCATACAAGCTGGATATGTTTTGATTGCAGAAAATTTATGGGTGAATTAACTATATCTTAATTCATAAATCCATTCTCAAACTCGTGGTTACCACTCCTCTTAACCACTATCACAGCAAAAAAGTGCAGCATTGTGTTGAACTTCAGTTACTACTTATCATCATTCATGTTCCGTAGCATATTCTGTGTGATAGCATAATGTTCTGCAGCATGTTATTCTAGACTAATACGTGATTATTTTTCTAGCAATTTAAATTGATTGCTTATTCAGATATGTTCATAATACAAAATCTCACTTGTGTGGATTAGTCAGATTTAAGTAATCATGGTCGTTCAGTGCTTGGCTGTAGTTAAATTTTGAATCCTTTGATTCTCACTTACGTTAAAACTCCTTTGCAGTATGCAAGCAACGCAAGTAGCCTTAAACCAGTTACAAATTCCTCTGAGGCCTCTTTATAATGTTCAAGTGAGAATCACCTTCTAAGTCTTTTAGTATGCTATACTTTATAATCCTTAATACACTAATCAGAGTTTCCTTTTAGAATAATTGGAAGGACTGTTCCTCATTCTTCTAACCTGTTCCTAATCTCTTCTAAATCTGTAAGGATGAGAAATTACTTGATTATGCTCGGAAATAAAGCTTCATTTTGAAACATTTGCATTTAATATTTAATTCAGATTAATATAGGGTATGAATAACTTTTGTATACCAAACCTTACTCTGGATCAGAGCAAGTTATATCTGGCCTAATTCATTAATTAAAAGATGTGAAAACAAAATTAAAGTCTGTTTGCTTTAAATGACATTTAAAGCATATTATTTAAACTGGAGTTCATACTGTCTGGACAGTTACATGAATTAACTTCACCAACTTTCTTTTTAGCTACATTGTCATGATCTTACGTACTCAACAAATGTTGTAGTTATTGTACTGTATTCTATCTCAGTGTGCCTTAATGTCTGTATTTCCTCAAGTCATATAATCTACTAATTTCACATATTTTCCCACTAAATTCATCCTTGCTGGGAAGTTAATTGTAACAATAGAGTCTTTGTCCACTCTCCAATCAGAAATCCGTAGGAAATGTGAGATACACTGCCTTTATTTTCTTGTTGAAATGATGTGTTATTCTGGAAGAATACGATTTACGTGAAAATTCTATTACCCAGCTAGAGGCATGGAATATTAATGAGACAGTATAGGTATTTTATCGTTATCTTATCTTCTTGTGCTTTAGTGTGTATGTATATATGTATATATTGATGAGCACAAAATTAATACAACTTTCTGGTAATGGGAGATGTGAGAATGTTACCATATGGATGCATTTAACCAAACCAGACCTCCTTCAGCTGAGATTGTATTTTATAGGAATTTGAGCAAAGCAGCGCAGATGGTTTGCATCTGTAAAGACAGCAGTCATGATTTGAATTCCTGTTATTTTTGGTCTGAGAAAATTCTTTCTACCAAATATGGTTTTACATCATCTACACATAATGGAACTGTACTGCACCATAAAACATTTGTTGGATTGTGAGAGGGTCAAAAGGCTATATGAAGACTATAAAGAGGGAAGACTAGAAAAGTACATGTGGAAGTGCTGATCGTTGTTGTAACAGGTAGCAGTGTCGTGTAGTAAATCCATGTCGTAGTTTGCAGGATGGAGCTTTGCTCTATAATTTCCAGAGAACTTGAGGCACCTAGGCATACAAATCCGTTCCATTTCAGGAGAACCTGCGAATCTAACTCCAGTAGTTACAATTCTAATTGCAAAATCAACTAAGATCTACGTGGGTAAACTAAAGAATATCAGCAACAGTTTTGTGAAAGGTTACCTACTGACAAGCCGCAAATTTTTTATGTAGCAAATTTTAAAACTGTTTTTCAGAATTGCTGAGGAACCCATTGTTCCCCTGTCATTTTTACTGTGCATATCTGATAGCCAGAATTATTTTTTAATTATCCACATATGCATTTAGGAATTTTTGGAATTCATTTGTATATGTTTTGTTCTACAATGCCACTATGTAATTAGTATTTTTCTCTCATTTGTTTTCTTATTTGTCCTTTTATTCTTTTTTTCATACAAGTTTATAGGCTTTTTGATATTGGAACTGTCTTTTTGATCTGTGTTTGTAGTATCATTCTGTCCTGGTCAGCAAGTGGGGCTCATTCACCCAGGCACAACACAAATGATAGGCATCTTGCTATCTCTGAACTTCCCCTTTTTCTCTGTATCTCTTTTTTTTTTTTTTTTTTTTTGGAATGCCTGAATGTAAGGCCATGGGAGGATATACTATTGATTTACATTCCTCAATGCTTGTCTCTGGGGCTGGAGCACAGGTCTTATGAGGAGCGGCTGAAGGAACTGGGCTTGTTTAGTCTGGAGAAGAGGAGGCTCAGGGCAGACCTTGTTGCCCTCTACAACTACCTGAAATGAAGTTGTGGTGAGCTGGGGGTCGGCCTCTTCTCACAGGTAACTAGTGACAGGACAAGGGGAAATGGCTGCAAGTTGCGCCAGGGGAGGTTTAGGTTGGAGATGAGGAGAAATTTCTTCTTGGAAAGGGTGATCGGGCATTGGAACGGGTTGCCCAGGGAGGTGGGGGAGTCACCGTCCCTGCGGGTGTTTAAGGGAAGGTTAGATGTGGTACTTAGGGACGTGGTTTAGTGGGTAATAGGTGATGGGGGGATGGTTGGACTAGATGATCCTTGAGGTCACTTCCAACCTTAATGATTCTATTCTATTCTATTCTATTCTATTCTATTCTATTCTATTCTATTCGATAGCATAAGATAGATAGAACTTGGAGGATGCTGAGTAAAATGCAGTATACTATTAGGAAGTGCTGAATAGGTCTAAAATCTGGTGAACATTAAGAGAACAGGATCTCTGGAATCTGACTTTGTTACGTTACAAATTTGTGTTGATCTTTGATCAGGGAGTGCTGGTTGATGAAAAGCTTAACATGAGCCAGCAGTGTGCACTGGCAGTCCAGAAAGCGACCCGTGTCCTGGGCTGCATCAGAAATAGTGTAGCCAGCAGGGCAAGGGAGGGGATTCTCCCCCTCTACTCCGCTCTGGTGAGACCCCACCTGGAGTACTGCATCCAGCTCTGGAATCCTCAGTACAGGAAAGACATGGAGCTGCTGGAGCAAGTCCAGAGGAGGCCACAAAGCTGATCAGAGGGCTGGAGCGCCTCTCCTATGAGGACAGGCTGAGGGAGCTGGGGTTGTTCAGCCTGGAGAAGAGAAGGCTCTGAGGAGACCTAATCGCAGCCTTCCAGTACCTAAAGGGGCCTACAGGAAAGCTGGTGAGGGGCTGTTTCTTAGGGAGTGCAGTGACAGGACAAGGGGGAATGAGTTTAAACTAAAAGAGGGGGGATTTAGGTTGGACATTAGGAAGCAATTCTTTCCTGTGAGGGTGGTGAGGCCCTGGCACAGGTTGCCTAGAGAAGCTGTGGAGGCCCCATCCCTGGCAGTGTTCAAGGCCAGGTTGGATGGGGCTTTGGGCAACCTGGGCTGGTGGGGGGGGTCTCCCTGCCCATGGCAGGGGGGTTGGAACTAGATGATCCTTGTGGTCCCTTCCAACCCAAACCATTCTATGATTCTGTGATCTCTGGCTGTTCATGTTCCTTTAATTACTTTCTATGATCTTCAGGAGAAAAGTGAGCTTTTTCCCCTTCCTGTTCCTTCTTTGTATGCATCTGCCACATACTAAGATTTTGAGCATCCTTAAGTATACTATACTTTGCTCAGATCTGCACCCGCTGCAATACTCATACTGTGACTTTACCAAAGACATGCCTTACCAAGTGAGGGTTTATGGCTGTCGTTATCTGGATAGCAAATGAGTCTGACATCCTCCTGATGGTTGCAGTCATGCTTTCCCCACTCTCTCCTTGAGCATTGCAGGAGGTTTGTCTCCTTCCCTGAGCAGCTGACATCATCCAACCAGATAGGCCCAGAGCTTTCTTCTGAGTAGCTCTCAGGTGCACTTTTTCCATACCTGCATAACATATACATATGTATATACATATACGTAACGGTTTGATCTACGGTGATCAGAGGGCATGTGATACTCAAACACTAGAAAGGAAATAATTTCTGAAGAAATAAAGGTTTCTCAAGTAGTAACAGTAAACACTGTTAACCATGACTGAGCAGGTTCAGTTAGCATTAAATTCAATGAGAGCACCATATGCTGCTTCTTTGCTAATGTTTTTTTAAGGAATTACTGTTACATTAATACAAAGTTGAGAATGTAATACCTTTGGTTAAAGCCTCCCTTCAACTAAGCATATGGCTGTCTCGCTGACTTTGAGATTAAAGCCTGTTCCTAGTATTATGTATACACTTAAATGTAACGGTCTGGGGAAAAATGACACAAAATTCTTTATTGAATGTGAGCTATTATAATCTGAAGGCAAGACAAGAGTCACCTAGTGAGAGTATACCTTTGTAGCCACAGTCAGTAGGAAAAGTAGTGAAGAGTGAAGGCATGAAACTAACAGGATTTTTTTCTAAAATATGGTTTTCAATACATAAATGTTCCAGGACCAGACTGTGGGTGTTTCTGAGCTAGATCCAGAAGGACTTACACCTTGAGAATGTCTGTGATTTTTAATGACTGTTCAACAAGAAAAGATTTTGAAGTATTAAACTTTTATAGGCAAAATAGAATACAACAAATTAGTTTTTCTCTATAGCATATGCATTTATCAGCCAAAAAGGTGATTGGAAGGAACTCAGTGAATAAAGGAGGAAGGAACTCACTGAATCACAACCTCAGCTGAAGCTTTTTCTTCTACCTAAACCGAGGCCGTAAATATCTCTTTGAGACGAGGGAAGCAGGCTTGAATGGATTTTAATTCAGTAGTTTCTATGAAGCACTCAGCTAATATTAAAACAGACTCTTAAATAACGTAGGGTTCATGTAAATGTTTGTCATCACTGTCAAGTCAAAGAGTCAGAGATCTAATATCAAGTAATCTTACTTAAATCCCAGCTGCCGGCAAACCACCTGTGTATTCAGCTCTGTCCACCCATCATCGCAGACTGTGCCCCACTGCCCAGTATAATAGACCTCCAGGCGTCCCTCATGACTGCCTTTCCCACTTGTTAGTCTTAATGCACCATCTGTGTCATTAATAAGTAAGGAAAAACAAAAACAAGAATCAGTTTTTCTTACGTCCAATTATTGTTCTAAAACAAATTCATAACATTGCATTTACTGCATCTGATCAGAATATTAGACTATAAATCTAGTGCTGATCACTAAGTGTAATGAGAAGATGAAAGAAATGCCACAATGCTCCAGTCAGCTGTGAAGTGTTGCGTAATGTAATTGCTTAAGCACAAGAGAAATAGCACAAGATATTGATCCCCCAAGCCCTTATTACATGCCAAGTCTGTAGGAGTGGGCTCTGATTACATAATTTTACTGTATATAGACCTTATCTTTTTTCTTTGTATAATCTGTTATTTCCCATTGCTTCTATGCTGAAACACTTACTGCCATTGAGAGCTGTAATACAGAGTTAGGGCATGCCCCACATAGTAAGTGGCAGTTAGCATGTTACTGAGGAACCAAGGCTTTGGGTGGAATAATGAGATTTTCTTTAGCTGTAAAATTTCCATTGCCAACAGCTGGTTCGTTTCCGTACTGCCAGAACACTTTATTACTGTGGGGTTTTGTGCATCTGCAAACTTTAAAAATCCCCTTTGCAGAGCGGTGAACTCTGTGTTTTTCGCTGTTTTCCTGTGTGATTGTTGGTAACTGAAGTACCTGTGAGAGGTGTGCAGGAAACGCCAGCATCTTCTTTGTGGCCACAGTTGTGTTCTCGCCAGGAGCTTTTTGGACACTGTTCTATTGATAGTTCATTTCCCGTGCACCGCACCTCATCCAGCAGCACGGGGCCTGAGCCTTCTCCAAAGTAAGCCTGGCTCCACGCCTTGGCAACACCCCTGTCGAAATGTGACAAACACCCAGTCAGGAACAAGCAAGCTGAATAATCTGCCTCAACGGGAAGAGCTAAACCATCGCATTTCTAGCTTCTGAAATAGCCGATGGGACTGCCTGAATAGCCGCTGCACAGGCAGCTGATATCATCTAATGTGATGAGGTTCCACAGCCAACTTCAGTCTCCGCTGAGGCTACGGAGCGACTTAAACACACCGCTTACACAGTTTGAACATACTTAGAACATCAATTTCTATTGGTTTATATCTATGTAATTTTTCTTTTCTGTCCCTTTTGATTTTTAAGCATAACTTTCCTAGAAGAGGTTATAAATGTACAGCTTGGGTATGAGGATTCTAATTTTAATTTTCATTAAATGTTTATTTGTAGTAAAAATAATCCTGTACATTTCTAGAGTGACTTTCATCTGTTGTCCTTAAAGCACATTAATCAAATCTCAAATACCCAGATGAAGCAGATAAAAGTTCCCCATTTAGGCATGTAAAAACCACAGCAAAGAGCTCTGAAGTGACTTGACAATGTCATACCACCAGTCAGGGGTGGAACTGAAAACAGAAAGCAGACCAGTGACTAGCCTTGTGTGTGTTATACTCTTTATGCCAGCATAGAGGATTTTGAGCACAAAAACCTACATAAATTGAAGACGCTCCATTGTTTCAGCATTACAGAAATTATGCAGTGATTGGTGATCTATCAGATTTTTTCCAATTCTATTTAAGATACCATGTCTTTCATATATAAATTTTTTTCATGGTTTGGTGTCTTTCTACTCAATTGTTTCCCTGTTCATATATCCAGTCTAGTTTTTATAGGAGTATTCTCAATATCTGTCTTCTTTTTCAACTTGTAAGATTGAAATGTCTGTCTAAATTTTTTACTATAATGAATTACCTGTCTAAAGGATTATTTTAAGTTAATTGACATACAGTTTGGGTGTGGGTCTCGATATTAATTTGCTTTAAAGAGAGTTTTCCACTACCACTCATGTATTGTCACGTAACACCTAACAGGAATGGTATGTTCAGCTTACACTGAAAACATGACAGGTCTTGACTCTTTGTTTCGGGATGTAACCATTCAAACTCTTAACTAGTTTTGTGACTGCATGCCAGAATAAGTACATTGTTGTGATTTTTTTCATGTAAGTTGCAGTAGTTCATGTTTTTAAGGCAGTGACTCATTAATCCATGTATGAATTTAGATAGATGTGGATTTCATTTCTAGTCCTTTGTATAAATATGTAACAATCTCTGTTCTCACTTTTTTAAAAAAGAAAAAAATACTAAGTTTACGATTAGCAATCATACAAATTCTTGATAAACATTAAAGGGGTGTGGGAAAAATAACAACAGTAAGAGGCTTATAAAAACTAAATTAGGATCAGGAAAAAGTTCTATAAAAGGAAAGGATGTTGAAATTCATGGTAGGTACAGTGGAGATGATAGTGTAAAGTAAATAAAAGCACACACAAGAAAGGTAAATTAAAGAATCTGTGTTTTGCATTTTCATTTTGCTTAAAATGTATTTGGTTTTAATATTTTCAAGCTAATGTGCTTCATTAATCTTGAAAATGCACTGTTAATTTTCAGACTGTTTCTTGATGATGAGATGCCTTCTGCAAGTGGTGGAGAACATGGAAAATACCAAAAAGCAGGTCTTATTTACTCAGTAGGGAGAAGAGCTGTAATCTGTGATTGCTTCAAAGAAGCAGGTAAGCAAACCAGAAATACCTCACTCAGCAAGCAAAACGCATAGCTCCAGTCTGAAGTTGGTACCATCTCCTTTCTCGCTGATCCAGCAGTTCTCTTTCCCACCCAATTCTGCAGCATCTTTCCTCAAATACTGAATACTTATGTGTGGTATCAAAATTGCCCCTGGCTGTTTAGAAGAGGAGCAAGAAAATCCTGTTCTGCTGCCATGACTATGTTATAGACCATGCTTAGTTCAGACAGAATCACTGACAAGCTTAACTGTCAAATCTTCAGACAGATCTCTAGTCAGTATGTGCAAACTGACAATCTTCAGAGACTCCTGACTTAAACAAAGCTTGAGAGATTCTCACAGGCATGCCAAGAACCATACCCTTTCTGACAAAGCAGAGCTCTTAATGCCAAAGCAAGGAGGCTGTTAGACTCCTCAGTAAAATGGATATAATGATTTTAACCGTCAAAGCAACTTCCTTTTCTTCACCTCGGGTTTTTGATTGAAATTTTGATGAAATTGTAGTGAGTTTTCACTAAAAAGTCAGCATTTGTTCTGAGACACATCCTTTGTCCTACAGACAAAATTGCCCCTATCATATGACACTGGAGACTGGATCCTATAAATCAAAGTTCCAGGGAATTGAAAGTAATGGTGCTGCACCTGAACCTTGTATAAACAAACTTAGTTAACTGCTTCAGAGTATTAGTGCAATTTTAAAGGAGCAGCTTTTGACAATGCTAAGCTATGTATCTGACTAACTCTCCTGCTTTGCTGATGGACTAGAAAATATGTAGATAAACAAACCCAAGGCCAAGCTGCCGACAGACAACTTCAGCATCCGCGTCATCCCACTGATCATCACAGATGGTCCCCCACTGGCCAGCATGGTGGACTTCTACTCTTCCTTCATGAGCGTTGTTCCCACCAGCCAGCCGGATTGGAGTAAAGACAGAGGCTGTGATCAAACACAGAATATAGGAAAAGGTCATTTCTTGCCCAAAATGTTATCCTGATAGTAAAAAAGATGGCTTAATGGTTTCTCTGACATCACTTAAGAACCACACTTTATTTTTTCTAGTTAGATGGAAAACCTCAAATTAAACTTCTGAGAAATAAGTTCTCCTAAGCTCCACTCTCACTGGAGGAATTCTCAGCTGAAGAATATTATACAGACAAGTAACCATACTGATCTGGAGTTACTTAACTGTCAGAGTGTTCACAGATACTTAGGGCTGTAATGCCAAATACTAGAGTCAGTAAAGCTGCATTGCTAGCAGTAAGAGCAAAATTGCCTCTGTATAAGCTTGGTCCCAAAGGTTAAAATCTGAACTAAGAGGCAAAAATTCTTTCACTGACACAGAAGTAGAAATTCATCCTCATGTTTTCTCATTACTTTCGTAATTCCAGTCAGAGCAGTGAAATCTCATTGACTGTGGAGTCTCACTTTGATTGTCTAAGTATTGTGCCTTTCTTGTTTCTGAGACAGTTTTACATAGTCTTTTCAAATCATTAGGCTTTTCTGGTCCAGCAAGAAATTATCTCAAAAGCATCCCTTCTGCATAAAGCAATAATAATAGAAACAGCTTAAAACGTATTAAAAAAATAATCACTCCAGTATTTAAAAGGTTGTTTTAAAGTTTCACCATGTCTAACATCTGAATGATTTAAAATGTAATTAATTTTTGTGTAGGCCTTCCACCCAACTATTGATAAACTTCCTTTCAGCATTACTGAAGTAGACAACAGTCCTTTAATAATTTAATCTAAGCAAAACAAAGTTTTCTGGTGAAAATGTCCAGAAGAAAAACCTTATGATCTAAAAGTGTAATTTGCTAATTTAGAGTTTTCAGTTTCTTTAGGCAAAACTATTTCTTTTGCTTTGGTCTTCAATTTATCTCCTAGCTTAAAAAGATTCTCCCTTCTACACTATAGTTTTCTAAATTAAGGCCAAAATTATTTTTTAAAAGTCATGTATCATTAATCAGAATATTCCAATGAATAGTGGAGCTTTAGGATAAAATTGCATCTACCTTTGGACAGGATGGTAAGTAGAAGGGGAAAGGCAGCACACAACTGGCTGCAGTCATACAGGTTTTGGTTACAATTGAAGAGATTGCCATTGCCAGCTCCTCAGCACTGCCAGGCCTAGCCTTCCTCAAGATCAGCAGTATCTTGCATCTGATGGCATAATTGTTGTTTATTTGCCATTTATCATCATTAAAATAATCAAAAATATCTTAAAAACATCAATAATACTTTTTTCCCTAACAATATCATGTTGACCTGTGTGAGTGATGTGTGAGGTAGCAGTCTTCAGCTGGGAAGACTTGGACCTGTTTTAAATGTATGCAGAACAGGGCATACTGCAACTTTGCAGTTCCTTGTGCGATGTCATCCATGTTCGCAGTACGGAATGTCACCCCAACACTTCTGTGCCAAAGCAGAAGGCATAGCCTGTTTGTGAAATTGCTGCTGCTCCCTGCTGTTGGAGAAAAGCTAACAAATTGACATGCAGCATATGTAGCCATGAAAGACAACCTCTGAGTAGACAAATAAATTAATAAATATTTTTTTTAAAAATGGGGGAGAAACAATTCTGTTCTTACAGCCAGAGATTCTTGCTGCTTCACCTCTTCTCACAACCTACATCTCAAAGCAATAATTTGCTTCTTGGTTATGGAAAGGTAAAAAGTGGTTCAGCTCGTTGCTGTTTGTACAGCATAGAGGGATTTGAAACAGTTAACGATGCGATGATTCAATCTGTTTCGCTTCCTGTTCCAAGAAGTCTTAATATTTTGTTCTAATTTAGTAATGAGTAATTAATACTACTTCTATTTAAATAAGTTAAGAAGTTAACCAAACCATATGTATTTTTTTTTACCTAGGGAAGAGCTACATGTGACAGCAGCTGCCATTTTTTGAGGACATGATCCATCCTGCCAGATGTCTTTTTGACATAACAGTATATTTTCTTCATCACCACGACAACGCACTTCACTCCAGTAAACAGGAATAAGGCGCAGTCCAGTAAATGGTATGTGTTTTGCTGTACCTTTTTCACTGTAAGAAGAATAATCAGGATAGGAGATTAGAGTGGGAAGAACGGAAGTGGAAGATTTTGTCATATATAAATCTTGGAGTAGAAAAGAAAGGGCTTTCTCCAGCAGTGTAAATTCATCACATTCTCATACAGTTCAGCATTGTCTTCTGCACAAAGAAAAGTAACAGATGTGACCCAGTTCTCACCATTTTGTTGTGAGATATTTTAGTACAATGGCCTGTGTTGCTGCAGGGCCAGCTACATTCCTGTTCTCCCAATTCTTAACTACAAAAATCAGCACAGAGTCCACAGTCCACAGGTGAATCTACAGTACCATCCCACTGCAATTATATTTCCAGGAGAGGTCATGCTAACAGGCCTTTCACCCTTATCCTCTCCTTTACCCCATTAAAATGTACCAGTGCTCTGCCCATACATGTCATATAATACGGTTGTGACTACAGAGCATTGAAACAACCTCATACTCTATTAGATCAGGCCCATGTCCATTATGCTCTATTCGGCCATTCCTGTCCATCCAGAACATTTATAAACAGCTTCCTTTCCTTCCCATACTGAATCCACAGCAACAATCACTGAGCCATCTTTTATTCCATGTAATGCCCAACAAATTTAAATGAAAAACAAAGCCCAGCTATTGTAAAATCAAAGAACAGATAGATGGAAGCACCTGAAAAGCACCAGTAATACCTAGTGAGTTCACCTTGTGGTATATAGATCCAAATTTCTGCCGAACACTGATGATAACAGAAACTTTCAACTACTGTTTGCTTGGGGCGTTTTGGCCTGGATTCAGATTTAAGCCATTTCTGTTGAAAAGATCAAACCACTCACCCGTATCAGTGAACTACTTTTGCTAATAGCAGTCTTGTTCAACTGAAATGTTTAGGGTATGGAAGGCAAAAAGAACTTACATGAAAATGAGGAAAGGAGACACTGCACGTAAACAGCTGAAGTCTTAAGCAAAATCACGGTCTCCAGATGGCTGAACTTTTATCTCATCTAATCCTCATATTTTTATAAGTTGGCACGGTCTGTCCAGATTAGTATTGAACATTATAAAACAGCTTAGATTTAGTTCTGGCTAGCAGTCTTCAGAAGTGGAATAATCACTAGGAATGTCACAGTGCAAGTATGCTATAAAAGCCCCTTACTGCTTATAGCAAACAAAATCACTGCTTTGGTATGTGACTGAAAGAAATGTTAGAAAGGCAATAAAGCCAGCCGTACTTTGTGGCTTATTGAGAAAGTGCAAACTGAATGGGGTGCTAACAGGGGATATTCAAGTAATTTGGTTGCTAACTTGAACCGTGTTGGCTTTTTAGAAGCTGAAATTGCATTTTATTTTTAAAAATCCCTTTTGGTACGGGCATTTTCTTCTTTACCTCAGTTTTATCTTCCTATTGTAATTGCAGTATCACTATAGGCATTTTATAGAGTTTAATGACCACGTTATGTTGAAGGATCCTGTTGATTAACTCCATTCTGACAGCAGTGGGAAGTAGTGGTCAGTGAGGACAGTGCAGGGACTTTCAACCTGTCCAGTATTACTGTAACTCTGTAAAATGTTTCCATGAAAATGTAAAGCTGCAAAACTTCTCTGGTTTAGGGTTTTGTTATTGATGTGCAACTCTGGAAGTAAACCATACAGATTATCTAGCTAGATGAAGATGTGCACAATAAAAATACCACATTTTCCAAAAACCTAGGATGAGTCCCAGATGGTTTTTGGCAGGATAGAATGGATGATTACTAGGGTAACTCCATGCTCCTGACAACCAGGAATTTTCCTATGATTAGGAGCCCATGTAGAATCTAATTCTGGCCACATTTTCATTTTTATAGTTTCAGTAAACTCACTGGAGCTGTTCTTAACTGATACTTACATTAGTGAGATCAGGATCAGACCTCAGATTTCTGCCATTATGGCCATCTCCCAAATGTCTAGTAAAGCATTTTTTGTTTGCCATAAGCTTTTCTGACATGTTCACACTTTTTACTTTGAAAGCAAACAATCTACCCTGGTCTGCTTCTCTCCAGATCCCTTATACAGCTTTCAAATGAAATACTGATTCTCACAACCACCTCTTTGAAGTACAACACAATTGAAGGAAACAAAGGATTGTGGGAGGAACAACTTCAGCATTCAATGATTTTCAAACAGAAAAACAATCGTCAAAACCAAAAAGCCCTCAGGATTTGCAAAATAGATTATCCTTTATGCTGAAAGATCATTAAAATAAGCTGACTGATTTTTACTCAGATGGAAACTTACCCAAGTGCAAGCTGTCGACATACAACTGTTGCATCATTATTGTCCCAATGGCTCCCACATATTGTTCCCCAGATTCCATTGAAATAAACCTCCACTGTACCTTCAAACTCATTCTTGCCACCCTGGAGTCTCACTGACCCTAGTTAAAAAAAGAAAAAAATAAAGCCTCCAGGATATTCCAATGCTCAATTAATGTATCACACATAAAAAAAAACCCAAACCTGATCTTCCCTCTGCAAAAAGAATTCCTGTTTCATTACCATCTTTGTGCTCTTTGGGTGAGCTGCTTCTATGAAGCACTCTGGCACATTTAACGTTGTTATACAGTGATGTACAAAAGGAGATAATCTTATTTTTTACATGAGGAAAGCATTTTCCTTCTTATACTAAAATTACATCATATTTCTGATCCTTCAAGTGCTATAACTTAGTTAAAGATCTAGCAAAAAAAACCGTATAGACTACACATAATTATTTAAATGTGGTTACCACTACCCAAATGAGCAAAATGTAGGTATCTATGAGTGCTATACTTTTATCTTCCACATAATTCCATCCAACTTAATGGAATCAGAAAGCAACCACATGGGTTGCATAGCTTTTGATCTGAGACATGTAACATTATGCACGTCATTGATGTCAGGAGTTTATTTTAGCCAAAGAATGCATTTGTTCATACTTGTTCTCAGACAGAAAAATATTGGATGTATTTCTATTAATTCATGAGAGGTCTTCACCAAATTCTCAGACAAAACAAGCTAAAACCATGAGGAATTGTCTAAAAGAAGTGAAAAAAAAGTCTGCTTCTTGAAAGCTACTGAACACGGAAATCCAAGAAAATTAACAGATTTTGCCTTTTTTATTACAGTAGTTTTACTTGAGATGCAAGGCGCATCTGCTGTTGAAGGTAGCCAAGTGCCACTGGTAAAGCTGGGAAAAAGCTGGTCATAGGTATAACTCTGCAGAAGCAGAACAAAGAGTCATGATGGAGCAGTAATTCAACAAGAAAGAATACATTTCTGTTAAATTATCAAACATAGCCTAATTGTATGCATTAGTATTGCCTGAAATCTCAGCTAATCCATCTGCCACTGTTCTGTGATCTGCTTAAAATCAGAAGCTACACCGTTTGCAGGGGTAGTTAGCAGGGGTTTTAGCACCAGGAGAAAACAGTCAATGTTTGTGCCTGCATTTCATTGTATATGTGTTCATGTATGTGTTAAAAAATCAATTAGTAACAATAATCATAATAGGTAGATTCACTTTTTCTTCTCAGCTTTCACTCAGGTTGTGTCCTGATTTTAATTTAGTTCAGTATATTTTATAAAACCACAAAGCCAAACAACTGCCAAATAACCCGAGGAATTAATTAACCTCAAACTTGGTTTTGTGTGTTCCTTTTTGCCTCCTGTTTACTTTCTCAGGAGTAACTTACTATGCAGTAAATTACAAACAAAATTTATTCAACTCATGTTGAACTATCATTCCAAATAGAGGATCATTAATGAGTTAATTATAACAATGCTGTAGACATGTTGCACATTGTTTATCTGTCTTTAAAATTTTTCTCTTTTTTTGTTGTGTCACGTACAGACAGAGTCTGGAATTTTGTTTATCTCTACTCTTCACCAGACTTTTGTATAGACTATTATTTTCACTTGAAACATCATCTGCAGTCATAGCAAAGTGATTCCTGACATACCAGATTTTGAAGATGTCATCCCCAAAAATAAGCTTATTTTTATATACAATTGCTTACAGTTCTGTGTGACACCTACTGAAATTAATACAGTGTTTTCTGACTACACATTACACAATATTTCTATTCAAATATTTGAATAAGGGAGTACTTGAAGAATAACATTCTCTTCTAAGGTCTCCATGGCAGAATTTGGCTCATTCTTCTTTCTGTATTTACAGATTTCCCAATGACAACAGTGGAAGAACTTGTTCATGTACACAGAGCAAAAGATAGCACAAGAGATAACTTGTGCATATCAGAAACTCTTTTCCCAACAATTACAAATGAAAGAAATCTGAAACCCTTTGCATCTCTGGTAGAAGCCTCAGGAAGTCTGAAAAGCACAGAGTTCTCACTATGGACACGTACCATTAAATAAAGAATACAGCCTTTCCCCTGCCAACCACTCCCCTGAAGAACCCCAGGTGATGTCTGGCCCCTGTTAAAGTGGAAACCACACTACTGTTATCACTTGGTAAGGAAGGGAAAATGACTGGAAGGGACAGTGCCTTATTTCCATGTGCCTGTGGGAAGAGACCTAGATGAAAGCAATAAATGAGAGATTTAAAAAAAAATTCATCTAATATCTTACCAAAATATTTTGGTTTGCCTTTTTGCTGTAGGTTTAGAGCTGCACATAGGAACACGAAGGTATTATGAAGGGTAGTAGCATTCATAACAGACCTTTGTTCATCTCAAAAGAAAATATGATGAAGAGCCAGCTTCTATCAGATAGAAGGCACACAAGATGATTGTTAAAGGTAATTTTGTAACAAATTTTAAATATTCTTAATTTTCACCTGATAGTTGTTAATCTAGAAAGAAAATTTTTAAAAGCCCATTTTTGCAGGTAACTGATACTAAACCTTTTATTACGCCTGCTGTTTAACTGAATTAACTGAATATATGGTACACTAATTCTAACATGCTGGTTGCATGTGAGATACATAGTGAGATATGTGAGATACATACATGTGAGATACAGAGGTTGCATACTCTCCTGTGAGGAGAGTAGTGATATCTAGAACTATGATTAACCTAAACCATCCAGGACAAAATCAGCATTCTCTCCTCAAGCAAAACAATAAGTAAAACCATTTTTTGAAAGAAAAGTCAGAATTGCAAACCCTCTGGAAGCTTAATACCTCTAACATATTTTTTTAAGTCCAGTCTAAGTGTTTCTAGCTCAGTATTTCAGCACTGTGTCCAACAAGAGTAAAATGATACAGTACCTTTTGTTTCATATGCACTTTGAAGTATGTATCAACTATATCATACGACAAGTCATAATTAGGTAGCAAACAAATCAAAGAGCACACTAATGAGAAAATTATTTCTCTGTTGTTTACTCAAAATGTTGCGATATTCAGACCCCTGATAGTTATTTTACTGAAGCAAGAGATACATTAGTTACAGTAACATGAATACCTCATAAAACATAATACAACTTAAAAATACAGACTTTCATTTCAGTAGCTTGTATTTTCTTTCCAATAGATAACACTTCATGTGTACATTGATCATAGGGAGTTGCAGGACGACCAACATTATTTGCCATCATGTTTGTTTATGCCGTATTACCAGGTATCTTCTTTATTACTCATCATTCAATCTTTGTTATTAAGAACGTGTTAATATCTTAATTGCAAGATAATTGCATTGTTAAAATGGCCAGGAAACACTCTCCACCTCATAGGCAGCAAGAAAGCTAATATTTAGCGTGATTAAAAGGATACTGGTTAATTCTTCATGTCACTGGTTAAGTCTTCTACTGTTACATTTTCATACCTCAAGCCCATACTGCACCACAGCACATGTGCCCAAGGGGCTTCCTTCTGTGCTCTCCCTAGGGCACAAGAAGCTCTGGAGAAAAGCATCTGAATAACTTGTTAGAAAACAAGTTTGTCTTAAGCATATGCGTTGGAGGCTCTACGTTTCTGGAGTCATAGATACGGCAGCATCTCTATTTTTTAAGCAGTAATATCTACTCTGACTTTTCTGCCATGCTCTGAGAAACTCAAACTCTCCTCTCCACCAACTCGGTGTGGTATCAAACCTCCACTTAAAGTGCTTCTCAAACCTTCACTGCCTCAACACCAAGCTCAGCACCAGGGAACATGAGTACAGGGATCCTGCCCGTGGCTCTCAGTGCCCTCCTCAGCTCTGGTCAGGAAGAGGAAGGATGAGGAGAGGTGAACTGACCCACAAGACTTAGAAACAAGGGCACAGGACCGCAAAGCAGGCCTACTAGGCAGCTCTAGGACACATACTGTGATCTTACAACAGACTTAATTGAGCCCTGTATTGAAGAATACAAATAGTACACTGTCTTGACAGAAACTCCTTCATTTATATACACTCAAAAAAATATGTATGTATTTCTTCTAATTATATTCTAGCTGAGGTTACTGACGGTCAATTCATGTTGTTTACATACAGTCTGGTAATTTTAGTTGCCCTGGTATCTGCCCAAGTCAGAGTCTTTCCTATCTCCTATCACTGTTTAAAAGAGATTAAGTTATACTTGCAAATGCAAGGAAGTAAGGGTATCCAGTGGGTGCTGCCGAGACTTGCTCCACAACACCTGCCATATAGGCTCAAGATGAGACACACAGGAAAAAAGGGAGAGGAAAACCTTTCAGCCAACTTTTAATTAACTCCAAAACGCAGAAGAGCTTCAAAGGAATTGTGCTGTTGTGTTTGGCCTCTTTTCCTATACCATTCTCATGGCCAGAGATGCTGACTAACTTCAAACCCTGTTTTATTTTCTACATTTCACTGAGAATAAGCATTGTTACTGTGTATGGCTGAACTGCAAATACAATGAGAATCACTTCCACTTCTGCTGTACGTGTAATTGCTGCAGCAGTGGGGTTTACGGTGTTGGCTAAAGGTGTGCCAGTAGTTTCCTCGTAAACACCTGTGTCCAAAGGTTTGCAATTTGGCTGTAAATGTAGATTTGGAAAAGAGATATCAGAAGTAAAAGCTGCCTGTGCCTTTCACCCTGATGCTGGGTGCTCTGAAATTCCAGATTTAAAGCAAGGCAAAATAAGTATTTTGAATTTTGGAAACCTGTAAAAACAACAAATAGTTTTATTTCTGCTTTCATTTCCAAGGTGTTCCAACATGGGATAGTGCCACAGAAAGCACCGATAATTCATCTCTGTTGCCTTGGAGTCAATTAGGTAAGTCCAAACTGACATAAAGTGTGAGGGTCTCCCATTGGTACATGCTGTATATCCCATGTAACCGTATTATAACTCACAATATTTCAGAACACTAGTGGATGATTCACCATACATATAAAAGAGTGTATCCCAGTTTCAGGATGAAACTAATTAATGGCTTTCCATAAGGTACTTGTAAAATGTTACCTGTAGTATAGGTCCAATCTAACACCAGTTCAAATCAATGGAAACTTTTCTTTCCTTACAGGACTAGGCCTTGCTAAAATCAAATAAATTAATCATGTTGACTCCAGCAAAACTACAGATGATGCTCACTGCGATCAATGAATGCCATTGTCCATCACTTTCCTGATCACTGCTCTTAGTCTAAAATTATAACTATTTTCTCCTGGTATTTTAACCTTGAACAAAATGTTTATCCATCAGTACTATTTAAGAAAAAGAACCTCAGCAGATAGCAGTATTGCATACTCAAGGATCCTTATATTAGACGTTTCATAAATATTGTATATCTTAAGTGTGTAATGTGCTGAATTGGTTCCTCTGCAGCAGTGAGATTCATCATCTTAATGATCAATGGTTTAAGGCTCTGAAAAAATAAACTGAAGTCTTAGGAGTGTAATGGACGCTAAAGGACTGCTGTTATTTTATGTGGTCCAGAGCTGTAGAAAACGAAGGGTCTCATGCTGTGCAGCTGTAATAAGAATGATTCCAGAAGAGCTGCTTCTTAGAAGGAAAACACAGACATTCATGTTTAATTCTTCGTCGTATTTTTTTCTTTAACCCTATGCTATTAAAAAAAAACCCCAAAATGCCAAAAGACCTTCCATCAGCTGCCTGGGCTGAAGTAGAACAGGTAGGGAGAATAATCTAGTGTTTAAACTATGAGCCTGAGACTTGACTTCTCTCACAAAAGTTTAGTGAAGCATTATTTGATTGGCATTAGTGGAAATACCCTGTGATAAGAGCAATTTAAATGGAAAGACTCTACAATCTGGCCATTCTGGAGATGTGTATTTTATTTACAGTTCTTCCACTGACTGGAAGTGTGACCTCTGGCAAAGACACTTACCCTCACATGCATTGTTTCCCCTTTGTAAAATAAAGAAAAATAGTTAACCCACTTTTCTCAAAGAACTTTAAACGAGGTATGTAACAACATAGCACGAGCAACATACCGTGCAGAATGCTGTAACTACAGGCCACATAAGCATTGTGTGGCTGCAGTTGCTTCCAGGTACTGAGGTAGACCTCTTTTCTGAAGCATCAGTACATTACAGGTAAGTTGTGACTAGCTGTAACTAAATACAAAATTCTGCTGGATTTACGCTGGCTCTGTGTACAGAGTACTGTCATACTCATTTATTTTCCGCTGTGCTTTCTTGGTTAATCATGATGATTTATATATATTTGTATTCAGTTTACTTTCTTTCAAGGCATAATGTTACCCAGATGCCTCTCATTTTAAAAGGAAGGAAATGAAACACCAAAATCTATTATTTAAAACTATAAAACTGATTTTAGACTGATACTACATAGTACGTATAATTGCAAAGGTGTGCGCTTTTTTAAATTTTTCATTATTAATGTTCAAATATAAAGCAGATTAATATAGGCACGTGCACACAGCTTAGCCAATTAACTTTGCAGATAAGTCTTGATACTTAGACTAGAAAAGCCAGAGGTACAGTTAAGGCTTTGAACATGGTCTTGTATTTAGTTATTGCAGGTGCCTAACAACTGAGTATGGGCTTCCTTAGCACATGTCCTAAAGCAGCAGAAGCAGTGAGTTTATCTCTGAATAGTCTGTCCTTCTCTAGGTATAAACTACATCATAACATTGCCTTACTTGCATTTCTTTGCTTCTTGTAAGAAAGGAACATACTTCAGGGCGAATGTTATAATAATGTTTATTTCTGGGCAAATGGCTTGATTTACTTCCGTGTTCCACCTTAAGCCATCCCACACACTTCATTCTTTCATATCACCTCCACAAAGGCTTTTGGACAGACATTTGCCTTGTTGATGTCACTGAAAGTTTACCACTGAGTCTAACAGAAGCAGATGACCTTTCAATTACAAAGCATTGGCTATTGGTCAGTAGCTATGTCCTCCCTCTTAACAGGGGCCAACCTGGATTTCCTTTTTCTGGGGAAAAAAAAAGCAGCATTCTGAAAAGAGTGAAGAAACACAGCTAAACGCAAACCATACAGTATTTTTTGGCATTTTTTTACCTAAATCACATTTGTGCTGAACTTACAGGGGGTTCTGGAATTTACTTTAGTAAGTGCAAGAGTGGGTTCTTAGCAATGAAATGCCATGTTTTTCTTGACTGTAACATGTTAGACCAAGATCTCACAAAGTATTTTGGGAACCAGACTGAAGAATTCTGGAAAAAGCTATAAATATGATGGGCTAAATCCAAGAAGCAACTGTGGGACCCTTCCCCAAACAGAGCAGTTAAAGGGTGTGAAGTCTTCGGATTTTTTTTCATCTGTGTCTAGTTATCTATTTTCTCCTCTGTGGCATCAGCTGCCTGGTATTCTTTCCAGAGAAACATCTGTAATGCATAACATCATTCTGTCTTCTTGAAGGAGTACAACGTTTGCCTTGGAACACAGCTTTGGAAGCTGCTTTTTTCTTTTAATGCATCAATGATCAATGTCCAGATGCCTACCTGTGCAGCCTAGTGTAGGGCACCTGCTTTGGCAGGGGGTTTGGACTCCATGATCTCTAGAGGTCCGTTCCAACCCCTACCAGTCTCTGATTCAGTGACCTTGGTGCCTCCATGTGATATTTTAAACCAGTATGTATAATTATCACATCGTTCAAATTATCATCTTCACACACCTTTAGGGCTGTTGTTGGAAGAGAAAGATAACAATCCTCTTCAGAGATCTGAAATTAATTAATGAAAAACCCAACCGAAAGCCAACCGCCACAGGAACAAAATTATTGATAGTAATATTAATGATCAACTTCCTTACTGACCTTGTGATACTACAAAATATGTAAAAAGGCAACAAAGAAGGGAATTTTTATTTCTGTTGCAACGATTACGCTTGTTTTTTAGTATAGATAGGGCGTAATTCTTATTTAGGTGCGAGATAATACCAGAGCAATGCAGGAGAAAATGTGAAATCATTCAAAACCAGACTGTACATAAATATATTTAATGCCAACACTGATGAAATGTTGAGCCCTAAGCTCAAGGGCTAAATCCTGAAAGTGCTGTTCAGTCCTTATGCACTGAGAACTTCCTCTGAAGTCATTGAGAGTTCAGCTAGGAGTGGGCTGGGTTCACAGATGTCCTGAAGCACCAGCGCTAACTGCAAACCCCATTAACCCAAGATACGGGGGAAAAAAGAAAGTGAGAGATGCTATGTGAGCAGTTCGCATGTACAGCAGGGCATCCTTTTGCTTTTCCTTCTGCCACGTAACTTCTGCAGACCAAGTGTGTTGCAGAGACGTGTGCCCGACTACGAAAAGGGGAATGCCAGTCTTTGCTAACCGAGCCTACTGAAGACTTACAGCACAGCTTCTTAACGCGATTTACCTAGTATTAAAACAGTGCCCAAATAAAACAAGGTAGGACCTCAGTCTTTCCGATGCATCCGCTGATGCAGAAGTCTAAACGCTCGCTGTCACTTTGGCCAAAGGTGTCTGTCCTCCCGTTCCCTGTTCCCTCCAGCGGCAGGGAGCGGGGTACGGGATGGTGAGAACGCCGCCGCGCGCCTGAGGCTCTGGGTCCCGCAGAGCCACCCGCGCACCCGCCCGCAACGCCGCTCCGCCGCCACCCCGCGCCCCAGACGGCGGCCGCTCGCCCCCTCCCC
>VWZZ01002793.1:1386365-1418471 GCA_013399095.1 Psophia crepitans
GGTGCGGCCGCCCGGCCCTGGGCAGCAGCCGCTCCGGCAGCCCCGGCGGGGTTTTGACGGGGGCCGCGCATTGACCTCGCCGCCCGCGCCCCCCCGAAGCCTGGCCTCGGGGGCTCCATCCCGCTCCCCCGCCAGCCCCAGTCACCGCCGCCCCCGTACCTCCCCGTCCGTCTCCCGGGTTCATCGCTGCCCGCGGTCCCGCCGCAGGCTCCCCTCCGACCCCGGTTCTCTTTCGCACTTGGGGCTCCCCTACCAGCCACCACTTTCCCTGCCCTCGCCCCCCGGCTGTGGCTCCCCCGACCCTCCCGACAGCCTCCCAAAGAGCAGAAGGAGCCCAGGCAAAGCCTGGGACGAAACGGACGCGCACGGCGCCTGGGGAGGCAGTGGGATGGAGAGCGCCCCAGACGTGTCTGCGGGAAACAAAGGGGCTGGAAACAAATGCCGTGAAGAGAAATGTCTTCGAGGGTTTAGCTTTATCCCAGCCCCATGTGCTCTGAATAGTAATCTGCTTATTCCCAACCGCTGCAGAGTTCTGCATGACCTGATCATCTCTGATTTCCTTTTGCTACCAGGATGGCTGTTAGTTAGTTTTGCCTCTTTGTCTTACATTGTTCATTTGTTAGTTTGGTTTAGTTACTATTTTTAATTTACCGCTGCTTTTACTCTATGCTGCTTGTATTTTGCAAAGTCCAACTCTGCCTGACAGAGCACGGTGCGTACTTTATTTGGCAATTTGTCTGTAATGCAAGTCACCTCTCCGTAGGATCTTTTTTCCTAATTTTTTTGGCTGAGAAGTGTTAATCTGTTTTCTGGGTGAGCGCATCAGTATTTCCACAACCTTGTGTTGTGACTAGTGTGTAAAAGAGAGCGTGCTTTCTGCTTTCCATGCAGGATCCCATGATCTCCAGTAAACAGTGGCCTTCCTTCAGCAGCCTCCAAACTGTTCAAAAGGTGCAAAACGCAACTGTACCAATTTAAGCTTTTGTTTATAAGAACAAAAGAGCTCCAGTGCTAAGGAAAAGCAAGTCCTACAGTGTTTGGTATTACCTGTATTTACTTTAGTTCTGCTCATCTGTGATTAATTTATTGTTGCAACATTACAGTTAATGTTTTGATCACTCACAAAGCTAAAAACTACTCTGGTGGGGTTTTTACAGCAACATCATTACTATGCTATCACCTATGTCTGTGGCACTTTGTGGATTTAAGCACACAGATTGTTCTTTCTGAGGTTTCTTCTGGAGGTATGTATATGCATTATTTTAGAAACTGTCAGGACTGGCAAGAGTTTAATTTGTTTTCAAAATACTTGAATATACGCAAGATGTTAGCCTGAAAGCAACTCATGATGGCCATTTTTAAATTGTCTGAAAATTTGTTGCTGTCATGACAAGTTGGTTGCTTTTATCCTTTGGAAGAACCGGTTAAAAGCATGCTCAGCCTAGCTGGTTAAGGCTTCCTTCATTGCCTAGTAAACACTTTTTGGCATCAAATTAAGAGTAATATTGCATTTTCCCTGACCTAAGCTCTTTTTTTTTCCCCTCTAGCCTGGAAGATGAAGGGTTCTGCTGATCAGTACAGGAGGAAGAGAACAGATGAGTATGATGAATCTTGCAAAACACTCTAGGCAAAGCTTTGAGTCTGGTACTTATTCATGTGTTCTGATTTCAATTGTCTCCCCTAGGTGTGTGGGCCAGCAGGAATCTTACCTGCAGCCAACTTTCTTTGCCTATGTAGGGTAGAATTTTTGTGCTTGAGTTTGCAAAATGGGACTAAACGGGAGGTGAGGGAAAAGGAGCGGGGCTACACAGGGAAAAAGGTTTGGAAGTAACTAGAATTATAAAAGAAGCATCAAGAAGAAAAAAGCAATTGTCATGATTCCCTCCCAAGACAAGGTTCACGTTTAATCGTATGATCCACATGTACAGATTAACTCTTGAACCTTTTAATTTTTATCATAATTGTTATTTTGATGTAAGCATATAGGGAGAATGAGCTTTCACTTGTTTTAATGACTGTAAATTAGCTTTCACTATGATGTGAGGTCTGTTAATGCTACAGGAAATAATGCTTTTGTTGGAATTTACAAATTAGGGACTTGGTCTGGCTTGCACTCAAGGCACGGATACTGGTTTCACTGTAAGTAGGAGGGGCCCTTTTCTAAGAACTACTGGAACCAATGCAGTTTGTTTTTCTCAGGATGTATGCTTTGCACTTTGGTTGCAGCTTCTGGCTTGGCTAGAGCATTTACAAGTATCTTCCCCCATATGGTTTCTCTTGTATTTGAACTGTGTGAACTCACGCTGTAGTTTTTCCTTTGGCTGTGGCACTTAGAGGTGCCATGTATAAAATCACTCTGATCTGCTTGATTGCTTTTGTTACGCTTATAGGAAGCTCATTATCTGTGTGACTTCTACCTCTGTCACATTTCTTGCAATTGGTCAAAAGTTTTTGGGAGGAGTAAAGACAAAGTAACAGTTACATGGACAGTGTGATTTTGAGAAACTTGATTCTAGGCACTTTTCAGTGTGCCTAAAATGAAATTGCACTATGCTTTAAGGGTGGTCTTTACCTTCACGTGTTTATAAACAAGATACAAAGGCTTATTACTTTGATACAGCTGATATAGCTTTAAAAAGATACCAAATATGAGATGTTCTTAGTACATCTGGTTGCCTTAAAAAGTTTTGTCTCTGCTGTGCAAAACTGATGAAAAGTCATTCAGAAATTTAATTAGAAGTGAAAAGGAAAGAAAAATTTGTGTTTGCTCAATTAGGAAAATAAGCAAGCAGGTCTTCAGAAACCTCAAAAGATCTCAATGTCTCTGGGCATTACATACAGTTTTGATTCTGAAATTACAGTCTCCAACAAAACAAATTGTCACAAAATGTTGAGAAAATAACAAGTCTTTGGAAACTGTGCTACTAGTTACAGTCCTGCAGCAGCACTGCAGGATGTAAAGTTAGTAATCTGTGTTTAACAAGGCCTGCTTTGGTCTTTCTGGATTGGTAGAGGAAATAATCCATTAAAATGACATTACAGTGGATGAACTGACTCCAGCTGAAGTACATAGCAATTCTCCCCTTGGCAAAACATTTTCAATACTTAATCTTAGTATTTCGTTTGTGTTTCCTATGCACAGAGGTAGTACCTGCTGACAGCAGTCCCATGGAAGTCCATAGAACAATGCTGGTGACCAAAGTTAGCAAATCTGTGCTGCGTACTTAACAAATTCATGAGAGCAGTTGTAGGAAATCATCTGCTAGAATAGGTCTTAATTTCTGTACAATTTCACAGGGTTGGCTGCTTTTTTCTTTCCTGATACTTGACAGCCCCAATATCAAACTGTTGATAAAACAAAGAATAATAAATAATCCATACGTATGAACTGATCTGACCAAATCAACACCACCTCCCCCCGGCTGTGGGGGATGCATAGATTCCTCAGGTAACCTGAGAAATGAAAATACTAGAAATAGTCACATAGTACAGCAGCAGTATGGGTTATTCATATATGCAAGGCTTAAAAGGAAACTTACACAAGAGCTTCTTTTATCCTAATAGCTTTCTAAAAGTACTTGACAGTTCTTCCCCATTGCTGATGCTGCTTTTGCCTGAACTGTGTGAGGGTACAGGTTATCAGAGGATTAATTTTCAAGAAATGATTCTTGTGAATAGGTGAAGGTATCTGATGTGTGGGTTATACATGCAAAAATAGTAGTTCTGCATTTCAAAACCATTTAATACCAAGCATTTTAAATTCAGCTGGAGAATCAGTCTAATTCTGCTCCCATTTAAATCAATGGCAAAATTCACTGATTAGCCTCTTCCTGTGTTCAGTAAAGCTGCTTACCTTTATTTTCGAGTGGCTCATACAGTAGGCTCGTAGCATAGATTCTAGAAAAGCTGAGCACTTCCAGCTGTTGGTGGAATTCAGCTAAAATACTGTTGACAAATGAAGGCCTGAGTCAGTCCCACCTTATTGCCACTGATAGCCCTAAACCAGGGTATTCTCTCCTGCATTCCCTCCTGACCAGGCCAGAGTCAAACAACAGTGTAGATGGGACAGATCAGAGCAAGGGTTGATTTCAGGCAATGCAATATATGACAGATCCCCCCAGGAAATAACTACAAGTATGAAGCAGAGAGAATGTAGCCATACAGCCAGGCATAACACATTGCACTCAAATGATTTTCAGACTATTCATCTAATAATTTCTTGCTATTATTTCTTCACATGATGAAGTATGCTGGGGCCAATAGATCATCCACTGGAATCAATGGGAAAGCTTACGCACATGACCTAGTGGGCACTGAGTGAGATCAAACAGCACCAGACAAGGGCTGAAATCACAAAGGAGATTTCCATGTGCAAAATGAGTCACAGAATGGGTGCCATAATGAGTCAACATTTTTAGGATATGTCAGCATTCTTATAAAATAATTTTATTCATTAATCTCATTCTTTTTAACAAACAAAGGCAGCAAAAATTAGAAATCCTGCCAAGTCTGACTCAAAATTAATTTGGGTTTGTGGTTATATGGAAAAGAATGGGCCTTTTGTCTACAATTATATATAAGCTCCATAGGGTGACCCTGCATTACACAGGATGTAACCGAACAGCCTGTAATTGATGAAGTTTCCATTACCACATAGCACAGTGCGCACAGTAATGAGATCATAGAAAAACCTTTTTCAAAGTGTTAAGTGCTTTCTTGTACAACAAGCTGAGTTCATATTATAAGGCAATAAGAAAACTGATTTCCTGGAACAAGGCAATAAGAAACTTGATTTCCTGCGACAATTCAATACGTAGCTGCTTATGTGCCTAACACTGGCTTATACAGAGATGGTGAAACAATTGCGTTTAAAACTGAAAGGTAAACTGAATCATGCAAAACTGGTGAACACTTTTTGTTTAATATAGTGAGTGGAAAAAAAGTGCTATTTCAACTGAGATAGTTTTGATGTATCCAAAGTATCTATACATCATTTAAAAACTCAGTTTTGCACAGAAAAAAAAAATAACAATGAAGTGAGGAGATTTTTTTTTGAAAAATATTTTTTAAAAAGGCACTGCATTCTGTAAAGGCTCTAATTCTGCAAATAAGTATCCTCATTCTTAGTATGTACGTATCTGCATACTGTGATGTCTCCATGTGTAAAATAGGTTACATGAGTACCATGTGTCAAACTTTGGAGGACTGGAGACATGAGTTGCTCATGCTGTTGTTACTATGTCAGCAACACCCAGGAACGTACAACTGGTACAACATACAGTCTTGTTCATGCAGTTGCAATGCGATGGTGGTTGAGGCTGCATTTCACGTTGTTTCCACGCGCAACCTCCAAGCACTCCCTTGTGTTCCTCTCCCCGAAGAACCATTTAGCAGATCCCAAGTGTGCAATGCCAAGTGGCTGAGAGGGGAGTGAGACCTAAGTGTGAGAGTAGGAGTGCCCTAGCATGACTGTGTAAATACAGCAGAGGTGCCGCTTTTTTCCTGATGCTTAGAATAGGAATTAAATGCGGCATCACATATGTTGCAGTCTGTTAACTAGGTGAAAGGTGAGTTTGTGTAGCCGTTCTATAAATAGGCTTGTTTAAAGAGGCAAAAACATGCCAAAGAGATGTTTTGAAGAAATTGAATGGAAAATGCTATTTGTTAGCAAATGATCTTAACAAAGTTTTGCTACGAAATAGAACTTCAGTTCTGAACCTGACTACCTTGGGCATATGTGGGTTTTGGTGCTTGATTCATTGAGTCCATCCTTTAAGGGAAGCTCTGTATGTCAGTCATTCTGTGCTCGTGCTGGAGAAACAACCCACTGCAAAAAAAAAAAAAAAATCAACAGAGAGGCTACACCTTTGTAAAAATATTTAATGTTTGTGAAAATGTTTAACATTTTGGTTTAGATCTAAGGTGAAAAAATGTGGTTTTAATCATAAAACATGCATTTTGGACACTTTTTCATGCAGAAAGTGGCCTTTACAAATCAGTCAACATTAGGTAAGCCTGCCACGAGCAGGATGAAGCTTTATTTATTCAAAACATCCACTGTCAGTGAGGACAACAGGTTCATAGAGCTGAGATATATGACCTTCTACAATTTCTTCTGACATTCATGGTGTAGAAGGTTCGCTGGGGTAAACAATGCTTTATAAATGCAGTTGTTTAAATAAGTTCCTCTCTCACAAATAATCCAGTTTGTCCTCTTCCAATTATTTATGTCTGGAATGGTAGTAGGTGTCTTCTCTTTGTTCAGAGCTAATCTTCTGAAAACATTTCTTAATAATATCTATTTCAGAATTTTGCATTTTGTTGTTGTGAAGTGCAAGTGCAATGAAAATCACAAACCACAGAAAGATCAGTCAAGCGGGGTTGGTTTGTGTTTTCATCTTCCATCTAACCCAAATGTCACCTTCCCATTAGCAGCAAAAGAATGAGGCATTTCTAATGTTTCCTGCAGGAATTTCTCAGTGTCCTGCACAAAATCCAACAGCAATGTACACACAATGTGTAAAAAAGACTTTTTTTCTACGGAATTTCAGAGGAATGCAGGAATTATTTTAGTGCTGAGGTATCATAGAATCATAGAATGTTTTGGGTTGGAAGGGACCTCAAAGATCGTCTAGTTCCAACCCCCCTGCCATGGGCAGGGACACCTTCCACTAGCCCAGGTTGCCCAAACCCCCATCCAACCTGGCCTCGAACTCTTCCAGGGATGGGGCCTCCACAACTTCTCTGAACACCTTGTGCCGGGGCCTCACCACCCTCACAGGGAAGAATTTCTTCCTAATATCTAATCTAAATGTCCCCTCTTTTAGTTTATACCCATTACCCCTTGTCCTGTCACTACGCTCCCTGATAAACAGTCCCTCTCCTCTTTGTTGTTCAAAGCATACCAAATTCACACTTCTTTCACACTTTGATTTATAATAATAAAGCCAGCAGATGTCATGTAATTAGATTTTTACAGCCCTTGAGGGGAGTGGATCAAATTCAGCTCAGCGTTAGAACAAATTATATCATTGAAATTCATACAGTTACTAGCTCCTGCCCCAGTAAGGAGGCAGCGTTAAAATGAGAAAGAGAGACAATTTGGGGGCAGTGTTAAAATGGTAAGGAGTAAATACAGGGCTAGATGCAATACAGCATAAAGCTGCACTCCACCCCCCTTCACATTCTATTTTTTGAGGCATAAACACAGACATTTCAGTTGGTAAGCCAGTTGTCATTCTCTGAATGTGGTTGGAAGCCAGTAATGCTTGCTCTCCAAGTGAAGTGGTACTTGGGGGCTCAGGGGACTGTTTTGGCTAATCCTGTTACTAATTGAGGACTGTCAATTAGTCGCCATGATTGACTGAATTTGTCAAAAGAAAGAATGTGTTAATCTCTTTGTTAAAATATGTATGACTACAGCATGCAAGGTAGCATCTCTGAAATCACATATGCCTAGCGTCTAAATCTGCATAGTGAGAGATACCAAAAGAAAAACAAAAACATGTGAACGAGCTTGCTCTTTTCCCCACCCCAGATAAAAAGCCTGAATTGTACCTATTGGCATAGAAATTAACACAATCAATTTGGAGGGTAGGGTAAGGTAGGATAGGGTAGGGTAGGGTAGACTGTTTCGGTTGCAAGGGACCTACAGTCTGGTCTAGTGGAGGGTGTCCCTGCCCATGGCAGGGGGTTGGAACTAGGTGATCTTTGATGTCCCTTCCAACCCAAACCATTCTGTGATTCTATACAAGGATCCAACTGCCTGACCACTTCAGGGCTGACCAAAAGTTAAAGTGTGTCGTTAAAGACATTGCCCAAATGCCTCTTAACCACTGTCAGGCTTGTCCACCCCTACTCTAGGAAGCCTGTGGCAGGGTTTGACTACCCTCTCAGCAAAGAAATGCTTTCTCATGGCCAATCTAAATACTTGTAAATAGGGTGTCTTGAATTAAGAAGAGATTCTATATTTTTGGTAGTTTGTGGCACTTCTAGAACAAAACAACCTCTGTTGATCAGAGGAATTTTTAAAAGTGGGAATAATTTTCATTCCAAGCAATGTAACAAATTCAATTCAAGATCTTAAAATGCTCTCTTGACTGACCTGTCCATGTTTTTCAGCAAAACAAAGTTCACTTCAAAAAGCTTCTCTAGCTCTACTTCAATACTGTTGCTCTTCCGACAATTTTGGATACTGCTTGAAGAACCCAGAACAATGTTCTGCTCAGAACGTTTAAGAAACTAAATGAGTTCATTCCATGTAGTGGAATTAGAAATTTATTTTTTTTTAAAAACATTTGTGTGCATTACTTATTGTTGCTGACAGAATGAAATACGGTGTTGTGCAAAAGCAAAGAAACTAAATAATCTCTTTCCAAACCTCTTTGAATAGTCACTTCCAGGTTAGTAAGGAGGCTATGATCCAGAGGTAGGAGCTCCCGTGCTGTGAGCAACATGCCACATCAAGCCTTCATGTCCATTACAAAGAACATGCACAATACTTCATCAAATGGCAATGAAATCTGACCTAGATGAAGTGTGAAATCACAGCACACGCCTGTCAAATTACCCAGAGTGTATGGTGGCGTGTTTATGAAGGCTCTATTTTGGCTGTATGTTGGCTTACTAAGGACAAGCAGTACTGGCCTAACAAAAACTCTGCTGCTACTTAGTTACTTCCAGGAGATTTTAAAACAAAATCTGAAATGCTGCAGTGAGTTTGTATAGGTTTGTGGTTGTGGTGTTTTTGCAATATGCTCATTAAGTCAGATTTGCCATCTTGTAGGGACACAGCCTAAGGCAGAGATAGAAAAGCTTGCGCAGCCACAATCACTGGGTGTTGTGGGGACTATCACTTATTCAAAATAGCCCCAAGGTGGAGGTTACCAACTTTTAAAGACATTTTTAAAGGAATAGGTCTAGGTACTTGACTAAATGCATGGGGGAAAGGGACATGACATAGGAAGACTGTGATATTAGTCCATGCTAACCATTTTCTAGATGTCTGTTTTGTGTTGAGATAAATTTCTCTTTTATTTCGTCTGTTTGGTCCATTCAGTGCTTTTGATTTGTGATTTTATTGAGCATCTAATTGGGCATAATTAAGTTTGAGGTTTGTGATGCAAAGAACAAGTAAGGTGAGAGAACAGTGATAAATGAAGCACCCTGGGCCTACTTCACTGTAACTCTTACGGTCCTTTTTACTGACACGAAATGAGCTAGAAGGATTCTGCTAAATGGAGTAGACTAGACTTGAATAACACAGGATAACACAAGTCCCAAATGTGAAATTCTACAGTTATTTGTATTTTGTAAATATTCTATAATGCTATAAATGGTTAAACCAAGTGGCATAGAACATCTGCTTACAACCACTTGAAATTGGAAGTAGATGAAAGTATGGCTGGGGTACAGGATTTGAATTCAAAATTATTGCAACAATAGAAATAATTTAAAAGATTGAATGCAGGTCAATAAAGAAAAGTGAAACATACTCAGGAATAGTCAGATATAAGCAGGGTGAGAAAACAATTGGCGTCATAAATTTGAAGGAAAAAATCTGGATAATGGATCAGATTTGAAGGCAGTTCAACAAATTCATTAGTTGGAAAAAAAAAAAAACAAACCAAAAAAAAGCTGCACTGAGATCCCTGAACAGGTCGGTAGCCTACAGCACACACTACATCACGATTGTGTTTCACACGGTGTTGGTAAAGGCTTCATCTGCAGCTGAATGCCTAGTTTGGGGAGCAGGCATTCGAGAAGGAGTTGGCTAGGTTAGATGCATTTCCAGCACTGCATATTTGTAGGTTTGACACCATGTCAGGGATGACATCAGAATATGAGGCTGAAGTAGAGGATTCCAATCTTTTTTGATGATTCCATGATAAGATTCAAGGCCACAGAAAATCATGATGTAATCAAAAGACCAGTATCAGTGATCAAACCCAAACCTATAGATTGTATTATGGTACAGTACACCTGTGTGTGTAGCTCTGGACCCCAAACAGGCAGAATTTGCCCCGATACCTGAACAGAAAACACCTGCCCACAATGCCTACAAGGCTCTGCGAGCCAAAACCACAGCACACAGAGAGGGAGAAAGGCAAGGAGCATTCTGCAAAAATACCACCTTTTTATCTTGCAACAGTGTATGTATATAGTGTAACACCTTTCATAGCCAGTAGTGTTTGTAAAGATTAGCTCGTCTTAGCAACCAGTTCTAAAAACAGAGTGCAGGCTCACCCGAACGTCATGGTGTCACATCCAGGAGGAAGTGATTCTGTTACTGTGCAGGGACTTCGGCTGTATTCATTACAGCCAACAGTATCAAAGCAGCGTGCAGCAGTACGATAGCATTTCTTTTTCCATAACATTGCCACAGATAGGACAGTATAACAAGTAATGTATTCCCTAAGGAGATAAAAAAAATCACCTCTTGGTATTTTGCTTTTTTAACATTTAAAAGCTCCCTCATTTTTCTAGGGTGTTCTATCACTGAGCAACATGAGCAGCTGGGACTTGTTTCCTTCTGCATTAGCCTGCACTGCTCTGATTTCCTTCTCTTCCCACATATTTCTCAGTTTTAAGTTTGACCTGCATGGTATCGTTGACACGTATACCGTACGTACTGTGTGACAAAACAGAGAATGGCAGCTTGTATCACGGGAGCGTGGCGGTACCTGGCACCGATACCAGCAGAGGGACAGCATGTAACAGAGGGCTGGATGACACTTTCCAGCTCTTCACATCTTTGGGTTTGAGAACAACAGGAAAAAATGGTCTGTTTGGGGAGAGCAAACATTAGCATTAATTTTAACTGCTGAGTTTCTTTATTCTTTGTTAAGTTTCATTTTGTGAGATGCTGGGAGCTGAAGCTTGTTGCACAACTCTCGAATCCAGACCGCGGGCCGTTATTTCAGTCTTGTCGGAGCATCGGTGGTTGTCAGAATGAAAATCAGCATGGAATATAAATTACGTGCATTCAAAGCCAGACAATAGAAGATGAGGGGGGAGGGAAAGGAGGAAGCAGGAAAGAGACCAAAAATCACATAAAAAATGCTTTCAAGATTTTTCCCTCAAACCAGAACTTTTTAAGTCGTCAGAAAGATGTAGGCAAAACGTAAAGGTTAACCTACAGGTAGGTTACAATTGCAGGTACCGGGATTGGATGTGAAGGATGTACTGAGGTGAGAGAAGTGCCGTTCCCCTCAGGAGGACGAGCGAGGCGGCAAGCAGCGCCCAGCGGCGCCCCGGTGCCCGGGCTGCAGCCAGCGGCCGCGGCCTTGAGCGCCCGAGGACAAACCTCGCTGAAAAGCTCCGCTCCCGGGGCGGCATCGGCTGCCCGCAACCAGCATGGCCGGCCCGTCACGCGGCCGCCGTAGCCGCCCCATTGGAAGCGGGGACGGAAGTGACGCACCGCTGGGAGCCCGGCGAAGCGGGGTGGCGGACGCCGGCTGCGCGGCGATGAACAGCCGCCTGCAGGAGATCAGGGAGCGGCAGAAACTCCGGCGGCAGCTCTTGGCGCAGCAGGTAGCGGGCGGCGAGGCCGTCGGGGCCTCCCCCGCTAGGCTAGGCCAGGCCAGGCCCGGCTCCGCCGGCGGCAGGCCTTCCAGCGCGTGGGGCCCGCCCTTTCCCCGCGGGGAGGGGGCAGCGGGCGCGCGCTGCCTCAGGTGTAACGGTTCTGCTAATGGCGGCGGGGGAGGGTGCAGCCTTTGTGGCGAGTGCACGGCCGGGACGCCGGAGAGCGGCCCTGCCGCTGGGTGCAGGTGTCCGGCGGGCCTGGCCGGGGAGTCACGTTTAATGGCCTGCTGACTGTTGTCATTTGGGGGGTGAGGCGGTGGTAACCATGGCTTCAGTTCGCCTTGCCCGTTGTGCAGCTAGGAGCCGAAAACGCGGACAGTATCGGTGCCGTGCTGAACAGCAAAGATGAGCAGCGGGAGATCGCTGAAACCAGGGAGACGTGCAGGTCGGTGTCTGTGCGGGATCGCTGTCAGAAATTGGGCGGGAGGCGGCTAAGAGTAATGCCGGGTTTTGAAATGAGATGAGAGTTCACTCCAAAGAGCGAAATAAAATGTTATGGCTTGTTTAAGAGCATACAGTCCACTGAAGGAAAATGCTTTAATTACTCGAATCTGAACTTCAAATAAAATGAGTAGGATTTAATCATTTGCTTCTAATGGCGGTTTGGAAATCAAGGGTAACTTTTTCTTTCCGTGTTAAAAACTTGCTGTGGAGCAGAACAGAGGTGTGAATGGAGGGTGCTCCATCTGCGTTGTCCTAGAGCCTCTGCTTTTGCCAAGAGCAGTTACTAGGCAGTTTAGTTTAAGCGTCTAGGGCAGAGTAGCCAGTGCTTTTAGTTGTCACATGTAGCAGTAATTTTCTTGTGTGAGCAAGTTTAATTTTGTAGGTGTGCTGCTTGGGCTAAAATAAGCTGTTACTTTTAGAACAGAAAAACGGGGAAGCAAGGTATCTGGTTTTAGAAGTCCTGTCCTTAAGGAGTTGTGCTGATCTCAAACACACTTGAGAGAGGAACAACTTCTCATAGACAAAGTTTCGAAATAATTTCAAACTTGTAACAGAAACATGTAGTCAAGGGAGATTATTGGAGATTTCTGAAATGTTCTCTGTGGAGAGAAAAACATTTATATGAGGATTTTTTTAAAATGTTTTTAGGGCTGCTTATGATACTTCTGCACCAAATGCAAAACGCAAATACCCAGATGAAGGAGAAGCTGATGAGGAAGAGATTGAAGAATATAAGGTAATAAAAAATAGAAAAAGTTACTTTTTCTCTGGTGTTCATTTGTCTCTCTGAGGGACCTATATACTTGTGTGTATAAATAAAAATAAGTGCAATGTGTATAGATACTTTTAAAATATGTCCCTTAGTGGCACCTCCCTTGTCTTCTACTGCAAAGATCTGAGAGAGGGGACACAGGCACTTAGTGGTTCTCTTCAGGTATGGCTTAGGTGCATTGAACTGTACACTCCCCAGAATCCAATGTCTGGAGGCTTAATTTGGTGTGGCTTCTAAGAGGTGGTGGGCTTAGGTGGTAGTGCCCCCAGGGAATGGCAGTGTGCCATGGCTGGCTGGCGTGGAAAGAAGTGTCTGCACCCTTGAGTGCACAAAAAACCCCCAACTCTTGACCAGAATTTCTTTGTGTCTGAAGAAAAGCTTACATTTACCAAGAGGCGCAGGCGATTGGGATACAGGGAGGCTGAGGGTGTCTTTCAACCTGCCTGTTAAGCGCAAAGGAATGCAGTTCTGGATGAATGGAAGTAGGAGGTTTGATTTGGGGCATGCTTTAAGTATCCAGAATATCCATGAAAAGTTCAGTTTAAAAAACCAAAACAAAATGTCTCCATGGTCTCTGAAGAATGAGTGGGTGTCAAACTCCTGTGCCCTTCACTTTTCAAATGCTCATCCAAGAGCATTTTCCAAGACAGAATCATAGAATCATTAGGGTTGGAAGGGACCTCAAAGATCATCTAGTTCCACCCCCCCTGCCATGGGCAGGGACACCCTCCATTAGACCAGGTTGCCTAGATGAGTGGTAGAGAAAGGAGGCATGATTATGATACGATACAGCTGTGTTTCTAATGTGCTTGGAGGCATGGTTATGATACGATACAGCTGTGTTTCTAATGTGCTTTGTGACCTTGTTGCAGCATATATCCTCCCTCTTTTTTCCTTGTCCCAATAACCTTGCTTCTCTGGTTAAATAGGATCCAGGTTAGTGCATTTATGAAATAATGCAGTGTCTGCTGTTCTCTTGGATGTCTGAAAATATTAATTTTTTAAATATGAGGTCTTGGTAGCGGTACACTTGTCTTCAGGTTTATAAATCTTCCTGTAATAATGTCTATTTTACTTCTATCTTACTAAAACAAAGTTTAACAGGTCTTTTTTTTTGATGACTAATTTTTAAAGTCTGCATGTAAGTGCACAGACGTTGTCTTTAACATGCTAAGTGTTAGTCTGTATATCTTGTTTAGCAAACCAGTTAAGTCACCATCTCAAAGAGGGGATTTACAGTGTTACTGGGTCTGTCTGAGATGGAGTTAATTTCCCCATAGCAGCCCTCATAGCACTGTGCTGTGTACTGGTAACTTGCAAGGTGTTGGTAACACCCTGGTGTTCTGGTTACTACAAGCAGTGCTGGCACACATCAGGGCCGAGGGGGCAAGATCTTGGGAGGGGACACATCCAGGACAGCTTCCCCAAGGGGATATTCCGTACCATATCACATCCGCTCAGCAATAAAAGCTGAGAGAAAGGAGGAGGAAGGGGGACATTAGTTATTTACACCATTTGTCTTCTGGAGCAACCGCTACATGTACTGCAGCCCCGCTTCCTGGGAAGTGGCCGAACATTGCCTGCTGATGGGAAGTAGAGAATAATTTTTCTGCTTTTTTCCTTTGCTTCCATGCTTGGCCTTGTGCTTTTGCTTTATTAAACTGCCTTTATCTGAACCCACAAGGTTTTTTCTATCATATTTTTTTCCCCACACTGTCCTTTTGAGGAGGGGAGTGATAGACCAGCTTGGTGGGCATCTGGTGTCCAGCCCAGGACAACCTGCCGCAAGAATACCCCCACTATTTCTGAAGTGGGGTTTTATGTTCATGTTAGTGATCGGTTTTTATCAGTTTATTTTACTTCTTCACCAAGTATGTAGTTAAAGAACTATTTCTTTTCTCTAAAGCACATATGAATAAGTCACTTCAGTTGGCAAAGCATATTAATGTTATAATTAACATTTTCTGCATTAGCACGAAGAAGACTTACCCTGAGGTGGGCTGTAACCACTTGTAAGTGGCCAGATGCTTGCTATATTGTTGTAATTGAAGAGTATTTTAATAATACTAGCTCAGACCAACTTCAGCTGAGCAGATTAACAGATTTAAGAAACTTGAAACCCCCAAGCAGAAGGTCTGGTGTAGAGTCATCAGCTGTTTTCTGCAGACATTGCTAATTCCCCATTGGCAAGGAGATAAAAACTTAGTAAAATCCCATCTGTATTTATGTAACTTTTTCCTTAGTATTTTGAGCCTTTTTAAATTTAGTCATGTAATATGAACAGATACAAAAATCCTTATGGTATCAAGCCCTTTTGGATTGTTTTTAATACTCCTTAGACAAAAGTAATAATAGACTTGGCAATTAGCATTGCAGACAAATATTACAAGTTTGTCAGCGTTGTTAGGAAAAGTAGAGGTAAGTGTTTCTGATGTAAACTGACTTGTATATCTCTAAAACCCTGACTTGCAGTGTTGGGTTCTGCATGATGATATTGTTTAATCCTTCTAAAGTGGTTTAAAACTTTTGTGCCGTGAGTTCAGATTTAATGGAAGTGAATGTGTCCTCAAACCTCAACTGCTCTAGCTGGAGCCTGAACGTCTAGCTGTAATTGGTGAAGATAGGTTACTGTGAAAATACAACATTGTTGTTACTGCAGTGCAGTGTGATGGTGCAAGGTCTGCAGAGCTAGTGTGTGTGGATGTGGGTATGGAACCCTTAAACCCTTAAAAAACCCAAATGTGGTTGGGCATTTTAGAGGATTTCTGACAGTTTCTGGTGTTCCAAATGAAGTGAAGTAAGCCGATGACACCTAAATGCCTCACGCTGATGTTTTGAAAGGAGGCTGAGTAGTGACATTGAAGTTTTTATTGTATGGGGGAAATGTGAGAGCAGTTTGTGAGAAAGATGAAGTATGTTAATCTTCTCGGCCATTTAGGAACATCTGGTGCAAAAAAAAGCAGTGGTTTTTTTCTGTTTGTTTAGGGGTTTTGTTTGCGTTGTGGGGATTTTTGGTAGAATAACTGTAAATTTGTAGTGATAATTCTTAATAAATATCAGGCTGGTACGAAAATAAAGGCTAAGCTTTCCACTGGCTTGACTTCTGTCTTGGAGCCTGACTCTGCATTGCAAACCATAGAGGTGGACGATATGGGAAGAGGTGCATTATTGGCAAAAATGAATTACAGATATTTTAAGGTCAGAAAGTTTAATTGTGATTCTAAAGAACTTGTGCAATACTCTTCTTTTTGTGGAATTGTTACAGTTCCGTACAAGAACCTAGTATTTCATTGTCTCTGTTTGAAAATTGGTGCTGCGGGCTTTTTGTTTGTGGCCACTTTTTTTTTCTCTTTTTTAAAATCACTTATGAAGGCATAAAGAGAACTGGGATGCCTCAGAAGTCAGTATCTAACAAGTGCTTTTCAGGCGGCTAAAAATTAGAGAAACTGATGTTTGCTTAACCTGTAAGTTCTTCATCTGAATAATGGGGAGGGGGAATCTGTGACCTATGAATCACGCAGGCATTTCAGAAGTTGGTTCAAAGCTCCTGTCTGGGAGGAACACAGAGCTTATTTTAAGATTTTAACACCTAGAGGGATCAACAGAGAGTGCTTAATTTTCTGCATTTGGATAGCTTATGGGTAAATGCAGCAGTAGTAATCACTGCTTCTCTGCATCTTTTGATTTACGACGTGTTGCGGGGGAGAAGTTGAGCTCTTCTATGAGGAATCTGGTTCTCCATCTTTCCTTTTACTTCACTGTGTTAAAATGTCTTTTTTTAATATTTCAGCCTTGAGATTGCTCTTCTCCTTACATGAAGCACTGTATTGAGTGATTAAGATTTCTGTTGTAACCAGTAAAGTCTGGAAGAGCATATGCATCCTACTAAAATATAGTAGATGATATTATTTAGTTGTTCTTCAGTTTTATTTATATATAATATATATATACTGGGTTGTTTCAGGATCAATGGGAAAACAGAAAGTGACGTGCAGCAGCGAGTCTCTTTTTTGTTTCTGTTCTCCCTGAGTTCTATGTTGGATGTTCAGAGTATGTCAGTGTGACAGATCTCTGCATTCCAGAAATCTGATGAGTTAACAGTTGGTGACACACAATGGAAAAAAATTACAATACAATTCCTGTTTTCTGGAAATTTTGAGACTACAAAGTGAGAATTTTAAAGTTACTTTTAAGGACAGTCCAAATGAAGTACTGGCTTGTACCATGTGCTGTTTCTGCAAAGTGTGGGCTTTAACAGATTTGTATAGAGAAGATGGTTTCAGGTGCTGGAACATAAGAGATGATTGAGTGGATGTAAATGTTCAAAGGTTCTTCTACAGAACAACTTCAACAAAATATATAACTTGCTTTAGTCCAAAGAGTGAATTTTTGGGGGACAAAAATTAAAAGCTCTACACCTTGTAAAGCATTGCCTACACTGTCAGGGTCTTGAAATGAAGGGTTTCTTATTTTACTCTTTTTTCAGAGGCCTCTTGCAGTAACGCTGTCCTTGTTAATGAGACAGGCAGACCTTTTTGGGAATAGGTAATTTTTTTTTTCGCCTTCCAAAACTGGAGTTGGAACCATTCATGATCTGCTGTTTTAGGAAACTTATGTTTGTAGACAGCTCATGTCTTTCCTTAAGAAGCAGAATCATAATGAGGAAAGAAACAGCGTGATCTTGCACACTTGTAATACCTGCTTTATTTCCAAGGATGAAGTAGAGCTGCAGCAAGATGAAGAGAACCTGCCTTATGAAGAAGAGATTTACAAAGATTCCAGTACCTTTCTTAAGGTGAGCTGCTTTCGTAACTAGATGTCTAGTCAAAGCTGGCAAGTTGTGTTAAGCTATTTCTGCTATTTATGGTATTTGAAATACAACTTTAAAGGCTGAAGTAATTAACTGGAATTCACAAGTACGTAAATTTCCTGTGAAAGAAGGATACCAGACTAACTAGTGTTTACCTTGATCTGACTAAAGGTCTGGGTCAACTTACAATGAGCTGTAGTAGTGGTGGGCCTGATTTAGAACTAAAACTACAATGATAGCTTTGACTAGCATAGCTTATAAAGGCATGTTGAAAGAAAAAAATCTGTTACTTTGTCATTTATCAGACTAATACATGTAGTGTGTGTGTGTATCCAGTTACCTCCCTGTTGCTCTTGCTGAACTCCCTTTTGTTCTCCAGGGTACTCAGAGCTTAAACCCACACAACGATTACTGCCAGCACTTTGTGGATACAGGACACAGACCTCAGAACTTCATCAGAGATGTTGGTATGTTGTAGTCAGTAACTGTTTGAAGAGAACTCATTTTATTCAATACCACTTCTTTTTTTCTTCCCCTTTTTAATTCCTTACAGTTACTGGGAAATGTAGATACACATATACTTCATAGTTCTGTCACTGTGTGTGCATACCTGTTAATATATAAATCTCTATGAATTATTTTTAATCAGGTGATTATGATCAAGGCTGCTCTTACTTGTGGCCTTTTTTTTGAAAGTACTTAACCAGGAAAATTTTTTCAAAATTAAGATCTTTTGATCCAGAAAACAGATGAGTCTAGTAAGTGGATCTTAAAACCTTTGGAACTTTGAATAACTGACAGTTCAGCTTGTTTGCTGGACTGTGTTGCCTCCAAGAATGCATGTAGCATGTAAAGTATGGAAAATACTTGTATTTAAGTCTGTAAGCAATATGGATAATATTTACCAGCTAAATTATGTAACTCCTGACAACTTACTGGAAGGCCCAACATACTGTGGCGTTTAGAGGATGTTACTTATGTTCATCCAGCCACCACTGAACTTGTTCTTGAAATCTTACTTTACTAGGCCTGAATCTAATCTTTGTAAAACTAAGGTATGCTTTGGTCCTGTTTCCCAGAATGGGAGCCTGGTAGTTATTTGGGTTTTGAAAAAAGCAGGACACATCCCTTTGCAGTTTTCTGCAACAGTTCTTGGTATTCTATCAAGTTGAAGATTGTTGGTACAAGTGTGTTGTGTTTGTGATGCTAGGCCAAAGAGGTTTTGTTTTGCCTGTTGAGGCAGTTAGTTTCATCTCTGTTTTGTGAATGCTGTTTTGACTCAGTTGTGCGTCTACCTGAAAAGCACCTGGGCTTCACAGTGATGTACTTGAAATAGTTAGACACTGTTCTTTGAAATAAGATGAGTATGAAGAAATAGCAGCCCATGTTATTTACTATGACTTCTCTGGTGCATAAAGAATTAGGAAGGGACAGGGCAAATTGTTATAGGAGTGTTAATATGGAAATTAACGTGTCAGCAGCAGTTAACCTAGACCCTTTATTAGCAATGAGGTATGTTGAGTTGCCTGTTGGTTAGCATACATTTTCTGCATGAAGATCAAAATTCTGCTTAGGTGCTGCTTTGTAATTGGATGTGACTGTACAAAAAGCTGTGGGAATGTAGTGATTCCAGAACAGTTACTTCTTTTTGATGTTGTTGTTGGGAGAGATGTAGAGACCTGTGGGTGTTGTTTTGGTTTGTTTTTTATAAAATGTCTGAAGTAATGTTGATTGAAAATTCTTTTACCTTTGTTGTTTAGTTGCTGATAACTGACTTCCATTTCTGCGGGTCAGGAATATTTGATTGGAAGTCAAGAAGAACGTAGTGGTGTTCTTAAGATGTTACGTATTTAAGGAAAAGAATGAAAGTAACTTTTGGGTGTTTTATACACATGTAATAAGAAATAGTAAGGTTAGATACAAAGAACTTTGCTTTTACCAGGGCAGTGCTAGGGTTGAGAGTTCAGAAGTTTAAACTAAAATAAGGAGAGGGATGAAGGCTTGAAAATTAACATTATAAAGCAAAGTCTAAGAACCAAATAAATAAATATTTAAAGCTGATCAGAGGGCCGGAGCAATGCTCCTATGAGGACAGGCTCAGGGGGTTGGAGTTCTTCAGCCTGGAGAAGAGAAGGCTCCAGGGAGACTTAAGCACAGCCTTTCAGTACCTAAAGGGGGCCCACAGGAAAGCTGGCGAGGGGCTGTTTCTTAGGAAGTGCAGTGACAGGACAAGGGGTAATGGGTATAAACTAAAAGAGGGGGGATTCAGTTTGGGCATTAGAAAGAAATTCTTTCCTGTGAGGGTGGTGAGGCACTGGAACAGGTTGCTCAGAGAAGTTGTGGAGGCCCCATCCCTGGCAGTGTTCAAGGCCAGGCTGGATGGGGCTTTGGGCAGCCTGGTCTGGTGTAGGGTGTCCCTGCCCATGGCAGGGGGGTTGGAACTAGATGATCCTTGTGGTCCCTTCCAACCCAAACCATTCTGTGAAATATACATGTATTCAAATCTTCATGACTGACACCAGAATACCAAATCTCGATATAAGAGTTCCCTGAGGGAACCAGCCATAACCCAGTTGCCACTGGGTTAAAAATAGTTTCCAAAGATTAAATAAGAGTATTCTGTAGTGTTAATTAGATCTTAATATAAACTTATGGATGGGAGAGGTGAGAAAATAACTTTCTCTCATCATTCTGACACTTATAGTTTAAATGGAAGATTGTTTCTTTCTGATAAAAGGAGTTGGGAACTCCTCATCCTAGAGAAGATTAGAGCATAGATACTACATTCAGTAACAGCTAGGAGGCTTTTGTGAAGTACTGAACAAAAAGCTGCTTTGTAGGGTTTGGTTTGTTCTAACAAAACTTAAATGAGGCTAAGTATTAACATTTGGACCTATTCAAAATACTGGACAATGCTTAACTGATGCAGATTTACTCTCTAAGTAGTTGTTAACTTCATGTTTTCTTCTTCTTAGGCTTAGCAGATAGGTTTGAAGAATATCCAAAACTTAGAGAGCTCATCAGATTGAAGGATGAGCTGATATCTAAATCTAACACTCCTCCCATGTAAGTGTTCTTGTGGAAAATGCCTTTCTTCTCCAGACCTGTTTGAAGTTAGCTGTCTGCTTTGCAAATCTCTAGCACCTGTTCAGAGTTTACATTTTCTATTTCTGCTTTTATATACAAATGAATCATCTGAAACTTCAGAAGAATAAAGCCAGTTTGGATTTGCTAGTTTAATCTAGATGTTTAATATAGTACGTAAACTAGATTTTCTTTCCAGTGTGTGATTATTTATAGTGTCTAAAGCTTTGGGTTTTAAGACTGAACTGTCCACTGATTGGGCTGCAGGCTTTAATTGGGGAACTAAAAGGACGTTGTATTATCGCGAGTCCGATGATATCATGCAGTGTACAATAACGAGAAAAACTTAAAGAAATTGACCTCTTAGTATAACCTTAGTTGTACTTGTAAGAGCTTTTTTTTGTATAATGTTTAGCTATTATTTTAATATCCATTAATCAGATACTTCATAGTTTAAGACCAAAAAAATTTAGGCTGGCTGGAAGTGATTTGTCCTATTAACTTTGAATTACCTCTGGGTTTTTGCTGAGCATTAAACACAGTATAAGCATGTAGTATGTTACACCCAGGAATGTGAACCTAATGCTTTTAATACACTGTAGTCCTAATCTATACCAAGTAAAATAGCATTATTTCGTGTAAAACTCTGAAATAGTTGTCTGAACAACTGTGATACAAACTGCAAAACTCAACTTGCTATTTTGAAGTTAGATGCATTTTGACATTCTTAGCCTTAAAGCACAGCAGGGGAAAAAATAGGAATCAAATGCTTCCTTCTGATAACACCAAATACACATAGAGAATAACAATCTCTTCCCGACCCTTTCGTAGGAAGGGGAGGTGCTGGTCTGCTAATTAGTGGGTTTTTTTAAGGTTAAAGATATTGAGGAGAAGGCAGTGTAATTTTTTTGATAGTGATGGAGCAGTGAGTGGTTGGCAGGTGTAGAGGCCAGTCGGAAGAGTGTGTTTGAGTGTGTATTTAATAAAATCAATGTGTGGGGAAATCAAGTTTTTGTTACAGGGAAATACATTTTGACTATATGAAAAGTCACCACATTCAAAATCTTCTGAACATAACATATAATAAATGGCAATTCTAAAAAATATGCTGCTTTCCCAAAGTGAAGCAGAGTGCAGGTCTCTTAGCCAGGCAGTAAGTGTTTGCTTCTTAAATCTTGATGTTTTGTCCTATATAGTCCATGGATATACAGAAAGTTCAGTGATTCTCTACCAGAGGTTGTACAGTTGTGTGTGGGCATCTGTTTCCTGCTTCCTACATTAGAACCCTAAAAACTGTTTATTGAGAGAGAGGCTACTTTTAAAGAAATCTAATGCACAACATCCAGCCTAGGTTAAGTGAGAGTGCATTACGCACCTCCTCTGGATTTAGTGCGTTTGAGCTGTATGAACTACCCTACTCTTAAAACTGGCTACACAGAAATGCTGTGTGGAGTATAATTTTCAAACCACTGTTATGACTTGCACAAGCAATCTTACCTTCTTTTGTTTAAACAGGTATTTGCAAGCGGACTTGGAAGCTTTTGATATTAGGGAACTAAAGTCCAAATTTGATGTGATTCTCCTGGAACCACCACTGGAAGAATACTACCGAGAGACTGGCATTACCGCCAATGAAAAATGTTGGACCTGGGATGATGTAAGTACTTCTCTTGCTGTGAAAATGATTTTGTACATGTATTTAAGCAAATAGTTTGAGGGTCTAATTTTGTATCAAAGTGTTTGAGATCTGTTTTAAGGAAAAAGAGGAACTAAGTTTTATATTGTATGCATGCCTACACTATTTGTGTTAAAAGACACTTTTTTGAGAAGTTTAATGAATTGAATATACCGTTTTGTTTTCCCTGAGCCTGGAATATTCCCTGTTTCTTGAAATTCTCAGAGATTTTTAAGATATGCTTTTTTAATACACTGGTCTTCTAGTCAAAAGAGTAGATAAGCATCCTTCACTGACATAGCTCCTTCTTTCAAAGTATTGATTGGGTAGAAAATTTTAACAATCAAACTACTTGCAATCCTGAGAAGCATTACAAAATAGATAAACCTTACTTGTGGAAATTTTTTTTTTGTATTTATGTATTCTCTTACTGTTTAGTCACATCAAAGGGCTTTTTTGAAGCCAAGTTGATTTCTGACCCCTTTTTGGGAACAAGGAGAAATCTTAATGTGCGATATGTGATCTTTTTTGAGATCACTGTTGGTGCTCTTGTTCTGTTGTGCTCTAGTAAATGTTGAGAAAATTGAGTTAGAGAAAAGATTTTTGAAGTTCTTTCTGTAGTAATTCATATGGGTGCTTGTGAAGGAGGAAACATTCAAGATGTATTGATAAGTAACTCCATTCTGTGTAAAACTTGCAATGCTTCTGTAAAATAGTGATAAATTTGCTCTACTCTGTGTATCTACACTTTACTCATTGAAGAGAAAACAAACAAAAAAAAACACCCCACCGAACAAAAACCAAACCAAAAACCACCCACCACAAACATAACCACAAACAACCCCATCCTCACAACAAAACAGACAATCTGTGGTAGAAGGAGTAGCTGATTAAAAAAAACATTTGCAAAACCACATCAGGAATTCTTAGGTTCAGATGTATAGGTGGGAATATACAGCTAATAACTACCTATTATTCAGAGGTTCTATTTGAAAGGTATGCAGGACTATGTCTGCTTTAGCAGCAAATTTGTCATAATCTGAGTGAATCAGTGGATTGAAGCAGTTGTTGCTGAGACTTTCTTATCTGTGCTGTCTGCAATTTGGGGGAGGGGGATCATGGTGTTACCTTAAACTAGATTTAGTTTGTCCTTTGGCTGAAACCTGCACATGCATAACTTCAGAAGTGAATCGGTCAAACTAAAGGATCATGAGAACAAAACAAAATTCAATCCACCTTTAAGGAATGAATTTGAAAACAAAGGCATTCCTGCCTGTGATACGAGACTAGGTAACTACATGTTAAGGAATAGGTAACTTATGTGTTAGCCGTTCTGTTACATCAGGCAAAAATGGTGCCTGGCAGTGTTGCCTGGGGAAAAACATTCACAACAGAAAAAACTGGAAGTGTTGGAGGCAGGAGTCATCCTCTTAGTTGGGAGTTACATCCTCTTAGGATGGCTTCTGCTGCATTATTTTTCTTCACAATGGCACTGTATGAAGCTTGATTTGATGTGTTAGCAAGTTACAGATGAATCTTTTCAACTTGTAATGAGTAACAGATGCTTTCCATCGGAAGATACTTCATCCTGAATGTTACTTATTTGTCATTGTTGAACCACTGTCCTGATAAATTCTTGCTGCTTTTTTCTAGAAAGTTAAAGTGGAGAGAATGTCTTTTCTATATAGTAGTAAGAGTTAAGATGGGGTTCACAAGTAACTCTAGGGCTGAAAAGAAACAGCGCACTATTCCTCTGTTATTAAATCTTTTTGCTACCAATGGAATGATAAAATGAAGCAGAGGTTTGGGCCGGGGTGGGGGGGGTGGGAGCGGAAATAAAGTCATGTGGGTTGTACTAGTTTTTAAGTCTAGAATTTTCTATACAAATAGAATTTCTGTTAAATGGAATAATTAAGTAGGCCATCAGCTATGTTGACAACACACACTTGTGTACTAATAGGTAACATCTACAACATACTTAATGGAAAACTGTTTTAAGAGGATGGCTGTGAATGGTACACAGGCTAAAAGCTTTAATGAAAGCGCTTCCTGGTGGTTTCTGTAAAAATGCTTCAACACTTACTAGGTATTCTTCCTGATACAATTGGTGATTTATATTTAATTCAGAAACATTTGTATTACTATTATTGTTAGATCATGAAATTGGAAATTGAAGAAATTGCAGCCCCAAGGTCATTTGTGTTTCTATGGTGCGGTTCAGGCGAGGGTCTGGATCTTGGCCGAGTGGTAAGATGGTGTTTTAATTCAATTTATCAGGGACAGGCTTAAGAGTTTATTTTTATCATTGACTTTTTCTGCATAGAATTCTTAGCTGTAACTGCTGAGAGGTGTTTTGTTACTGCAGTAGAGGACATATAATTTTAAGTGGATTAAATAAATCTGAGTGTATCTGGTATTAATTGTTTAGTTACTGTTATTTTGCAACTGAGTTGCTGCAGTTATGTGAGGAAGCATAATTCTATAGGGTCTAGAAAGCCATACTGCTGTCTTGATTTTGGTGTATGCATGTTGCCATGTTGAGTGCATTTACAACATTCTTTTTTTTAACAGGAATCTTAACAATTTTCTGCCAGAAATACTCATGCTAGTAGAAAGGTGCTACTGTCTCAAAGTGAGATAAAATTGTGTTTCAGAAAACATCTGGATTTTAAGTGGGTTTACTCCTAGTGAGCTCGACAGGATCTTGGAGTTTTAAAGTAACCTGCGTGTATGCCAGGATAGCACTGCTTGCGTTGGGCATGGTGGAATAAGAATTTCCAATTAGCTCCTGGTGTGCTGAAACATTCTTTTCTTAGTTTGAGCAGTGCCTTCTGTTAGAACAGTATGGCATTTGTTAAAGGACAACATGTGGTTACTAATCTGTTGCTTTATCTGCTTTTCATTCTGAGGTTGGTTAAAGCAGCTGTTTCAGATAGATTGATTTTGGTCATACATGTACTCATAATAGCTGGACAGTTCTTGAACACAGCAATAGCCAAATGAGCTTAATGCCCAATTTCCTCCCTTTCAAAGACAACACTTACAGGAGTTAGGGATTAAAAAGTCATGTACGGGTTTTTTGTTGTTGTTGTTTGGGGGTTTTTGTTTTGTTGGGGTTTTTTTACAGATGTAGGAAAAAACCACAAAATGGTAGCAAAGGCTTTTGGCTCTTCTTGTTTTTTAGACTTTTGCATTGCTGTGAAGAACTATCAGAGTGCTGGTATTAGTGGAGACAGGGCCAAGACAACTGATCACCATGTTCAGACTGGTTTTGATTAAATTTGAGTGTCACTAGGTAAAAATAAGTGCAGGGTTCCACAGGGGATTTGTGCGGTTGTTATTTAAAGGGGGGAAAGGGAAAGGGAGGCAGAAAGGGGTGATACCTAGACAAGTCAATGTGCATATAAGTGGGGGTCTTTTTTGACAGCTTGACAAAACATAGTACAGTTGTGCCAGCAAACTGTTTCATTCATGCACAAATTTATCTTCCAGCTGTGCTTCGAGAAAAATCAAATACCTATATAGGTGCCTAGTTTAAGTTGGTGTAGCGTTAACTGTTGTATCTGTCTATGATATTTAGTGTCTGCGCAAGTGGGGTTACAGAAGATGTGAAGACATTTGCTGGATTAAAACAAATAAGAACAATCCTGGAAAAACCAAGACTCTAGACCCTAAGGCTGTTTTCCAAAGAACCAAAGTAAGGGTTTGACTCAGTTTCTTCTCTGGTCCCGTCCTGTCTCTTCATGCTAACAAAACACTTGATGCTCCACAGCAGCTGGTGACATGCTTTCAGGAGACCACACATGAGGACTTCAGAGTTCTGTTCTGCAAAGTCCATTATATGGAATAAACATATTTATAGAATGAATGATGAAGTTCTGACTCCTCCTTGACTCTGGTCAGTGGGAGGTATAGAAGTTTCATCTACATTTAACACTGCTTGGTAAGCTGCTATTAATAGCCCTCTAAATGGGATACTCATTTGAGCTGTGTGGAAATGCAAGTAGCTGAGGGGGGTTCATAGATGGATGGAACAAGAATGAAATCCTGAGAGGGAAGATAGAAACTGAGTAAATAATGCAACTGTATGTTGCAATATATTTGGCTTCTGGGTTGTTTTGGTTATAGGTGAACTTTTGTGTAAAACACAAGCTCCTTTTCAGATTAGAGAAGACTTGCTGGCAGAGGAATACCTCTTGAATTGAACTAAACTTAGCAGTAGAATTTGACTAAATTTAATGTAAAAAGAAATCTTTAAAAGTGTGCATTTTTTTATGACTACATCTATTTATAACTCTGGAAGACTGGCTAATGTGTCTAAATAGACATGTGCAGGTATCTGCCCAGATCCTGAACCCAATAGAGGACTGTTAGGAACTGAAGCTCAGTCAGCATCTCCTGACTTCCTGAGTAAGACTGTAATGCACAAGTGACAGAATCAGTCAGCTTGATTTAAATTGAACAGTTTCTTAGGAATGTCTTGTGGAGGATGTGTACTTAAGAAGGTGTAGAGGGCGGGGAAAAAAAAAAAGTATTCTGATTTAAGAGACTGAAATGTATGTTATTCAAAAACTTAGACAAATGTAGATAGGATTAATAAAGAGTTTTTGGGATATGTGTGGGTATAACTGGCAGTTTTATTGAATACAGCGAGTTGGCTGATAATTTTATAATTTAATGTCGTTCACCTCAAGACTCATTCCACGTTCATTAATCATTTGTTAGTATTAAGCATCCTCAACTCTGTCTCAGATTTGCTGTTTTTTAGAAGTATAAACTTCCCTTTAAGATACCTGTAATCTTCTTTGAGTTGCATTTACATTAATCTGAAGTTTGTTTGCAAGTGTGTTGTATTAGTTACAAATATTTATACTTACAAATATTTGTATTTATTGCATATAGTATTACAAGTATGTGTAGCTTGCTTATGAGGGAGAGGGTAAAACTACATAGGGGGATGTGGGAGGGACTTTGTTTAACGGAGGAGAGTAGTTTCTGGTATTTGAGAATTTCTCTGTTTATTGAGCAAGGAGTGGGCTGAGGTCACTATTTATAATAAACATTGGAAGTTGAGCTAGCTTATTCTGACGATTTAAATAAAGAGGCTGTTGTGCAAGATGAGTTTCCCAGTGATGGCAATAGCAAATGCTATCCTATTATGTTTAGCTTGAGCATCTCTCTAGCTTGTTGCTTTATGCTGTGCCAACCTGCTATAGAATCTAAGGTACTAATGAATGGTGTTCTGTGTGTTATGAAGAGAAAATGTTTTGGATAGCTCTTCTAAAGACTGGGTTTATGAGGCTTTGCTTGATGGGTAATTAGCTTAGTAGTATTCTGGCTTCTTATTTAGGTAAATTTAAGTTCCAGAAACCCTGTAGCTTGGGTGCTGTTGACCAAGTGCATAGACTTGATAGGTCACCTATTCTGCTTTTCATATTTATTCACTAACTCTTAAAACCCTTGCCAAAAATCTGGAAATGATTATACTCTTGTCTGCAACTTTTCTTGGAGCCATCTGGTGGCGCTTAGTGAATCAGTGTTTTATGATACAGCAGAAAATTGCTTATCTGAGCTTAATGTTCCCCGAAACAGAACTCTTAAATGAGTATGTAGAACTCTCTTCATCCTGTACCAATTACAGTGATTCCTCATTCATAGATCCTACATACTAGTCACTTAATCTAGTGTGTTTTAGAGGAAAGGAAAGCAGTGCATATTACAGTTAAAGAACATTTGTAATGCTCATGGAGTTGACTGGGAGTACATTGACAGTTTAATAGTGGTTTTACTTTTTTTGATAGCTTCTAGAAAGGAATCTGAGGGTGAAGGCTACTTTTGTAGCTGGTACAATACAAAAAAGTATGTCTGGTTTTCACTGACTGGCTGTTCTATGACTGAGACCTTTGAAAATCATTTGTATGGATAATGTTAGGATCAGAATGCTGATACAAGTATTAATGATAACTAATAACTATTCCCTTACTCTTGCTGTCACCTTGTACTCTCTCTACTTGTGGTGGTATCTCAGCCTTTCCAACTTTGCTGTCACTGAAAAAGTTCAAGTATCTTACCTCTGCCTCTTTTGAGTTTTACCATTTTGTAATGTAGTTCATCAAGCCAAATAGCCTAAAGTACTCTCTGCTTTGTTTTCAAAAGACTCTTCTGGTAGCTCCAGCTTGTTCAGGGCTTGTAGTTCATACTTCAGGCTTCTCTCTATGAGAGTAGGATCTACTCTGCCTAGAATTTGTTTTTCTCTCCCTTGTGCTCCTAACCACGGAGGTCTGTGCTGTAGCAGTATGTGCAGCCTGTGACAGGTACTCTCCTGTGTTTGTGCTTAGGAGCACTGCCTCATGGGCATTAAAGGAACTGTGCGTCGCAGTACAGATGGTGACTTTATCCACGCTAATGTAGATATTGACCTAATCATCACAGAAGAGCCTGAAATTGGCAACATAGAAAAACCTGTAGAGATTTTTCACATCATTGAGCATTTCTGCCTGGGGCGACGACGTCTTCACCTTTTTGGAAGGGACAGTACAATTCGACCAGGTAACTGTTATGTTTATTTTCATCAAATAGTTAAACTTTAATTTAATAGCCCTCTTCCATCATGTGAGGCCACTTAATGGGTTCTGGTGGCAACTGGGACAATAATGGTTAATCTTAATGCATGACTCTTCTGCCAGGACTTGCACCAGTTGAATAACTTTATTTCTGCGTATAACCCCACTTTCCCCACTGTGGGACTGTAACAGCACAGCAAGCCAGGTGAGCTTTCCTGGGGACTTCTCCGTAGTGGAAGTCTAGTCAGGAGTGAGAAAATGTACTGGATGGAGAAAGCTCCCAGGTTTCCTGCCCTCCCGTTCACATAACTAACCAGCCTAATGTTCAGCAGCAGAGGGACTGTGGCATCCCTTGAGTGCTGGGTCACAGCAGAGTGACTTCTTGCTCTAGTTAATGTTCTGTCCCCTGTGATCAAATAGCTGACAATTTAGCTAGAGCTAAAGATCTCACACTAATTTCTTAGCAAGAATGTCTGTCTTGGGGTGAGTCCTCAGCCTGTGTTGCGGGAGCATCATACAGAACCCTACTCAGTGATATTACAGTTAAGTTATAGTTTCTATTATTATTATGTTTGGGAGCAAGACTAAGTCACAAATTCAGGTTAACACTACTTAGTGTTAAGTTTTGTTTTGTAAATATTTGTTCTAGAAATACTCAGAAGTAAATACTTGCTCAAACAGTAAGACCTTCATGCTTTTGTTTTCTACGTGTTATCTCTAATTGAAGATAAATGCTGAAATTATTCAGTATTCTGTTGGAATACTGAAATGTATAAATTCTATCTTTTTAAGTTCATATTCAGAATATTTCATTTCTACTAACTTTATGTTATGTGTGAAGTAAACTGCACACTAGCTCTAAAAATTGGGATGTCTGTATCATGTAAAAGATGGAGTAGGAGAATTTGCTGCTTCTAAAATTCATTTCAGTGTCCTAAAGAGGTATCCAGACCTATGTCATAGGTCAGACAATAGATCTCAAGGAGATGCATTCTTGGTATATGTGAAGATCTGTCAATCATAAAACAGTGGTGTTGGAAAAGTCTGTGAAAACTATCAATTCTATCTTTTTTTTTTTTTCCAGAAGAAAGTTGTTTGTTAACCAATATTTTTGCCTGGTCATGTATTTAATCCATCAGTGAGTATAACAAAATTCAGTTGAGATTTCTGGTTTCCCCACGTGCCCTGTGTTTACTTCTCAGAAGCCTGATTTCTTTCTCTAGACTGATTTTTAAATCCCTGTGAGCTTAGTTAGTGCTGGGTCCTCTTGCCAGGACCTGAAGACTGAGGAACATACAGACTAGAAGAATAAAATCTATTTTGATGCCTTTTTAGACTTTTGTATCTGTTGTCAGTGACATTTCCGCCCTAAAGCCTAATGTGAAATACAATTCAACAGTTCTGTTTCTTTCAACTACCAATAAATGCTTGAATTGACGGATTGTATACCTCATGTTATGGCTGGTGCAGTGATGCTTCACACACTGATGGATGCTGTGAGAGCTGGTCTCTGAACAGCGTGCCCTTTTCAGAGTTAGTTGGTGGTGGTGGTGAGTGGGGCAAGTGCTTGCCTTGGGTTTGTTCTGCAGTTCTGTGTAACCCCGTCTTTCCCTAAACAGAGGGTAATAGTTTGGATGACAGAAGAGAAATGGATACGAGTCCATCCGCGGCCTGGTTTGCTGTATGTGAAGGCGAATACTTGTGATATCAAAACACGTTGCTTATTGTTTTACTGCAATTGGAATAGGATGTATATCAGTATACAAGCTGAAAGTAATAAGTTACCTAAATAAATTTCAAGGTGTTTGGCCATTCCTATTCTTTGACTGGCCTTTGGCTTGAATTTTGATAATGATGTCAGTCTTAACTCTTGTTACTGGTGCGTGTCTGTAGGGGGGCTGTTTTCTTTTGTAGAAGGACATTATTCAGGTAAATGTGATGTAAATTCCCAGGGTAAAGAGAACAGTGTTAAAGAACTGATCTTGGGGTTTCTTATTCTTGTTTTCCTTATAAGCATATCTTTGAGATTACTGAACTACATTTTTCTTCATTAATATAGGATACAACTGAAAATTAAATTCCCACTGACATTTTTAAGTGGTCTGTGCCCCCTTTTAGGTCTGAACGCTACTTTAGCTCACAATAGAGAACAAACATGCTTGTGTTAAATGTGTGCCTGCCTTGATTCACTTGGCAAAGCTGAAATGCTCAGTGAATGTTTGTGCATAAGCAGGTTAGTGTAACTCTTTAAGCTCTATTTTCATGTTGTGTGAGCTTCGACAGAATTATTTTCCTGTGTTTTCAGATGTATGCTTCCAGCATGCTGTTGCTCTTGGCTGTACAGTCACAACTGATTTCTGGAGACAAAATTACCTAATTCAAGTTTAAATGCCTTTTAAAAAGGGGAAAAGGAGGCGGATGATGTTATTTTTAATTTAGATGAGTTTACTCATCCAGCTTCATCTTGCCCCAGAGGGGCTGAAAAACATTGTTGTGGTATACAAACAAGTAGGAAGGAGGGGAAACGGGTCTTGTGAAACCAGAGCATGAATGTTCCCATAGCATGTGTAATTAAAAGAAGGGGGGGGGGAAGCCCTAAGAAATATCAAATTAAAATCTGAACCTTTTAACAACTCTGGCTTTCCTAGAGGTGACCTCTTCATTCTATCAGTACAGGTGACGTGCAGATAAGTGTCTGTCCTTAGCACTCGGGCTACTAGGAAGAAGACAAGAATGGCCTTGCAGCGTGAAGTTTGTACTTGCTTTTCTGACTCCAGTTTTGTTCCCTAGGTTGGCTGACTGTAGGACCCACCCTCACAAACAGCAATTTCAATGCAGAAACATATTCTTCGTACTTCACAGCTCCAAATTCCCACCTGACCGGCTGTACCGAAGAGATCGAGAGACTTCGGCCCAAGTCACCACCACCCAAGTCCAAGTCTGACCGGGGAGGTGGTGCTCCAAGGGGAGGAGGAAGAGGAGGGACTTCAGCAGGCCGAGGAGAAAGGGGCAGAGAGAGGAACAGAACTAACTTTCGGGGTGAGAGGGGTGGCTTCAGAGGGGGACGTGGAGGTACCCATAGAGGAGGCTTCCCCACCCGCTGATGACTGTTAGGTAACTGCTTCTTCCCCTGGTCCTATGCCTCCTCTCTGAATCTTTTACTTTTTTTTTTTTT